>CAKKXW010000001.1:75233714-75247096 GCA_920937365.1 Sphaerophoria rueppellii
AGTTCCAAATATTCTAAATTATAAACCGAGATTCACTAGATCGAGTTATGAAGGGAATTTAGAACTGTTTGAAAAAATTAGGCGTTAGTGTTTTTGATTTTAATTATTGTAAAGGAAAATCACCGAATGGTCGAAATCAGCGGATGGTAAAGATTTTATAGATTTGGTTTACAAAATAAACGGTTCCGCACATCTTAATCAAAATAATTCAAACCGTACTTGTAAGATCTTTTCGTTTTCAACGCGTGCATCAGTTTTGATCAAACTAGAGAGCC
Source organism: Sphaerophoria rueppellii (assembly GCA_920937365.1). Classification (NCBI taxonomy): domain Eukaryota; kingdom Metazoa; phylum Arthropoda; class Insecta; order Diptera; family Syrphidae; genus Sphaerophoria; species Sphaerophoria rueppellii. The sequence goes on from CAKKXW010000001.1 coordinate 75,233,990, forward strand.
TATGATATATTTTTCAATATGGGGTCGTCGATGAGAGGCTTGCCTATGGCGCCCTCAACGCTTAATCCGCCACTGCTCGAGAGTTCAAAACTAAAAGTTGAAAACTCAAACTTTGACTAAATAATAAGAAATTCAAAAGTTGAAAATGAACCAACAATAGGCGTGTTTTCGTCACAACCAAGTACAATAAAAAAAAAATTAAACAAAGAAAACAACAATAAAAATTGACTGGATTTTACTATAGCTTTTTATCGAGAGTAAAACTTACTTGGAATGTTAATTCCTTTTTTTCAAACTCAAAGGGAGCTGTAGTAATTTTTTTGTATAATTTAATATCGAAAATGTCGAATTTGTCACTTTGTTTTATGAAAGAATTTAAATTTCAATCAATATTGACAGTAAAATCAAGTTTGAATCTGGATCGTTTTCTGGATATTTTGTTTTCCTTAGTCCCCTATTACACGTTGACTCACGACTCACGTCTCACTTTTGAATTTCCTTATAAATTTTTATTCGCTGAGGCAAACGCTATTACACGTTGACTCGTGCCCCATGCCTCAAACTTTACAATTATTGTTTGTTTTGTTTTAAATGCTCGTTCTCGTTGGCTTGAATTTGAATTTGTCTGAAACTCCTCTCTGGTTTTCAAACAAATCCGATGTATTTATCCTAGCAACAAGAAAATCGAATGAAAAAGAACAGCATAAAACGAATATGAGAAAAATGAAACGTCAAAGTGAGCCTACTAAAAATTTGCCCGAGACTCACCGGAAATTTTTTTTTGCATCTCATTTTCTCACATCTGCTTTCTTTTTCGCACTCATGTGAGCCGTGAGCCGTGAGGCATCGTGTAATAGCAGACTTACTTTGCTTGATAGTCACAAAAACAAACCTAATATTGCCCTCAGACTTATACGTATATATTTCGTGTTCCGATTTTTGTCTGACGAACAAAAATAAAAACTTAGTTATTTCTTGTTTGTTTAGAAACTTAAAAGCAAAACAAAATCATAATTTTTGAAAAGTATTTATTGCACAGAAACGTTAATTATTTAACTGAACTAAAAATAACCTTAAATGTTATTACAAAAATATTTGGTCTTAAGCGTGTCTAATAAATTCTTATAACCTACTTATGTCTATGTATACTCAAACAAACATGTGTGTGTATTTTAATTGTAAGACTTTAATAATTATATTAATCAATAAAACGTCGTTGATGTTGTTACATTACGCCTTAAAGTAGGAATATATATCTTTAGAGAAATTTACATGAGTTACAATTAAAAGAAAAATAGATCACTTAAAAATCATTGTTTAACGACATTCATTTTATATCAAAAGTCACTTTTATTTTTAAAATGGTATTAGACTTAATAATCAACAATTTAAAGCCTTCAACTTTTCATACGAAATTCCGTTTGAACTCAAACATATACATAAGTCCAAAATTTGATGATTTCCATTTTAGCAAAAGAACTCGAATAAATTTTAATTAACAAAATTTATGGGTGTGAATAGAAACGCAAACTACGTCTACGTGGACTATAGTTAAGTTTTAAAAATTAGGATATCTGCAGGTAAATTTGTTTGTGAAATCTTGTAATATTAATTCAAATTTAAAATGTAGCTATTGATATATCTTTATTATTAAATTAGTGAATATAACCTTAGAAATTTAAAGAAATTTTCTTTAAGTTAGTATAAAAAGAAAATGAAAATAATATTCGAATTTCAAGCACATCGGCTGCGTAAGGAAGCCGGCCGGCCGTGCTGAGGTAAGCTTCTCTCCACAAGTGTTTCAATCGTTGTTTGTAAAATTTCCTTGAAAAAATCTGTCGTTGAATTTTTGTCACATATCCGACACGCACTCCAAACTTTGGCGAGGTTCAATTTTAAGATGTTGTGATTGTTGGTAAAATAAGTGTCCATTATTTGTTTGTTGAGGGCTCATTGACACACCATCTACAGGTGATTGACTTTGCTTTATTGAAAATGGTTTATCGGATGCTTCGTCACGTATTTTAATAATATCACAATTGATAATGTTATTATTATTACTGTTGTTGATGTTTTGAGGTTGAGGCGATAAGCTGGCACTGCTGCTAGTAGCAGGGCTTTGAAGTCCTGCTAATGAGCTTACTTGGAGAAAAAGACCACTATTTAGTAACCGGGCCTGGTGCTCTTGGGCTTTTGCTCGAAGGCAGGCAATGGAGTTATTTCTGAAAAATAATAGATGAAACACATTTGGTCGTATTAATAGAGAATTACTAAAGTCGTTTCTTTCTGGTCCACAGTTTAAGCTAAAAAACTTAAGAAAACTTCTATTCATAGACGGTTTTCTAGCTGTGTTTAACTAAACTAGAGTTTATTGAAGAAATCTTCTACAACTTTGCTTCAAACATCACATTCAGCCTTATCACGAATACATTTTCCCTGGAGTTTTTTCCCAAATTGGGAACTTTGCTATCATGAATAATTTTCGGGAATGAGGAAAAAGCTTAATTTCGAAAAATACGTATCGCCAATAATTTTTTCCAGGGAACTTTTTCCTAATTTGGAACAGAATGTTTCCCAAGTTAGTTGTGAGGGAAAAACTTGCTGTGTATCACCATGAAGTGAAATGGAAGACTATTTCTTTTTTTCTTTGGTGGAGAGAGGGACAGGAGTCGTGGGGCTAAAGATCAACTCAGAAAAACTTAAAGGATCATCTGTAGAACTTAATCATCAATTTAAGTAAATATTTCTGGACAACTCTTTTAGATTGAGGACCAAGCCTCGATTGTAATGCTCCAATGTTGAATCTATGCTGCTTTACGGGTGCAGCACTTGGGAAATCACAACAGACGCTGCCACGAGAATGCTTCAAACGTTCGTTAATAGATGTCTCAGAAATATTTTGAGGATTTTTTGGCCTTATCGTATCTCAAATGCTGAACTTCATGCGAGAACAGATCAGGAACTCATAGACTTTATCATACGAAGAGCAAAGTAGCTGTGGATTGGCCACACCAAGGCGACTGCCATGCAGTGGAACCCGCTCACAGGAGAAAGCAGAAGTGGGCCGGCAGGCAATGGACTAGGCGATGAAAGGGAATCAGCACGACAATGGCTCATAGTAGGAGAGACCCTATGTCCCGTAAAGGAAACATCACCGACGTAATAGGCCAATAGCTTAGGTAAAATGCGTTTAAACAACGAAATAACAAATATTGCCGTTAAAGGTCACGAATTTAACAGATAGCAAAAGCAAATGATAAGCGAAAGTAAAGATCCATAAGCCCTCTTTCAGCTACTGAAAACCAAAAATATCTGAAAAATCTGGTTACCGAGGTATGACCTCAAATCCATTCCTCCTGGTTTTAGTCCTTAGCTTCTAGTAATGCCATATAAAGTATGCACATACATATGTACCTACATGTGTGTACAAGTGCATGTGTATGTTCAATGTACATGTATACATACATATTAATGTATATGTATACCTTCTGATGCAAATTCCTCGGTAACCAGGGCTAGGAAATTAGTTTGGCTTTCAAAAATAGGCTCGGGATTATAATTACAATCAAATATGTCCTAAAATTTAGCGAAATTGATTTTGTCTTGATGTGAAATCCCACAATTTCATTTATTTTTATTTGAATTTGACACAAACAAAATATTTTATTTTCATTTGAAGCTTTCAAAATAACTTCGAAAATCATTAAAATATTTTAAGGTTGGTATAATTTCTTTCCGGGGAAATAAAATTTCTTGGGAGATTCTCGATGGGAAACTTCTGTTCCGGGGTAATTTTTTGTTTCCCTGGGAAAAAAAAATTCCCATAAAATTGGCGATAGGTGTGATTATGTCAAAGCAAAATAATGAATTTCTAAATTCGAATATTCAAATACATAATACATTAAGGGGCCGACGGGCCGACCCATAGAATCCGTCAGTGCATCAGCGTTGACGATTTCAACTGACAGCACAATAGAATATACATTTTCTAATGAAACTCGTCCCATAAGCAACGCATGTGACGGATACGACGGATAGAGTTGCTCAACTTTCTACTTTTTGCGTCCGTTGATCCGTTGACAAATGAATTTGACGAGCAGTCAATTCAATGGGTTCCCACAGCAACAAGGAAAAGCAATGAATTATCAAAATTATGTGCAAAAAAAAATTATTTTGACACGATTTTGATATTTTGATTTAAATTTGTTTGTTCAATTTGCGGTTTTTGGAATAATTTTACACTAAACAAATGAGACTGTCAAAGTTAACAACGTATTCTATGGGACGGTTCCATCCGGCAAATACGTTGGCAGCAACGTACGCATTGACGCTGACGGATTGACGGATTCTATGGGTCGGCCCCTTTAGGCGTGTTTTCGTGACAACCAAGTAAAGTAAAGTAAAATTTTAACAAAGAAAACAACGATACATAATTTACTTAATTTTACTTCCGTAGAACTAACTAAGAAGTTATGAGAGAGATAGTAGCCTCGGATAATGACTCCCCTATTATGGTAACTAGACCCGGAACGACAACGGACTATGCATTGAGAGTTTGTACCTGGAACGTAAGAACACTCTACACTCCAGGTGCAACTCAAAAACTTGAATCTGTCCTCACGCAGTATAAGACATTACTGCAATCCAGGAAATACGATGGATAGGATCAGGGACAGTCAAAAGAAAAAATTGCAACATTTATTAAAGCTGTCATCAAAGAATGCACATATTTGGATGCGGATTCGTCGTGGAAAATGGGCTTAGATCGAAATTTATGGATTTCAAGCCAATTAGTGATCGCCTGTAACCGTAAATTTTGTAGGTTTTTAATCCGTCAAAATCTTTGCCATTCGCTGATGAGTTTCGACCGACGAAAGCTATTTGCCCCTACAATAAGTAAAATCAATATTCTAAAACACTTTACAAAATTAGAAGGGAGCTAAGTCAATTGCAGAGTTGGCAAACCAAATAGGTAAACCCAGTTGACTCTGGGTGGAGTTGGAGTGGCTATCTAGATGTTGTACTTAACAAACCATTTTGTACTGTTAATGAAGTTAGAGAGACATCTTTTGTCGACCGTTGCCAGTTCATTGGTATTATCGTAGAATGGATTACTGAGATAGTTATTCCTTCTATAGAAGAGTGCCGGGTTAGTACATAGAAGTTGTTGGACTTCCTCTTCCTCCTCTTTCATGCAGCTTCTACAGAAGTCGTTTGCGTTGATCCCTAGCCTCAAAGCATGTCTACCTATAGAGCAGTGTCCTGTTATGACTCCAACTGTGGAGCTTATACTTTGTCTGCTCAGGAAGATCAAACTTTTTGACCGGTTCAGGTCTTTGCTTGGCTGTATTTGTACCTGGTACCCTGTACCCTGTGACCATCTTTTGTTGATTCTGGAGCATATTGTTTGAGAAGATATTTGCCTGTAGAATGTTGTAAATGGAATTGCTAAGGACCGATTTTTATTTTAACAAAAGTGGCAAGTGCGGTTCGAGTTCATGAGTTTGTTAGTTCAACAAACACTTTCCGAGAAGCAAATGTCGACTATGACCACACTCTGGCAGTAGCTAAGCTTAGAGCTCGAGTATCAAACGACAAAAAAACACGTGCGGCCCCAAGAAGGAAGTTCAACATTGGTTGCCTTGGCACTCTTGAGAAAAAGACCCTGCGAAGGAAGAAAAGAGCATCCACAGTTTCTCAGCTCAAAATTCTAGAAGAGTCTCAGGCCAAGAACAACACCCGGCGTTTCTTTAAAAGGTCGAAGCAATTAGCTTCTGGTTTCAGAACCGGGACACAGGCTCTTCGAAACAATGAAGAAAACCTAGTCACCGAAGCACAGGGAATTGTAGATGTTTTCAAGCAGCACTTCCAACAGCTACTGAATGCGCAAAATGTCGAGCGAGCTAATGAAAGAGAAGCAAGACCAGTCAATGAAGACCCAGTCCCAGTCCCCAGCGGAGAAGAGGTAAAAAGAGCCATCCAAAAGCTAAAAAATAAAACATTATCTTCAACAAGTCCACCCAGCTCCTAGGCTATGCGGACGACATAGACATCATCGGTCGATCCAAGAGAGCTGTGCTTGAGGCCATCACAGCGATTGAAAAACAGGCGAAACTCGTTAGTCTTGAAGTGAATGAGGACAAAACAAAGTACATACTATTAACAAGCAAAGCAACATCTCGCCACCGCCTAGGACAAAACGGCACTGTTGGTAGCAGCAATTTCGAAGTAATTAAGGAGTTCACCTACCTTGGAACAAGCATCAATCCGACAAACGACACCTTAGTGGAGATCCGAAGAAGAGTTACCCTTGCGAACCGCTGCGCTGCTGCTTCGGTTTGGCAAAACAACTGGGTTCAAAACTCCTCACTCGAAAGACAAAGTGTCTACTGTACAAAAGTTTGATTTTACCAGTCCTACTCTACGTCGTCGGCGCCGAGTGCTGGACGATAAGTAAAAAAGGGGAATTGATACTGAGCACTTTTGAAAGAAAAATTCTTCGACGGATTTCCGGTCGCGTATGCGACGATGGCGAATGCAGAAGAAGGTTCAACCGAGAACTGTACTTTACATGATAGTCACAAAAACACACCTATTGTTTTATTTGTCAATTCTCACATTAGAAATAAAAAAATATAACTCAAAGAAATTAATCGGGACATAAGGAATTGTTTCTTGTGATCCAAATGTTTTTAACACCTGATAAAGTAAAAGTCGTCTAAAGTGTTCCATTCTGTCACAACTGCCTCACGCAGCTCAGCAACAGTAGCAAATTGCTTATTATGGGCATACATTTTGCGAGTTAAAATTCCCCTATGATTTTCGATGGGGTTGGAATCTGGAGAATGTGACGGCCACTCCATCAAATTAATGTTTTTCGATTCGAACCAATCCAAACTTTGACGACTTACATGAATTGGGGCATTATCTTGCTGGAAGACATGCTCAACTCGGCGAAATCGTCTTAAATAAGGAAACAAATTCTCTTCAAGGACCGAAGTGTAGTCAGAACTGTTCGTTCTGGTAGAGGTGAAGGCAAGTGCAACCTTACCACGCTCGCAGAAGGCTCCCCAAACCATACAGCTGCCACCACCAAAGCTCCTCTTGGAAAAAACTTTTTCTCTTTCCTCAAATCGTGCCAATATCCGCGAAAACCATCTGGTCCATCGAGATTAAACTTTTTTTCATCAAAAAAAATAACCTTATAAAAAACATTCATTCCAGTATGCCATTTGGAATAACGAGATTTTAGTGTAGATTAATAGAAAGTCATTTACGTTATTCCAATCCCGATTTATGTTTTGGCGGGCAAATTCCAATCTTTTTCGTTTGTGGGCTGCTGTTAAATTTGGAGCTGGCACCATTTTTCCCCGAACGATCACTCCACTGCTTTTCAAAGCACGAGAAACGGTTGAAACCGGATCTCCTAAACCCAATTTGTTACGAAATTCCGGCAAAGAATGCACCGAATTGGATGCAGCATTGATTAAACGCATCTTGTCGCGACGTGTCAGCTTCTGCGGACGATCGAGTCTTATTTTTGTTCCATAAGATTCTGGATGTTTTAAAAAATTTCGAACGACACGATCCGATCGTTAAATTCATCTTTCAATAGCCTTAAGAATTAGGCCGCTTTACCGAAAAGCCAAGATTTTGCCTTTTTCAATTTCGCTTAAATGCGTACCACGTGGCATTGTTGCTTTTTATTTGAAAGCACTTGACTGAATGCAGCTTCAAAGAGATTTGCATTGTGCGGTTATATTTTTGCAATACATCAAAATCTGTTATTAATTTAAACACCAGGAGAGGAAATAACGGTACTTTATTTTCTTCTCAATTTGCTTTATCAGTGATGTAACTCAATACAAAAAATAGTAATGAGTCACTCCTATTGTAGGTTTTCTTTTAAATGCATTTTTCGGGTGCGGTTATACTTATGCAAGACACTGTAGATGTTTTGATATCTATCTGGATACATCTGATCCAAAAAGATATCCCAGATAAGTGTACCTCAGAGAGCCATCCGATAGATGATAGAACGCAGCCAATACCTTATTGAGAAACGAATTTTGACAACGTCGACGTTCTTACATATTTTTTTTTTTTAACGATTCGACTTTTTGGCTTGTGTTATAAGCTTAATGCATACAGTGAACGTTGGAAAACGTGAACACCCCAAAACGTGAACACTGTATTTTTTACATTGACTACTCTAAAACGTGAACAAATCTAAAAGCTCTAAAACATGAACATGAAATTTCTATTTAAAAATGCACTGAATTAATATTTCAAATTTCAGGAATTCCCATAAAATAAAAAATGCGTAGTAGGTAATCGGGGACTCCCATTACTTTGACATTTAATGAGCGTTTCCAAATTGTTATTTGCTATGACCTTTCAGATTTGTGCTCAAACACAAAATGAAGTTTTTAACACTTAATCAAATATCAGAGATTTTGGAAAGTTTAAGAAAAGGGGTAAGCGTGACAAACTTTTCAAAAAAATATGGTGGCGCTAAGTCAACAATATGCAACGTTAAAATCTTGAGAAAAATTCAACATACCAAAATAACTGATTATTGTGTTAAATAAACTAAATGGAACAACAATTCCGTGAACCCGACCTAGAAGAAGTAAAAACTGAAATATCACTGCTGAAATCCAACAAAGTCGCTGGAGCAGATGGTCTAGCTGCCAAGCCGTTGCAAACAGCAGGCGACGAGCTGGATAGGAGCATGCACCAAATCATCTGTAAGATAATGGTCAGAGGAATGCATGCCCGATGAATGGAATCCAGCATTATTTTCCCGATCCTGAAAAAGACTGCGCCAGCTAGTCTACTTAACATCGCCTACAATATCCTCTCTGCCGTAATATGTGTCAACCATCAACCAAATTTTCACGTTCCGGCAAATCCTGTAAAAAACCTATGAACTCCAAATCGATACCCACCACCTTTTCATCGATTTTAAGGCCGCATATGACAGCATCTACAGTGACGAGCTGTATAAAGCTAAGATCGTTCCCTTGTGTAAAATGACGATGGGGAACTCACACTGCTTCATCAAGGTTGGCAATGAGCTAACGGAATCTTTCGACGTCAAAAAAGGATTCAGACGAGGCGATGCACCGTCCTGCGATTTCTTTAACATCGTTCTTGAGAAGATAGTGCAGAACTCCACCGTCAACACCAGAGGCACCATCTTCCAAAAATCGGTTCAACTTCTCGCGTACGCCGATGATATTGATATAATGGGAAGAACACAGCGTGATGTCAATGGCGTCTTTGTGAGAATTGAGACAGAAGCGGCAAAATGGGTCTAGGAAGGACACCCAACACCGACGGCTCGTACAGAACGTCACAATACAACTTCGAGGTAGTAGAGGAGTTTGTCTACCTAGGCTCCGCTATATCTAAACATGGGTAATAACACCAGCGCCGAGATCAGACGAAGAATAACTCTTGTTAATGGCTGTTTCTTTGAGCTAAGAAAGCAATTGAGTGGAAAAGCCCTCTCTCGAGCAACTAAGGTAAAATTGTACAACACACTCATCATCCCAGTCCTGCTGTATGGTGCGGAAGCATGGACCTTGACAAAATCGGATGAAGTGCTGTTGCGAGAGGAATGTTCTTCGGGTCATCTTCGGCCCCGTGTGGCGAACTTTACGGTTTTTACAATGACATGGACTTAGCCAGAAGGATCAAGGTCCAGAGACTCAGATGGCTTGGTCATTTAGAGCGGATGGACACCAATGCGCCGACCCCGAAAGCCTTCGACACTATTCCCGAGGGACGTAGGACGAGAGGAAGACCACAACTAATATGGCGCACTCAAGTGGAAGAGGACTTCAATCAACTTGGAGTGCAAAACTGGAGACAGCTAGCTAAGGACCGAGCTGGCTGGCGGAGACTGTTTATTGAGGCCCAAGTCCACAACGGACTGCAGCGTCACCTTAAGTAAGTTAGTTAACTAAATGGAAAGATAAATTACTATAAACGTTTTTTATTTAAAGAAAAGTAGCAAGAAAATGTGGCAGGAATATAATATGTAATTTGAATAATAAAATCTTACATTCCAAAACATGAACACCCTTGGTTTTAAATAGTTCACGTTCTCCAATGTTCACTATATGTACATACAGGAGCGGCAGAACACTTTTTGTTTTGGTGGGGTGCATGGTCGCATGGCATAGGATATACCGAAGCCGAAGGTTTGGCCGAATGTTGTTTTTTTGGCCGAATTCAACCGAAGCCGAAGCCGAAGGTTCGGTCGGACGGACACTAACTTAAATCAAGCAGAAAAAAAGATAAAAAATAATTCATGATGTTAAGTCTTTGACCGATGGATAAACAAATCAAATCACGTGGTCAGTCTCAGTCAATCAATAGAGAATTATTGCAACAGTATTCATAATTTCATAACATTTTTTTTCCTCAGTTAACTTCAAAAAATTGGTATATTTCCAAAGCTAGAAGGTGGGGTGCACCACATGCTCAGAAATTTTAGGTGGGGTCCAAACCCCACCCACCCCATACCTTCTGCCGCCCCTGTGTACATACATAGCTGAATTGTTTAAATTTTATTGCCTGTTACGAAAATCCAAGGTTTAACAGGTTTTTAACTCCTCGGGAGCTCCACTTAAGGATAATAAACAATACTGTAATAGGCATTATAATTCCATTCATTAGATACTCTGCTAATGGACGTCAAGCCAATACGTTTTCGGACAAAAATACACCTTACGGAAATTTTGTAGAAATATATATATAAAAGAAGAAAATTAAATCACCGTATCATTGAAATCGGGTCTCTATTGTAGTTTGTAACCCACCTAAAGGCTTCCGAATCCTGATCCATGAAGCCTGTAGGTGCTCCATGTGATTGTGCATGAGCATGTGGTGGTGGTGGTGGTCCAACTCCGTGATGTATGCAAGACAAATGCGAGGGATGGATAGCGTTGGCAGCAGCAGCTGCAGCAGCTGAGTTCATAAGCATGTGAAGGTCATTGTTTGAGGATGCGCTTAGTAAATGTACTCCGTGGTGGTTTTGGTGTTGATGCTGTTGGTGAACATGATGATGATGTGCTGCTTGTTGCTGTTGCTCATCATTGTGATGGTAATGACGATTGTGGGCTTGATGAGGGGTATGCGCTTGCGGTGGGCTACCTAAATCAATGTTCGTGTTTAAGGGCGAAGTAGAATGACCACTTGAGGTTGTATCTACAGATAAGTGTGGAGGTGGTGGGCTTACTACGTTGAGAGATTCGGACGAAGATGTCATTTTTCGTAATTCGTCATTTGACTTTGACGCAGAGTCATCATGGTCACTGTTTCCACTATCATCTTTGAGAGCATCTTGAGCTTCTAGAGATTTTCGATGCATGCCTAAAAGTATCAATAATAGATAAACATGAATAATTTATATTAACTTGTTAAAAAAAAATTACATATTTGCCGAAGCAGAACCGAAATTCTTGCGTTAGGAATAATAGAAATGTTTTCTTTACCAAGCACTAACTACACCGCATTTAAACTTTTGTCGGCAGTTATAAAATTTGTGTAGATATTAAGGTTCTTATTTACTTATTGATTAAAGATTATAACGGTGTACATGATTAAGAAATGGGTGCAATGCCATATGGCTAAATTATACTTTCAAACTTGTTCTTAAACTGAAAAAAAAAACAACAACGAAAATACAATATATTTTTGAAAATATGGTAAGTACCTGAACTCAAAAACTTTATTGCGTTTTAATAGAAAAAAAAAAAAAATCAAACAGAAAGAAAAAAAGAGAGCAATTAATTTTTCAAAGCCGTTTCCTTTAATTTGGGCTCGAGGGTCAACTGATGGGCATTCCTAGAGCGATCCGGTTTTACCGGTGACGAAGAAGTACGAAGAGCTGTGTATGCTATTGGAACAACATTATTCTACTCCAATTATTATTTTCCGAGAGCGAAGAAAATTTTTCGATGCAAGGAAAGCAGATGGTGAAGCAGTTTCCAATTGGTACGCACGCTTAAAAAAGCTAGCGATGGATTGTAGATTTGGAGCACAGTTAGACGATTTCGTCTTAAATAAATTCATTACCGGGTTAGATGGAAGAATTTTTGAACGTCTGTGTGAAGAAGATGAAACCATATCACTCGCTACAGCTTTAAAAAGGGCATTAACAATGGAAGCTAAAATTTTGGCACAAGTTAACGTTTACCAAGAAAAGGAAGTGAACTATCTTAACAAGAAACAACACGGGAATAAGAATAGGAATGAATGGTCAAAACCCGATACAGCAAGTAACAAAGGCAACAGCGTGAAGGCTAGAACGAAATGTACACATTGCGGTTGGAAAAACCATGGGAGTGAAAAGTGCAAGTACAAAAATAGCAAGTGCCATAAATGCAACCGTTTGGGACTTTTAGCAAGTATCTGTTCTAGCAAGCAAATAAATGTTGTATCAAGGGATGTATCTAATTCTAATATTAATAATAATTTTTCTGGTTCAGTTTTTGATGATAATAATAATTACTACTCTATTTACAGTGTGTCAAGCGGAAAGGCGTCTGTTCAAACTCAACATGCACCGTTTTCAATGAAGGTGGAGGTAAATCGTGTCTTGCTCGATTTCGTTTTGGACACGGGTGCTGCTGGTTCACTGGTCCCTAAATCAATGTTTTGCAAGTATTTTGATCATTCAACTTTAAAACCATGTCTGGATGTTTTCTGTGCTTACAATGGTGATTGCATTGAAGTTATTGGAGAGTTTGTTGCATCGATAGGATTCCGGGACAAATCACATAAATTAAGGTTAGTAGTTACTAATACTTGTGGCCCGAGTTAAGTATCCATAGCAAAACATATTGAGAAAAAAGATAACATTATTTGTATTCAATGATATCTTTAGTCTCTAGTACAGTCTTGCACACAACGCTACAATGATAACATATGTAAAAGAGTTGAAGTTACGTTAGTGGTAACATTCGTGTCTTTTGTAGGTCTGTACCAAAATTTCAACTTACTAGTTTTATGAACGTTTTGTAACTAAATCCCTGGTCACTTGGTCGTCGTGGGCACAGGTTTTGCTTTAGCTCGTTCTGTGCTAAATGGAGG
>CAKKXW010000001.1:75247561-75259476 GCA_920937365.1 Sphaerophoria rueppellii
GTTACATATTTAATCTTTGGTCTTCCACCGACGTTAAATAACTTCGATAATATCGATGTGACAGTGGCGCCTGTGACCAACACGGAAGCAGAAATAACCTCAAAGAGTATGGAGGAGGGTGAACAGTCGTTTGTCCGCGGTTCACGAGCCACGAGTTTTGATAAAAATTTAAGGCAGTTAAAACGAGTAAATTATAAAGAATAGTTTCAGTTTGTTAAAAATATTTAATAAAAAAATATGTTATTTTATTGTTTTAATATCGATATTCTTCAGTTAATACTTAGTGTTGTTTTCTTGAATATACATACAATAACAGGTAATAAATTTATGTTTATGATTTTACTTATTGTTAGATATTATTATATTGTTATGTGTATTGTACTGAACATCTTAGGATGGGAGTTGTGGTATAGCCTTATCACTTGTTTATTTCTACTTTGTATAATTTAATTTATTATAAAAGATAGAAATTGTCAAATGTTTATAATTGAAAATATTAGAAAAATAAATCAGTTAATTTCTTACTTCCTACTTAAAAACATCGTATTTATCAACTTATAGTTTCTTATAAGTTAATTTATATACACAAAAAGGGGAATAAGAAAACTCCACAAAAAATTACGGTTAGGTCAGCAGAAAGACTATTAAATGTAGGTGTTATGAGCATGAGTAGTTTACAAGAATTCCAGCGATACTCCGGTACATATAGTAAAATAATAAATATTTTGCATGCCTGTAAAGCAAGATATACTGAATATAAAAATACTTTACTTAAAATGAGTTAAATTAAAAAAATTACAAAAATATTTACTTTTTGCTTCCATACCTAGTAGCCATGGAGCGACTGCGTCATTCTCTTTGGCTGACTTTATAATAGTTTCAGGTAGTGGCAGAGAATGCCTGACCATAGCTCCATACAACCCGTATTCTGCCATAATGGTACTACGACCCCAACATTTTTCAGTCTTTCGCCATTTCGCGCGCCGATTTTGAAACCACACCTATAAAAAGTATAAAAAAACATAGTTTGAATAAACTTAAATAAAAATATGAAATTCGAACAGATGCGACGTGAATGAACTTTGGATTGACATTTAAAAAGTATGAGTATAAAGAGGACGTATTTTGTTATGCAAATTTTTCTACTTTCACGACTTCCTTGAAGGGTAAAATTTTAACTTTCATAGAAGTGCTATAAAAAAAAGAAGAAGAAGAAGTCAACGTAGAACTAGCATCCCTTATAGAAAAAAAACATTTAAATGTTGCTTGATGGTCCGAATGAAATTCTTAAAAAGGTTGAATTCACACCCGCTCGTGTTCTGCTACTGCCCCAATCAGAGATGAGAGTGACTCAGACGTTTAACGATTTCCTGAAACGGTTAAATGTTCTGGAAGAAAATCTAATTTGGTCACTTATATGCGGAGATTTGTTTTCTCGCATCATCTCCGTTGAATTTTTAATCTTTGGCTTGTATTGAAAAGATACCATTAGCATGTTATTAAACAATAATATCATGTGATGTGTTAATGGGTTAAAAATGTTGATAATATAAGATCCTTGTTTTAGAAGAGAAAAAATAAAAAATATGCTGAATTGCTGATAGAAAAGGAAAATGTAAAAGGGCATTCGTAAAAAAAGCTATTACACATTTTACTTTCTTTTCTCCGAAAATGTATTATGAAATTTTTTAGTTAGTATTTCCATTTGCGATTTCATGCGGTTCAATAACGACTTTGTGACAAACACAGTGATCGAAAGTGGAACTCTATTTTCCATTCAATAAGGAATAAGAAGTCAGAAGGTGTCGATGGGATATTGAGCATTGTTCTAAGGCACTGACCGATTAAGGCAATAGATAGCGTTGCAGCGTTTATGTTGTCCACCTACGTTTCTTTTGATTTCTAAAGGTATCCATTCGGTTACTAATTTTGTCCATCGATGTAGTTTAAAGAAATATTTATAAATCCTAGTGATATTATAAATGTAAAAATTTGGATGAATGAATTTGTGAATGTGTAGATGTTTGTTGCTCAATCACACCAGAACAGTTGAACGGATTTGGATAAAATTTGACATAGAGATAGTTTTTAGTCTGGAGTAGTACATAGGATACTTTTTATCTCGGTAAGAGAAGGGCATTGGGTGGTCCAAAAACCATAAATCAATTTTAGCCTAAGGTAGGTGACCGAAATAAGGCCCTAATAAGTCCCAGTGCATTCAAAAAAACATAGCCAACAAGTAACGGGACGTTTTGTTCTTTGTGTTCGTACAGCCTTTACATTCGAACTCATACAAAAGAAAGCTACCAGTTGCTTCGATCGGTTTTAAATTTGCAGACAATTGAAAATTTCTTAGTGACGTGCACGTGCTCGTTAAAAATAAAGTTTATACAATTTTACGTATTTGATCAAGTAGGTACAATTGTTAATTTTTTTCTTAGAATTTATAACTGTAGCCTTATTTATTGCAAGTTTTGTTTATATGTATTTGCTAGATTTTTGTTTATAATTTTATAAAAGTCTTTCGTGTTCTTAACAAGGCCTATTAAAAATATGACTGGGCCTTATTAAGTATATGAAAAATTTCATTTTTATTTTGGTGGATTTCAGTCAATATGCCAAGACAAACGGTTACTGGGAAAAAAAGAGTTTCTTGGACTGAAGAACGAATGGACCAGGCCTTGAAATCAATTCAAAGAGGCTTATCCCAGCATGAGGCTTCCAAGCGGTATAATATTCCAAGAAGAACTCTTCGGAATCATTTAAAAATTGGATCGACAGAAAGGAAACTGGGCCGTCCATCAATTTTGTCTTCTGAACAAAAGGAAGATTTGTCCAGGAGAATCGTTAGGCTGGCTGATTTTTTTTTAATTAAAAAGGAATTCATTAAGTTTTAAGATTTTTAAGTCAGAAAGACTTTTTCTGTAATTTTTTTTTTATGAATAAAATCAATTTTATTTTATTATAATTAGGTACAAATTTTGCCTTTTTCTTTCATTTTATTTTATTAAATATTTGATATCAGCAAAAACAACAGTGAAATTTAAAAGTAAAATGTATGGGCTTTATTAGGAAAGCGTGTTCCTAATAAGGCCCAACGTAAGGTTTTTCAAAATTATCAAAAAATACATTTTAGTTTCAGATTCTTAAAGTTAAAAGTCTGATTTCCTATGCATAATATAACTGTTGTTTATAATATATTAAGTTTGCGTTCATTTTTATCAAGGTGTGAAAGTTATTAAGGAAAAACAATAAGGTGGTCCTTACATCAATATTTTTGAATCTTACTATTAAAACTTCGGATTTCGTGATTGTATATTTCTTCAAGAAATAAAAAAAAAAATATTTTTGATTGTAGATTATAAAGAAAAATTTAATTCATGAAAATATGTAACAAAAAATTAGAAAACTACAAAATTATATTACAAAATTAAAGAAAAAATAATACTAGTTCTAATTTGAGCCATCGCTGTCCGAGTCCGGGTAAGTTGAAGTTTCAATGATATATGGAGCTTCTAATATCTCAGCCTTAGACTTCTGGTTCTAAATTGAATTTCCTGCTCATTGGGTTATGCATACTAGTTATAACTGAATCAGCGTTGTCAAAGAACCGTCTGGCAGTGTTCCCGTCATTGCTATTGCGACAACCAGGCATGATCAAGCCAAGTTCAGATTTAAACATTTGCTTTATAGTACTTTTGCTGATTCAACAGCTTGTTTATTTTCTTCGCTTCTAGCTTGCCATTTTCGTATTGGCAATTTGAATGCTAAGTTCAGTAATCATTCGAACAACATTATCCAGGCATGAAGAACGGACAAGCCAAATTCAAGCCTGGATTCGGATATGATGCTTTTGCTTTTATCATTAAAATCTTTTGATGTCAACCCACAAATGTAACACCTCATGATTGAACTGGTTTCGGTCAAAGCGTTAAATATCTTCCCATCTACCATTGTTAATAACAATTTATGATGAATTGGAATACTTAACGCATTATTTTCATAGAGTATTGGCAACAAGTTTCTAATTTGATCTTCCATATACACTTTTTCTCTTCTTGCAATTGCATCGGTCTTACGAAATTTTGATCACACAAAAATACAATTTTCTTTAAGAGTGGAAATATGGGCAAAATATTTAAACTTCAGATGAAAGCATACTTTATACATACAGGACATAGACACTTTTACGCCATATCACGCCTGTATACACTTTCTATTCACGATTTCAAAGGACTTTTTAAAAATTAACGCTTTTAAATAATGTAAAATTCAAACCTATTTCTCAACACAATATTATCACAAAAACAAAAATATATAAATGTGGATCTATTTTTTATTTCAAGTTGATAGCTTTTTGTTTAAAATAATGCGACTTGAAATGGTAAACTAAACACCCTCTTGCACTGAATGAATATCTAGAACAAATAACATGTTAAAAAGTACTGATCAGTTATAACAAGATAGGAAAGCTTGCTGTCAAAATGACATTTGCCTAAAAGCTAAGGAGCAGGTAAGCTGTAAAGGAATGTGCTTATTGCAACAATGATACAATTGCCTATACATAATAAAAAGATTAAAAACAAGTTTGCTGGAAGTAATTGTGATCTCCTTCAGACCCGGCCATAACTAGCAAATTATTTGAGATTTGACATTTTGATTTCTTAGTAATGAACAAAATGCAAGTTCGAATGATTATGGCGGAGTTGACGAATTTTCCTCCATGAATGAAAAATAAGAAGATGGCTTTTACGAACCCAGAGAGACACCAATGACCAATGAATGGCTGTGGTGAGTTTCGT
This sequence comes from Sphaerophoria rueppellii, assembly GCA_920937365.1. Taxonomy (NCBI): domain Eukaryota; kingdom Metazoa; phylum Arthropoda; class Insecta; order Diptera; family Syrphidae; genus Sphaerophoria; species Sphaerophoria rueppellii. The sequence continues at coordinate 75,252,364 of CAKKXW010000001.1, forward strand.
TGTAACTTTTCTTGTGAGGATTATGGGAGAATCTGACAAATGTTATCGAATCACAACAATTCTCACAAGAAATAGTCACAAACTCACAAGGGCTTATGACTTGTGATTCCTCACAAGGCCAAGGCAAAGATGAAATATTTAACAAGATGCGAAACTGACTTACGTTTCACTCCCTAGATCCCGCAATTTTCATATTCCATCATTTTCTTTTTCTTTCCGTCTACATGAATACATGTGAGTTACAAAAACAAAGCGATGAGGTGGGATTTTTCTATTTTTCACAGTTCTCTTTTGTTTGTTTTCGCATTTTCAACAGTTCTTTTTTGTTTGTTTTCGCTTTTTCAAATAAAACGTGGATTTCTAGATTGAATTTTGAATTTGTAAAACACGTTCTTCTCAAACTCACCATGAAAAGAGTTGAATTATGATTTTGGATGCGTCCCGAAACTTTTGACCGAAGATATATTTTCTTGTGCCTTACATTAAGTAATGTTTATACACAGAAAAGTATTGGCTCAAAATTATAGTCCGATAATGAACAATGTTAAGAGTATTAAATGTTATAATATTCTGATTCCAGTGACGCTTATCACGAGAATTAACGATGTAGATTAAGAAGAAATCTCGACTTTTCTGAAATTTAGGGTAGAAAAAACGTAGTATTATACCAAACGTTCTATAATACTAAGTTTTGACCTACGAATATGTAACCTAGATCATATAATAGCAGTGTTCTCAATCTACTTCGCTAAATCTAGTGATAAGCGTCAATGGAATCAGCATATAAAATAACGTTTGAGTTATGTTTAAAACGTCAATTTAATCAATTTAATCATTGTTCACGATTTTTTTTTTCTTATTTATAGTTAAAACTTACAAAATGAGCCGATAAATTAGTCGGTATTAGTCGGTAGAACAAAATTGAAAATTCTTCATCTTTATGTCTTATTTTATAAAAATTATGAAACATTTAATTATAAGTTTGAAAGAAAACAAAAAAATTGAATTTCTTTAGATTTCGAGAAAATACAGATTTGTTTTGACCCGATTCAATATGTTTTCTTACTATAATTAATACTATTTATTTTAAACAGATAAGGATGTACACAATTTCCATCACCGTCAAAATTTGAACGAACGAAATAATAAAATTTCACGAACAATTTCTACGCCGTTTTTTTTCGTTGATATTTGCTTACCAAATTTACACTCTTTGTGAACATATCCACTAACTCACCTCTTTTTTTCAAATTTAACTGCCAAAATTATTCCCCTTTGTTGAATAGACGGATTGAAAGAATGTATTTGTGAAAACACGCACACATCTTAACAATCCGTAAATTTTAGCTTGTAGGCAACTGTCACTTTGACAGCCTTGTTTCCCATCTTGTTACTTATTTAATCTTTGGGCCAAGGGTAGAATCAGGCTGTAAGAATAGGTATAGAGACGAATAGAAATAAATAAGTCCATATATTTTTTGATTTTTTGTGTTCAAAACACCATTGTAGAATATCAAAAGGACCATGTGTATGGGTTTCAATATACATTTGGATCTCATGAGCAAATTAATCCGCGTTGTCAATTGAATTTTCTCCAGCAAATCGGCGTACATAATCACATTCCTACTAGGTTAGGGTTGCCAGATATGTTTAGATGAAACTAGTACTTGAGATTCAAAATCCCGGACTTTTCCGGACAAATGAGGACTGAAAAAATAGTACAAAATGAGGACAGAAGAAACACAAAAAAAATTGCACATAAATATTTAAGTTCCTGATCTTTTTTTTTTTAATTTGTAAGGACCTATTATCAAATCGAGGGTAAACTTTGAACCTATGACCAAAAAAATAACAAATTTATTGTGCAATAAACGTAGATTTTTTAACTTCGTAATAAAAGTTTATTTCACTTCGTAAGATAAGTTCGCCTTTCAATTATATTTTTTATAGAAGTACCGAAATAAATTCCTTTAAAGTTTAAACTAAAGAGTTCTTTCGTTGAGCCGTGGATTTGAATTGACCCTCAATTTTACAGCTGCGCAATGCATACGGAATACAAAACATTTTTAGGTCTGTTCATTTACTGCTAACACGCCGGAAAACTCAATAAATTTCCCAAGTTCTCACACTTTTCTGTACTTTTACTCAAGTTTTTTTGTAAGTTCTGTCACTTTTGAAGGAGAAAAATATTTCCCACATCTCAATTTTGCATGCAAATATTTCTTGCGACAGATTTAATGAGTTCTGTCAAACCATAAGAAGTATGATGTGAGATTTCATATTTTAGGAGAATTACAAAATTTCATCCACACTCCTCGAAATTTAACAGTATTCACAAAACTCCCGTAAAAGTGAAAGAACGGACCTAATTTTGAACTCTCAGTAAAACTACATTTAACTTCTGTTTATCAGTTGCTGTAATGGGGGAATCACAAATTTAAAACAAAACAAATGAGCAAATGAACTGTCGAACCGAACAAAATCCATTTATTCACATACAGAAGTAATGGAAAATTAAAATTTGCGGTATCCGTAGGATAAAACGTAAGTCAGCTTCCGATCTCCTTTTGTCTCTGATTCTAACACAAAACAAATTTGTTTTGAGTATTAGATCTGTTAGTTCACTTTATTTAGTACGGTTCGTTTTTGAATAACCTTAAGTTTTAGTAGTATAAAAGTATATGGTTACTCAATGGATAAAAAGAGTACAAACCCAGACAATTAACAACAACTATCCCGGACGTTCCCCGCAGAGTGAAAAAAGAGTACATGTCCGGGAAAACCCGGACGGATGGAAACCCTATACTAGGTGCCTCTATTTTATCATATCATTTTTTTTCTTGAAGAGAGAAAAAAAGTGTTTTTGCTAACTTTTTTTTACATTTAGCTACAGTGTGCGACGTATATTTTGATAGTGTGAGCTTAAAACGCCTTATTCCAACAGAAGCATTCTTTGCAGTGTTGCCGAATCTCATGATTTATCATTATTTTTAACACCCATCTCATGATCTCATGAATTTATTGAAAATCTCATGATTTTTAAAATCTCCCTTCAAAAAATATAAGAAAATCAACAATATGTTGAAAACTTAATTTTAAAACAAACATACCCAAATTTTTATCCAAACTATTTTCAATTTTCTTTTAATATTGTTGTATTATCTTCTATGATTTATAATATTCAATACATCACTTTTACATGTAAGATCTTGGCGTTCTTTTTACACATTGTTGTTCGCACCTAACATAACTTGGCTCTTTTTTATGTTTTTGTTCTGATTTCATATCTTTTTGTAAGTTTTTTTTTTATGGAAGCTTGAACCTCGAAATACACAATATATGCTAGAAATTATCAAAGTTTAACAATATAATTACTCTGCCAATTTATAAATAAATAATAGGTAGGTTAGGTTAGACCGGCTGTCTTAATGTTGTAAACTCATTTAGACCCCAAGGTTCCATTGTGAAACCACTAAAGAAAGTAACTCATGGGAGTGTTATAAACTTAAATAAACCAGAATTCTAAATGGAAATGGAAATAGATTTTTTTCTCATTTTTTTCATGTTATTCAACCAAAACCATACAAGTATACCGAATTTCAACATCCTACGACTATTTTAAGAAAGTGGGCGGATACCACGCCCCCTGAATGTGCAAAATGAAATTTTCGATTTTTTCCTTTATATTCCTCCGAAAACCTACCAGTGTCCCAAATTTTAAGATTCTGCTATTTTTAGAAGTGCTTCATAATTTTGATTTAAATTTAAATATAATTTAAATTTGAAGCTTCTTACTCTCTATAGGCTCAACAGTTATCGGAAGTTAAAAATGCGCTTGAGTTCCTATAAAAGGGATTATTACTGGAACTTGGCTTGGCACTACCGTGCCATGTAATTTATTTATTTTTTCCCCTAAAATATCACTAAATGTTGTTTTAAAACTTAATAAAATGAATGAATCTCATATGTATTTTTTACTTAAATTTTTGATTATTAAGGGCCCAATATAGACAAAGCAATCACATTATTTTTTTGAGGATCTCATGATAAAAATCATGATAAATTTTCTTTTGAATCGGCAACACTGATTCTTTGTGCTTGTAGATTCAGTCAGCTCCTGATGACGATGAGTAGTCGAGGCGTTTTATGCCTTGGTCGGCTTACATACCTGTTTCAGAGATTAAGAAAGGTCGCACAAAAAAAGATTACAAACACAAGGAAAATAAAAAATAAAAAAGATTAAAAAGAATAAAGATAAATAAAATAAACAAAAGTTAAAAAAAAGAGGTTGTAGATGCTAAGGATTTAAATATGATACGATACATAGGTACTATCTACTTTTACAATTCCTCAATCGTTCAATACTTTTTTTTATTTCAAACAAATAATGCCTGTTCGTATATATTCTAGTTTTATTTTTTGTGTCCATTCCTCGTCGTTATTTGGAATTACGCATTCCACAAACGTTATTACACCGTATTTTGCATAAAGACTTGGGTCTTAGGGCTTATAAAGTTCAGTTAACACAAGAGCTCATCAACAACGTCGTGTCTTTGCTGATTGGGTCCTTGAAATGCATGAAAATGATCCGGAATTTCATTGAAAAATCATCTTGACTGATAAGGCCCATTTCCACCTCGGAGGCTACGGAGGCAAATCTGTCGCATCTTGGGCTCGGAAAACCCAAGAGTTATTGTTGAAAAGCCTCTCCATCCTCAACGCGTGATTGTTTGGTACAGTTTATGGTCCGGCGGGGTCATTGGACCTTACTTTTTCGAAAATGAGGCTGAAGCTACAGCTACTGTCAATGGATTGTGCTATCGAGAGATGATTAATGATTTTTTATGGGCGGAATTGGATGGTATTGATCTGGACAACGTTAACTTGTGTGGCGCTACATGCCAAAGACCGTGTTATCTCTCGAAGAGGTGATCACAATTGGGCACCGAGATCCTGTGATTTAACACCTTGCAACTTCTTCTTTTGGGACCACGTGAAAGATAAGGTCTACGCCAACAGCCCAGCGTCGATACAAGACCTCAAAGATGGAATTCGTGAGGCTATCAAGGACATAGGGCAGCCACTTTGCGATTTGGTTATGGAAAATTTCATGAAAAGGATATGGTCCTGTAAGCGTGGTCGTGGCGGCCATTTGGCTGATTTTGTGTTTCATTATTAACGGCATACCTTCTTCTTTATAATGAAATAGACATCCGATCATTTATCTCAAAAAATTTCATTTTTCTTTCAAAATAACACCTCTTATTGGAAAACCCTTTATAAGAAATAAGAGGAAAGTAACGACCTTATATACATATATATAATTATAAGAACAAAACTAAAAATGGGGTTCAACATTTTTCAATTATCTGTAGTAAATAGAACTCTTTGTTAGCAAGTGTTAGTTAAAGTTTCCGTTATTGTGGTTTTGCACTGATAAATAATCATAGCCAACCACAAAGAAAATAATTGGCCAGCGTTGAAGCACGTGTCATATTCGTATAATGATAAGGGGTTTGTGTTCTGAAATTTGATAGGCATAGGTATATCAACTTTGTGCCTTTCAACTTGAATGCTTAATTTGTTTCTAATATTTTAATGATTTATTATTCTTTTAGTATGCATTAAGGGGAAAATAAAACTCCAAGAAAGCACTTTTGTTCCAGTGAGTGTTGTCCTAATAGAAACTGTTCAAAACAGGTGACACAAAATTTTGTTTGTTTTCTAGTTCAGAAAAAATGATTTCAACTATATTTCCCATGCCAATCCAGTTCAGCTTTGATGACCATCATTTAGGAAACACAAATAACCATTTTCACCCTTGTCTAAAAATGTTTACTTACAGCAATTGTAACCATAAGATTTCACTTGCAATCCAATAATCTTAACACACTTACAAAACGTGCGCAGAACATCCCTTGAGATATCTACCCTTAACCCTGTTGTCAACTCGTGTATTTATTTTGCTAAAGATACCCTTAATACCGAATTACAAATTTAGGACTTGTACTCCATCGCCTTCAAATAGATATAAAGTGTAGATAGATACCATGAGAGGTTTGTAGGAAAATTGAAACAATTCACACGCCTGTTGACTTATGAGGGATAAAATTCAAGTTTGAAGTAGTTTTTTTTTACTGCAAGAAGTTACAAGTAAGTTTGATTTTTTATTCTTTTGGTAATAGGTATTTTTAAAATTCCTAGTTCCTTCTGTAACATTGATTCTTTATGTTATAATTTTCTTAAAACAATACTCTTTAATACATGTCCTCGGTCATTTCTCTTAAATACTTACCATTTTGGATGTGTGCAAAAAACTTAAATTTTAGAAGAAGGCCTAATTGTTGAAATAAATTCGATAATTATATTTTTTATATAGATATACCAAGTCCGTCCAAATTGAAAAAGAAAGCTTCTTATAATAAGCGAACAAAAGTTTTATTGATCCTCAATGAAAATTATGAAAGGAATAAGAAGTTTATGAAAATTTTCTTTAACATAAAATTATTGATACAGTGATAAGAAAATAAACATACATGAGTACAAAGTGTTTTTAAATACAGTTGAACAAGGCTTTCAAATTAGACACTAATTTTGGTTTACTTTTAGGCAGAAATAAATTCAAATACCTACATATAAGTGAACTAAGGAGGGCAAGCTTTATCTTCAGTTCGGAAAATGGAAAAAGAAACAAAACAAATCAACTTTGTTTGAATTATTTTGATTATTTTTTTTATTTTAAATGGTCAGTAAAAATTGCTCCCCTTACTTCAATATTTTTTGTTGTTTTTCGTTTTAATCGTTAACAAAAATTGTAAAAAAAAAAATAAATAGAGTGGCGCGACAGCTCTTGAAGAGCCAAGGCCTAAGTGGCTTACTCTCATCAACAATTCTCTAGGTACGTGTGAAGAATTGAGGGGACCTACAATTTAACGCCGATTCCGAACGGCAAAGTTGAGAAGCACTTTTTCATGACAGATGATACTCTTGGAAGTTTTGTCAGTTCTTCGCAAGAGGCAGTGTCCGTGAAAGATGAAATAAAAACTTTGGGCCCGAGTAGGATTCGAACCCACGACGTTCTGCTTAGCAGTCAACGCACCTAACCACTTAGCT
>CAKKXW010000001.1:75296457-75310706 GCA_920937365.1 Sphaerophoria rueppellii
ATGTTGCCTACAAATGCAGACAAAATCGTAAAGACCTGTGTAGTGTTGCATAATTTTGTCAAGTTGAACGATTTAGCATATATAACTCCGGACTTTGTCGACCGCTATGATCAAAACGATGTCCTTATAGAGGGTCTGTGGCGAAGAGAAGTAGGACCACTTACGACGTGCAGGTCAATAGGATCCCACAATTCATCTCAAGTTGCCTTTGAAATGCGAGATAAATTAAAGGAATACCTTAATAACAATCAAATCTAACAGCAATTATTATAAGGCTGAAAAAGTGTATACTGTGTAACTTTCTTCATTATTATTCATTCATTAAAGAAAACGAGATAAAAAACAAACAAAATTCTTTCTTACTTAATATTTATTTAGTCTTTTTTTCTATAAAAAAGGAACAAAAAGGAAGTATCACATGTTATATATAAAAAAAAAAAACAAACAAAAACAATTCTACATTATACACAAAAAAAAAGAAACAAAAACATCACATTCGTAGTAAACAAAATCTTGGCGTGCAGACGAATACGTATTGATATGCGTTTCGCCATGTTTAACATGAACTCCTCGTCCACGTCGTGCGCAGGAGGAGCTGTGATTGAATGGGTTGACACGGTGGCATTCAACCCCCAAAGAAAACTCTTAAATTCTTCTTCCGCCATTCTCTTTGATGATCTTGCTCGCTTTGGAGTAATCATATCATTGCCGTCGTTAATCCCAAAATTAAAATCTTCACCGCTGATTGGCGACGGCAAATCTTCACAGCTCTCAGCAGCAGTTTCTTGGTAGTTGCCTGTTTGCCTACAAAAATACACAAAAACGTTTTCTTACACAAAATACTACATACAAATTATTGTATGATTGAACCTTCGTGGGGTGAGGGATAGGATCAGGAACTTCAGCACATCGAAGAACTCCCAGGTGTCTGCCACTCCAGCTCCACTCCCAGACGGTTGATCCATCGAGCGCTTCTCCCTAACAAACCGGTCTCGAAGTCTCTTCCACCGCTGCTTGCACTCGCCAACTGCATAAATAAAGTAAAGTTATTATTTTAACTTTTTATTACTTCAAGCAATTACCTGGTCTGTTTAAGATTTTGCCAATTTCTTCCCAAGCAGAATTCCTCTTCAAAACATTTTTATAAATCTTGGATCGCGTATTATAAAGGAATTCCCGTTCCCTCACCAAGTCAATTAGCAATTCTTCGAAACACATTTTCTGTACGACGAAAATAAATATTTTCAAGAAAAATTCGTATTGTTATTCAAAATTTCAATAACTTACCTTTGAATTATTACAAGTTATCACGAGTGGGAATCCCTCCAAAAACAAATTAAATTTTTTTGTTTGTTGACTTTTTTTCAGCTGTTGAGCTGTCAGGCAAAGCAAATGTTCAGCAAATTTGAACTAGAGCTTCCGTTTGGAGTCACATTACGTAACATTACGTCCTTTTCCTTACGGTTGTCAAACGAAGCGTGAGGTCGAAGCTTCATTAGGCGTTTTTCTTTTTTACATCTGAACAGAGCCTGAACTGCCAAACTAAAAATTGTGTTTCTTTTTTAGTTAAGTGTGTTCAGAACATCAAAGTTGTGTTACTTTTTTCGTTCAGAGCACTGATTCTGAGTGTTCAGAGTTCGACCGACGCGCTCGGAAAAAAGAGACCGAGCATTGTGAGCAAAATGCCTGAACAAACAAATGTCAAGCATATGAGATGTGGTAAAATGAAAAGAAATGTTTAAAATAATTAAAATGTTGAAGGAAACAAGTTGATATGGCAAAAAATATCAATTTTGTGATAAATATTATCTTATTATATCATTTATTAGCACAGCTATACAAATAATAAAAATCCTGAATATTAAGTGGTCAATTGTATTTCAAAATTACATCAGAACGTTCAGAAAATGTTCAGAGCTAACTTTGTTCAGAGTCTGTTCAACAAGCTCTGAAGACTCTGAGCTCAGAGCTCCGAACTAAAAAAGAAAAACGCCTATTGTGATAGGAAACATTAGGCCAGTTCCACCTAACAACATCTCACTGAGATCTCAGAGATCTCTGAGATTTTTTAGGTGGAACAAAAAATCTCAGCTGAGAATTGAGATTTTTTTCTGAGATTTCTGAGTTGAAAATTTTTTGGATTCGATTTCTCACTCAGCTATTTTGACGTGACTGACATATGCACAACAACAATTTGTAAGGTAACCATTTTATCTCAATGAGAAGTGAGAAATTTGTTCCACCAAATGATTTTGCTTCAGTCAAAGTGACATTTAGATCTCAGTGAGATGTTGTTAGGTGGAACTGGCCTATTGAATTCCTATAGCTGAACTCGTAAACGTCAGGCGAAGCTGAAGCTGAAGCGTCTTTGTGTTTTAGCCTTTAAATCTGTCTATATTGACGTTTGCTCCAAGACGTCGATGTTGGTAGTCCTTTCTTTTTTTTATTTTGCTTTTTATTTATTTTAATAATAACAATACAGTAAAATAGTATCTGCGAAGCCAAAGCTTGTCTGCAGAAGGTTATTTATCTTTATAATGTTTCAATTGGGTAAGCAAAGTTAAAATTAGTTTTAATAATACATATATAGATACAATTTTTTTTGGAAATCTATTCAGGTTTAATTGAGAAAATATTTCTTAAGTTTTTTTTTCCTTTTTTTTTAAATTTTTATATTGATTATTTCTCTAGGGAGTTTCTTTTACTTGGAACAGAATATTCAAGAATCTACCATAATTGTTTGAGTTTCGCGGTGTATGTAGCATTCCTTGGGCCCTTCTTCTGGTGTTGATTTGGTGTGGAAGTGGTTTCGTGAATCGGTTGTCCTCAAAATATTCAATAATTGTTTTCATTTTAAAAATATGTTCAACGTGCATTGGTTTAAAATTTGTGTCTGTCCTTTGACTGTTTTTGCAGTTAATTACTTTAACAGATGCGTTTTGTAGTCTCTGAATTTTTTCGATGTGAGTTTTTGCTGCACTCTCCCAAGCAAGTATCCCGTACCTTATTTTTGACTCCATTAGGGCATAATTAAGTTACCTTAATTCGTCCTCTAGAGCATAGTATTTTAAATGTGAGATTGCAAATAAATTTTTTTTACACTATTAGAATTGGTCGTATAGGCTTATAGCAAGCACCATATTACGACCAATGGTTTGCCAACACAGGGACTGTGTTAAATTAAAACTTTTACACAAGATAATGTTAAAAACTACTTTATTTAAAAAAATATTCTTAAGACTAACAAGTGTAATCATGTGCGGTACGCACTGAGGTAAGAATCGAACTGACGTCTTGTTGATAATCTCGTTCTCCTCGGAGGTTCGGATGACGGTGATTCCCAGCGGCGTCGGTAGTAAATAATTTTGGGTCTTATCTTTATTGTTGGCTTGGGTCGTATACAAGGAGTTTATGACGATCCCGATCTTCTTTCGGGGTTGGTGTCATGTATCATCATGAACTTGTTGACCCATGTGGTCGCCATATGTGTTAACTTGTTATACCACCGGCTCATCTCTTAGCGTGGTGTTAGTTGTTAGTAAGCACACAAACTTTAAAAACAGAAATAAAACATTACAAAATCAACATAAAACATTAACAAAATGGAATACTGGTTTTCAAAATTATTTTACGTTGAGTTTTACATAAATTAAAATCAAAAAGTTTTGAGTTCCAGTTTATAAGTTTACCCATACCATGTAAAAGGTTCACGCATTCCATAATTAGTACGGTGAATATGGATCTTAATCAAATTCTGATTACGGAGATTATAACCTCTTCCTCTAGAGCAAAACAAAATTTTACAGAGAAGGTCAGGAGCATCAGTGACTCCAATTATAATTTGATGGAAATATACAATAGGCGTGTTTTTTTGCACGCGTATATACGCTTAAAATGAACAGTGCACAAGAAAACGACAAATTTTTTGTTTTAGCAATTTGGCATCACAAGTTGATGATATGTAATCGAGAGGAGAAAGAAGAGCAACGTCAGCGGGAATTTTTTCTCCAGAGAACAGAAAAATCTCTTGCTAAAAGAAGAAAACCAAGAGAATGAAGAAAGAGATCTGGATAGAGAAAGAGATACGAAGGCATGGAACATACAAAAGTAGCCAATGGTTTCCTTTGATGTGAAATATAACAACAGCAAAATCATAGCTTGCTTGGGTAATTATTAAATGAAATGAATTTCGAATGAATTTCGGAATGAATTGTTGAAAATTCATTGAAAAATGTATATGGTAGCATTGTTTTTATATCCGCTTATTTCATAAGCGTGGATAATTATCGCCGCTAACTAAGCGGATATAGAAATTTATTGTTGTTGCATTTGCATGCAAATATTTTCTTAAGCGTATATACGCGTGCAAAAAAACACGCCTAATATCATTATTATTTCTTCTCTGTTGTAGTGTTTGTATATTAAGGATTGACAAACGATTTTCGTATGGAAGGGTATTTAGGGGATAAATCCTCTGAAACCCTTTAAAAAAATAAAAAAAACGGGAAAAATTGCGTCGCACAGATTCTAGTCTTTCAATATGAACATCATAACATCATATAAAGGAGACCACACCTGCGATGCATACTCTAGATGGGGACGAATGAAACTGTTGTACAAAACACAGGTGACATTAGGATCCCGGAATTCTTTTGCCCATCGCTTAATTAAACCTAACATAGAATTCGCTTTATTAACTATGCCGTTAATTTGCTCAGAAAAATCTACATTATGTGTAAAAAGAACTCCTAGGTCCTTAACAGTACAAACGCGATCTAAAGTGTGGTTTGAAATGACATAGTCATAAGATGAAGGTGAACGGTTTTTAGAGAAGGTCATTGTTTGACACTTTAACGGGTTAAGTTTTAAACTGTTCTTTTCACACCATAATGTAAAACGGTTAGTATCATTGTGAAGTAAAATGTGATCATTTGCAGAAGTAATATTTTTATATATCTTCACATTATCAGCAAAGATGAGAATTTCACTATTATTTACAAATAACGGTGTATCATTGATAGCTAATATAAAGAGATGGGGCCCCAGATGGCTCCTCTGCTGAACACCTGATTTGGCCAAGTATGATTTAGAGTAATTATTTCTGAATTCAACTTGATAAGATCTATTCTCAAGGTAAGAGACAATGCAAGTAATTAAAAAAAAAGTGGGAAGCCGTAAGAGTTTAATTAAAACTTGATAATAATCTCATGAGATAGTTGATCAAAAGCCTTCGAGAAGTCCGTGTAAACACAATCTACTTCTTAGACACATTCCAAAGCATCTAAACATTTTTTCAAACAAAGAGTTATAAATGACTTGATTTTCCACCGTCGTGTTATATGCTCATTATATTTCTTCCAGGTTTTATTTCTTTTGTTGCGAAGATGTTTAAGGTCATTAGTTTACAGGGATGGAAGGGGGTATTTGAGGGAATCATGGTTTTAATTGGTACTGCTTCTTTTATGTAATTTAACAAAACTGAATAAAAACTCGAAATTGTTTCGTCAATATCGTTAAAGATCGGTAAGTATTCTATAACGGATTTATTTAAACAATCCAAAAGCTTTTCAAAATCAGCTTTGCGATAATCAAATGCATGTGAGTCAGTCATGAGGATTACTATTTTCAAGTAAATGACCGCTCTTATCAAGAAAAATGTCGAGAGGTGGAGTGATAATGCCCTCTTTAAATCGTTTCTTAATTTGCTTATAATGCTTTTCCCACCGAAATGGCAGTAAATTATTACTACCAGATATTTGTACTGATCAACTAATTCGATGCATTTGTCTTCAGTTTTTGGACAAGCGTCATTTTTGAAGTAGATCCTTTGGTCTGTTTGCTTAAATTGCGGACTTCGGATGTGTATTATTTTAGTTTTAGAGGCGTTTATAACCAATCCATTGTCATGATAGCACCTCTTACTATTTTATTGTGGCGCTACAGTCCAGGTCGGACCAGGGCCTCACCCAACAAACTTCTCCAGCCAGCTCGGTCCCTGGCTAACTGTCTCCAGTTTCGCACGCCAAGTTGGTTTAGGTCCTCTACCACCTGTGTGCTCCACCGGAGTCGCGGTCTTCCTCTTCTGCGACGTCCTTCCGGATTGGATTCGAAGACTCTACGAGCGGGAGCATTATTTTCCATTCGCTCAACATGACCCAACCATCTAAGTCGTTGGACCTTAACTTTTCTGGCTAGGTCAGTGTCGCTGTACAGCTCGTACAGTTCTTGGTTGAATCTTCTCCTCCATTCTCCATCAATGCAGACAGGACCAAAAATCACTCGAAGAATTTTTCTCTCAAAGCAGCCCAAAGCGTTTTCATCAGACGTTGTCACAGTCCATGTCTCTGCACCATACATGAGGACCGGGATGATGAGGGTTTTGTAGAGTGTCACTTTAGTTGCTCGGGAGAGGACCTTACTATTCAATTGCCTTCTTAGTCCAAAGAAGCAGCGATTGGCAAGAGTGATTCTTCGTTTGATTTCAGCACTGGTGTTGTTGTCTGAGTTGATAGCGGATCCCAGGTAGACAAAGTCCTTAACTACCTCGAAGTTAAATCTGTCTATGTTGACGTTTGCTCCAAGACGTCGATGGTGGTTGTCCTTTCTTGTCGACAGCATTTACTTGGTCTTGCCCTCGTTAACCGCTAGACCCATCTTCTTGGCCTCCGTCTCAAGGCTCACAAACGCTCCACTGACATCATGCTGTGTTCTTCCAATTATGTCAATGTCGTATGCATAGCATATCGTAGTAGCTGGACGGACTTTTGAAAGACTGTGCCTCTGGTGTTTACATTGGTGCATGACAACGCATCGCCTTGTCTAAAACCTTTTTTAACATCAAAAGCGTCCGTTAGGTTTTTTCCGACCATGATGGAACAGAGTGAATTTTCTATTGTCATCTTATACAGACGGATGAGTTTTTCTGGGATGCCAAAACTAGACATTGCTCTATAAAGTTGGTCTCTATAGACGCTGTCTTACGCGGCCTTGAAATCGATGAAAAGATGGTAGGTATCGATTTGAAGTTCCTGGGTGTTCTCCAAGATCTGCCGTAGGGTGAATATTTGATCGATGGTGGACTTTCCGGGTCTGAAGCCACACTGATAAGGACCTATCAGGTTGTTGACGAAGGGCTTCAAACGTTCACACAGCACGGCAGACAAGATCTTATAGGCGATGTTAAGGAGACTTATACCTCTGTAGTTGGTGCAGTTCAGGGGATCTCCTTTTTTGAGGATCGGGCATTCGATGCTGAGGTTCCCTTCATCGGGCATGCTTTCCTCCGACCAAATTTTGGAGATGAGCTGGTGCATGCTCCTAACCAAATCATCTCCGGCTGCTTTGTACAGTTCGGCGGCTAGCCCGTCTGCTCCAGCGGCTTTATTCGACTTTAGTTTAGATATCGCTATCTTCACTTCGCCCATGTCGGGTGGGTGGAATTGTTGGCCGTCTGCACCCAAATTGAATGGTTCTGTATTGCTGACGGAGTTTTGGTCGTCATCGCCATTATACAGCTTGGAAAAGTGGTCTTTCCATATCCTCAGCACTGACTGCGGTTCAACTACGATATTCCCATGATGGTCTCTATAGGCTTCAGTTCGGGGTGTATAAGCCTTGGAGGTTTGTTTCACCTTTTTGTAGAACTTTCGAACCTCGTTCCTGTTGTGACATCCCTCTATCTTCTCGATCGCGCGCTTCTCATGCTCCCTTTTTTTCTTTCTGAGAAGTTTATGCTCCTCTCTCCTTTTCTGCTCGTAGAGCTCACGAGCTGCTCGTGTCTTTCTTTGCAGCGCCGCTTTTTATGCCTCTTGTATAGTTGCATGTGCTCGCCGGCATTCATCGTCAAACCAGGGGTTTCGTTGTGGTGGCCTTGTAAACCCTAGCACTTCAGAGGCGGCATCTTTGCAGTGTTGCCACTGGTTCTCTATATTTTGTGCTGGCAGCAAAGGTTTTCTGAGGAGATTTTCGGAGACACGATCGGAAAAGGATGAAGCAATCTCTTGCGATTGTAGCCGCTTGACGTCGAATTTCCTCCTAGCATTTTCGCGTGTTGGCCTTGATCGGGATATCCGCATTCGTACCTTGGCTACAACAAGGTAATGGTCCGAGTCGATGTTGGCACCTCGGAATGTGCGGATATCTTGCATGCTAGAGAAGTGTCGTGCGTCGATCGCAATGTGATCAATCTGGTTGACGGTTGATTGGTCAGGAGATTTCCATGTTCCTTGTGGATATCGAGATGTGGGAATCGCGTACTTGCTTCCATTACGTCTCGCCCCGCAGCGAAGTCGATTAGCCTAAATCCGTTATCGGAGGTGGTGTCGTGTAGGCTATGTCGTCCGATTATTATACCAAAGATTTCTTCTCTACCCAGCCTAGCAGTAAAATCTCCAAGAACGATTTTAATGTCATAGCTAGGGCATTGCTCATAGGTCTTGTCGAGGAGCTCGTAGAACCTGTCTTTGGTGTCTTCATCCTTTTCCTCAGTGGGGGCGTGAGCGCAGATGCGGCTGATGTTGGTGAATTTAGCCTTGACACGGATTGTAGTGATGCGCTCATTCACTGAGTTGAAACTCAAGACATTCCTCCTGAGTCGAGTCCCAACTTCAAATCCACATCCAAGTAGACGCTGATTTTGTTCCCGGTAGCAGTCGCCGTAGTTTATATCACAGTTGTTCATTTTGCGTAGGCCCGGACCATCCCATCGCATTTCTTGGATGGCAGTTATATCTGCTTTATAGAAGTCAAGGGCTCCCGCTAGTTGTTCGGCTGCACGTGGCCTGTTAAGGGACCTAACATTCCACGTGCAAAACCGAAATTCGTTGTCCTTAAATCGTTTGCGTGGGTCGTCATCATTTATTCCGTCCGTATCCGAGGCTTGTTGGTGTTTCGGAACTAGTACTTCTTTATGTGGCCGGGCAGTCACCCCGACGCACGACCCCCAACCTGTAGGGCCAGGTCTTTAGTTTAACTCTAAGATGAAGAGCCGGCCAAACCGCTCCTTATAGGCCTGGGCTGCGAATATGTCGTAGTAGCCCTATAAGGTGTTCACTAAGTAGTTCATCCTTACTGGAACTGTAGACGCCACCGTTGATTCCATCATGGGAGTTCTTCCGCTGCCGCCTGTTGAAAAGGAGGCATGCCTTAGTGGTGCATACCTCCACCCCCTCTCTCTCTTTGCTGCCGCCAACAACTTCCCACTGGGGTTGGAACCCAATCTTCGGTCGAAGGTACTAGGCACCCGATGTTCACCACGGGGAGGTGGAGAGTAGGAGTTGATAGACAGAGGTTTCAGTGGACGCTTGTGTCCACTTGAATGCACATATCTACCCTTCGAACATGATAGCACCTCACTCCTAAATTAAATTCTTCTTGCATTATACTAAGTGCTGCGTCTAAAGAGCGATGACTCAGAACAATAGCAGTATCGTCCGCAAAGGCGTACACCCTTAAATATTCAAAGGAGTTCGTTGGTGTATATAAATAATATTGGTCCTTATTTTGAACCCATTATCATTCATTATCTTTTTGTCGTTTTTAATTTTCACACAAAAAGCTCTGTTTTTCAGGTAGTTAGTAAGCCAACCAGCCAATTATCCCACGAATTACTACTCTGCTTAATGCGTCTATGAGATGCAAATGACTGAGTGTGTCAAAGGTTTAACTAAAGTCCATATAATTATATAACAAACACATGATGACATCTATCCAAACTCTCGTTCACACAATTAGCAAATTCCCCAAGTGATTGTCCAGCATTTTTGTTTCTTTGGTATCCGTATATTGACTCCTATGTATCAATTCTTCTTTTTCAATGAATCCATAAACTTTTCTATCACTTGAAGAAATGAAATAGGCCTGTAGTTGATTATTTGGCTTTTAACTCCACCCTTGTAAATTGGTCTTACAACTTCTATCCCAGATTTATCAATTTGCAGAGAATGGGAGCAAAAACATCACATGACGATGTCGATATCGATTGCTCTGATATTATACGATCCAAGTGATTTGTTTTGACATAACTCTATATAATTGGTCTCTATAGACGCTGTCGTACGCAGCCTTGAAATCGATCAAAAGGTGGTAGGTATCGATTTGAAGATCCTGGGTCTTTTCCAAGATCTGTCGTAGGGTGAATATTTGATCGATGGTGGAATTTCCGGGTCTGAAGCCACACTGATAGGGACCTGTCAGCTTGTTGACAGACAAGATGTTTTAGGCGGTGTTAAGGAGACTTATACCTTTATAGCTAGTGCAGTTCAGGGGATCTCCTTTTTTGAGGATCGGGCATACGATGCTGAGATTCCATTCATCGGGCATGCTTTCCTACGACCAAATTTTGGAGATGAGCTGGTGCATGCTCCTAACCAAATCATCTCCAGCACAGTTCGGTGACTAGCCCGTCTGCTCCAGCGGCTTTGTGCGACTTAAGTTAAGATATCGCTATTTTCACTTCGTCCATGTCGGGTTGGTGGAATTGCTGGCCTTCTGCACCCAAATTGAATGGTTCTGTATTGATGGCAGAGTTTTGGTCGTCATCGCCATTATACAGCTTGGAAAAGTGGTCTTTCCATATCCTCAACACTGACTGCGATTCTACTACGATGTTCCCATGATGGTCTCTTCAGGCTTCAGTTCGGGGTGTATAAGCCCTGGAGGTTTTTTTTCACCTTTTTGTAGAACTTTCGAACCTCGTTCCTGTTGTGACATCCCTCTATCTTCTCGATCGCGCGCTTCTCATGCTCCCTTTTTTCTTTCTGAGAAGTGTATGCTCCTCTCTCCTTTTCTGCTCGTAGAGCTCACGAGCTGCTCGTGTCTTTCTTTGCAGCGCCGCTTTGTATGCCTCTTGCTTAGCTGCATGTGATCGCCGGCACTCATCGCCAAAGCAGCGGTTTCGTTGTGGTGGCCGTGTAAATGTAAACCCTAGCACTTCTGAAGCGGCATCTGTGATGGATGCTTGGCAGTATTGCCACTGGGTCTGTAAATTTTGTGCTGGCATCAAAGGACTTCTGAGGAGATTTATGGAGATACGATCGGAAAAGGAACTTGCAATCTCTTGCGATTGTAGCTGTTTGAGGTCGAATTTCCGCCTAGCATTTCCGTTCCTTGATAGTAATATCCGCATTCGTACCTTGGCTACAACAAAGTAATGGTCCGAGTCGATGTTGGCACCTCGGAATGTGCGGACATCTTGCATTGTAAAGAAGTGTCGTGCGTCAATCTGGTTGACGGTTGATTGGTCAGGAGATTTCCATATTCCTTTGTGGATATCGAGATGTGGGAAACTTGTACTTGCTAACATTAGGTCTCGCCCCGCAACGAAGTCGATTAGCCTATATCCGTTATCGGATATGTTGTCGTGTAGGCTATGTCGTCCGATTATTCCACCAAAGATTTCTTCTCTACCCGGCTTGGCATTAAAATCTCCAAGGATGGTTTTAACGTCATAGCTAGGGCATTGCTCATATAGGTCTTGTCGAGGACCTCATAGAACCTGTGTTTGGTGTCTTCACCTTTTTCCTCAGTGGAAGAGTGAGCGCAGATGAGGCCAATGTTGGTGAATTTAGCCTTGATACGGATTTTCGTGATAATGCTGTCGACAAGAAAGGTCTACCGACATCGACGTCTTTGAGCAAACGTCAACATAGACAGATTTTACTTCGAGGTAGTTAAGGACTTTGTATACCTGCGATCCGCTATCAACTAAGACAACAAGTCCTCTGCCGAGCAACTAAAGTGACACTCTACAAGACCCTTATCATCTCGGTCCTCATGTATGGTGCAGAGACATGGACCATGACAACATCTGTCTGCTTTAATGGAGAATGGAGACGAAGATTCAACCAAGAACAGTACGAGCTGTACAGCGACACCGACATAGCCACAAAAGTTAAGGTCCAACGACTTAGATGGTTGGGTCATGTTGAGCGAACGGACGATAATGCTCCGGCTCGTTGAGTCTTCGAATCCAATCCGGAAGGACGCCGCAGAAGAGGAAGACCGCGACTCAGGTGGAGCTCACAGATAGTAGAGGACGTGAACGAACTTGGCATGCGAAACTGGAAACAGCTTGGACCTAGACTATAGCGCCACCATAAGTAAGTTAATAAAACTGGTCTATTATATTCCTCAGGTTTTCAATTGTGATATTTTTTTAGTTTTGTTTTTACTTCTACTGATAAAACTCAAGGAAATGCATTTTTTTAATGAAAAATGCATCGTTTTTCTAGTTAAGGAATTTTTTCGGCTAAAGCCGTTGCCAGTCGCTTTGCCTAGGACTTATATTGATTGAGAGAAACACATATCGCATTTGACGCAAGCTTCTAAAGCCTTCAGGTTTCAATGCGTTTTCGCAAGGAGATGATAAGGTTCTGTCGTTGTCTATTATGAGTAAATTTACCAGTGAATGTCATCAGGGGTTTGTATTTATGAATCAAATTTGCCTTACGCTTATCCGTAAGCGTTAACAGTCTCCATATAATACATGAAGGTATACCAACAGTCTTTAAGTGTGTAAGTGCGCAAATAAAATAACGTTCCCGATCTCATGTCAAAAAAGGATTTCTAAATCAGCCTCAAACGAACAAGATTGCCTTTAATGTTTTGAAACTAACAAGATAACACATCAAATTCTTAAACAAAAATATGTTTTATTGGAGTTCTCTTGACCAACAATAAACTATGTCTATTTCTTTCCCCATTTTCGGGACTTAATAATCTGTCAGGAAAAGCTCCATGAACTGCCTGCCAACATTGTCGTTATTCATCCCAGTGCATTTCGATTTCCATCACTCCACCTCCATTATCAGCATCATAATCTAATGTTTGTGATTCACTTGAGAAACAAATCCAATATCGAAGTGCATTTTCCGATGAATAGCCGGAAACCCTAACCACCTACCCAATCAGTTTTCAATCACAAAACCCATCACTTTGCCAAACAGCAACAATGTGACAAATTTTGGCCAGAGGAGACAACCTTTTGTCTCTGTTTGTAATTCAATTAAAAAATTCTCCCAATGCAAGCTAAATACCTTTCGTCTGTTGATTAAAATCACACAGGATTGAATAAAATTATTATTACAATTTGTTAACAAAATTATAATCAATTTTCAGTTATTGTATCTGTCCGTTCGTCAAGGACTTATCTCCTTTTCAAAAACACATTTATTTTGAAGTGAAAACCGTAGTAATAAACTGAGCATATGAGATAGATATTGAATCATCAACACAAAGTATGGACATTGGATTTGTTTTCAATAAGGCAAGGTAAAATCAATTCGAAGGAAAATTCCACATGAAAAAATAAATTAAGCATGAGCTAATTGAATTTTTATCTCTTGTTGCTTAATATACTAGGAGCCAGCGAACAGTTGAAATGACCGTATGTCTTGAGTTTTTCATTGTGTTTTTTGTTTTTGTCTTGGCTAGTATTACTTAATGCCAAAACCTTTCGAAGTGAGTAAAGTGTGGTGGCATTTTGAGACCTATCTAAATTCTAAAAGCAAGTTTTTTTACATAATTTCTATCGTGAAAAACTGCATTATTCTAGATCTCAAGATGGTGTTTCTTTTTTCCTTTCAAAACGTTTTGATATTTGATTCCAGTGTAAGAAACTCAGTTTGATACTGAGCATAGCGGTTTATGGGAATTCCAATTACAAACTAATAAAAGTTCCCAATTAATCACTGCTATTGATGACTGATGAGTTACAGCATGATTAGTTCGGTTACCATCACTTGGCGAACATCACCCCTGCACTTCATCATTTCCTCTACCCTTGAAAATTTAAATAAATAAAAAATAGAGTGGCGCGACAGCACTTGAAGAGCCAAGGCCTAAGTGGCTTACTCTCATCAACAATTCTCTAGGTGCGTGTGAAGAATTGAGAGGACCTACAATTTTACGCCGGTTCCGAACGGCAAAGTTGAGAAGCACTTTTTCATGACAGATGATACTCTTTGAAGTTTTGTCAGTTCTTTCGCAAGAGGCAGTGTCCGTGAAAGATGAAATAAAAACTTTGGGCCCGAGTAGGATTCGAACCCACGACGTTCTGCTTTTCACGAAGAGTTGAAACGGCAAGCCTTGGCCGCATTTTAACATCCAGGAGAGTTAAGAAGTGTGCGTGGATCTCTTAACAACTACTCTCATTCGGTGAATCCGGAACCGAGAAGTTCACGACAGCGCGGTGAGATAAAAAATAAATAAATTTAAAAGTTCCCATCTCCTTTACTACTTCACGTCCCCAC
>CAKKXW010000001.1:75345203-75355666 GCA_920937365.1 Sphaerophoria rueppellii
CCCCCCCCCCCCTAGTCCCCCTATATAGGGGGGGTAACCCTAGCTATTAACAAGTTGTATTGGTCAAGGTTTGCGTGAGACAGTAATCATAGATGAGTGTCTTAAGGATCTCTGTCCATAGAATGTAGTTATAGAATATACATTTGACAATGTCTCTAGGAATTCTGTGAGTAGATACTAATGACAGAGTGCGTTTGGAACTGGTTATGTTGAACAATTATCGATCCCAATGGGGGGGATATATCCCCCTGATCCCCCCCCCCCTATCTACGCCACTGCGGTAGTCCCCATCTGTTACAGAATGACGATAGCCGATTGATGATCAATTGTAATCCTTCTGGTGACTTAGAAAGTATGACGAGATCGTCGGCGTATAAAAGCACATTCACACTTCAACTAGCTATTCTTATTCCCCCAGGTAGTTCATCAGCGACATCATTTATAAACAATGAAAACAAAAGAGCACTTAGTGGGCATCCTTGCTTAACTCCCGTATTAGTGCTAAACCATTCTGAGAAATGCACTCCATCCCAAACAGCCGCCTTCGTTTCCGTGTACATCTCTCCGATTACTCTGAGGAACTTTGTAGATATTCAAAGCTGTGTTAACTTATAAATAAGGTCAAAGGCAGCCTTGAAGTCAACGAAAAATGAGAAGACCTTTTTATTATGGGCTTCAAATGCTTTGACTATAGAAGAAAGAGTAAAAATTTGATCGATCGTTGAAAAGTTTTTTTCTGAAACCAGCCCGTAGATCAGTTAAAATATTATTTTGGTCAATCCATTTTTCACATCTTTCAGCAAGTTACTGAAGAATATTTTTGCTATTACATTCATGAATGAAATCCCTCTGCAATTTTCTGGAGAGTCTAGTGAGCCCTTTTTGTGTATAGGGAAAATGACGGATTTTTTGAACGATGAAGGAATGTCGGCATTCAAAAAAGATTTTAATAAAAAGGGTTTTCAAATGGTTGAGAAATATCGGGGTAGCATTTTTGAAAAATTCATATGGAATTCCATCCTCTGCTGATTCCTTTTTATTTTTTGATTTATTTAATATATAATATAATATAATATAACATAAGCATTCCTTTTCTATTCCTATTCCGACAGCTACAAGCCTCTGTTGACAATGTAGATTGCGAGTTGTCGTTTTTATTGAACTCTATTAGTCATACTTTATGCTGCGGCAATGTTATAAATACGACCAACGAACAAATAATGGACTCAACAAGAACTACCGCTGCCATGATAGTTCTTTTTCGTTTAATAGACGTAATCACGTAATAATGCTGGAACAAAATGGCTTAAACTTGGTTGCGGTTTAAATTTGAAGAAACTGTGTAATTGCTTATGTGTGTGTAAATCGTCAATATAAGTTTTTTTCTGTAGCTCGGTGTGTTTGTGCTGGAATCATTGATAGTTAAAAATATCCCATGCGAAAAATTTGCTTTCATGGTTTGAAGTTCGAGTACAGAAAATTTTCTTAGGCACTCTGATTCTACAAAAATATTCATGTATGCCGCGAAGGCAAAGCCATTTCATGCCAAAATACATAATAATCTTTTAAGTGAGAGTGTGCGCAAAATGTACACACATGTACCCACGACGATATGTCCTCAAAAAGTGGTGTGAGTAGTGAGTGTAACGTGGCTTGGCTTGTTAGATGCTTTTTGAGGGTATATGATTCAAGTCCTTTTGTTTAAGCTCAACCGCAGAGCATGGGGCGGGGGAGCGGGTTGTAATTACTTGGCTCGGGTATGCTAATATTCATGTTTATCAGACGTAATAAGTAGCTGCCGCTGCTACTTCTGTTGGATGAAAGAGAGGAAGAAATCGTGAAGGTTTTATACCAACACATTTAAATCAGAAATGAGCAATGTGTCGGTATGGTTTCTTTTTTTCAATTCTGCAGGATATCCCACTTGGTTGTTCTTACTTGATATGAAGGCGGATTTTGCACATTTATTTGCTCTTGCTTGAGTCATACTTTTATGACAAGGGGATGGAGAAATGAATAGTGCGGATTTTGGTGTTGTCGGCGCAAGTGGACCCTTCAACCAATCCATATAATGAAGGAAACTGAAGTATATAAAAATCCGGTACTTGTGAAAGTAAACACAAACAGAACTGCCAGATGCGAATAGTGGCTAATATGAATAGCTTTTAATAAACTCCTTTTCCCAGCAAAGCAATGGCCTCGTTTAAGTTTTAAGTCTTAATCAAATGCTGTTCCGTGTTTCTTTTATTTATTGTTTTAAAGAATAAAAAAAATACAGTTATAAACATCCGCATCAACTCATGCGATTCCAGGTTTTTCGCAAACGTTTTCTTACACAATTAAAAAACAGAATCCGATTCCGTTTTCTCAGTGTGATTTTATTTTTTTTTCTCACAGTACCGAACAGAAATAAAATAAAGAGGAGGCATTGCTACCCATCATAACAGTGTTTTTGTTTGGTAACTATAAGTTTATGTGAATGGTTTGTGTGATTAATGATTATTTTAATAGTATAAATTGTATAGCTGTATACTTATTTACTGGTGGCACTACAGTCCAGGTCGGACCAGGGCCTCACCCAACAAACTTCTCCACCTTAGTCGCAGTCTTCCTCTTCTGCGACATCCTTCTGGGTTGGATTCGAAGACTCTACGAGCCGGAGCATTATTTTCCATTCGCTCAACATAACCCAACCATCTAAGTTGTTGGAACTTAAGTTTTCTGGCTAGGTCAGTGTCGCTGTATAGCTCGTACAGTTCTTGGTTGAATCTTCGTCTTCATTCTCCATTTACGCAGACAGGACCAAAAATCACTCGAAGAATTTTTCTCTCAAAGCAGCCGAAAGCGTTTTCATCAGATGTTGTGATGGTTCATGTCTCTGTACCATACATGAGGACCAGGATGATGAGGGCTTTGTAGAGTGTCACTTTAGTTGCTCGGGAGAGGACTTTACTGCTCAATTGCCTTCTTAGTCCAAAGAAGCAGCGATTGGCAAGAGTGATTCTTCGTTTGATTTCAGCGCAAGTGTTGTTGTCTGAGTTGATAGCGGATCACAGGTAGACAAAGTCATAACTACCTCGTAGTTAAATCTGTCTATGTTGACATTTGGTCCAAAACGTTGATGTTGGTTGTTTTTTCTCGTTGACAGCATTACCTTGGTCTCGTTAACCGCTAGACCCATCTTCCTGGCTTCCGTTTCAAGACTCACGAACGCTCAACGGACATCACGCTGTGTTCTTCCAATTATGTCAATGTCGTCTGCGTATCCTAGTAGCTGGACGGACTTTTGAAAGATTGTGCCTCTGGTGTTAACTTTGGAGCTTTGCACAATCTTTTCAAGAATGATGTTGAAGAAATCGCAGGACAACCTTGTCGCCTTGTCTAAAACCTTTTTTGACATCAAAAGCGTCCGTTAGGTTTTTTCCGACCATGATGGAACAGCATGAATTTTCCATTGTCAACATACACAGACGGATGAGTTTTTATGGGATGCCAAAACTAGACCATATAATTGGTCTCTATAGACCCAGTCATACGCGGCCCTGAAATCGATGAAAAGGTGGTAGGTATCGATTTGAAGTTCCCGGGTCTTCTCCAAGATCTGCCGTAAGGTGAATATTTGATCGATGGTGGACTTTCCGGGTGTGAAGCCACACCGATAAGGACCTACCAGGTTGTTGACGAAGGGCTTCAAACGTTCACACAGCACGACGATCTTGTAGATAGGCGATGTTAAGGAGACTTATTCCTCTGTAGTTGTTGCAGTTTAGGGGATCTCCTTTTTGAGAATCGGCCATACGATGCTGCGGTTCCATTCATCGTGCATGCTTTCCTCCGACCAAATTTTGCAGATGAGCTGGTGCATGCTCCTAACCAAATCATCTCCAGCTGCTTTGTACAGTTCGGTGGCTATCCCGTTTGTTCCAACGGATTTATTCCACTTAAGTTCAGATATCGCTTTTTTCACTCCGTCAAGGTCGGGTAGGTCAAATTGTTGGCCTTCTGTACCAAAATATCGCAGTTGTTCATTTTACGTAGGCCCGGACCATCCCATCGCATATCTTGGATGGCAGTTATATCTGCTTTATAGCAGTTAAGGGCTGTTAAGGGACCTAACATTCCAAGTGCAAAACTGAAATTCGTTGTCCTTAAATCGTTTGCATGGGTCGTCATCATTAATTCCGTCTGTATCCGAGGCTTGTTGCTGTTTCGGAACCATGTCCTTATAGTTGTATATATTAAGTAAAATACTGTAGGTCATACTGTAGGTATACGACAATTTTTGTCGGTAAAAGATTACTCCTTCAATATTTGAAGGCTTCAATATTTGAAGGATTTGGGCCAAAGTAAAATTTAGCACTTTTTCTTGGTATTGACTCTACTGATAGACAACAACCTGCAGAAAATATTTTCTGATTTGCATATGACCAAAAGTTGGCAGTAGTAAAAGCACAATAATTTAGGTCAAAATCCTTTTTAGTAAAATTCATAGTAGGAGACAGTGTGGCGTAGACCAGGACGGCCAAAGCCTTCTGGTGAGAACTAGATGGCGTCAACAATCGGGAGACCATGGAAGAACCGGATCGTATCCCGTTCGTGGCGCAGATGAATTAAGAAACTTCATTGCCCTAGCTGTATATCATCATCATGTGACTTGATATTAAGAATGTTTTAAGCAGGATTTTTTTCTTTAGATTAACCTCGAAGAAGAATTGTCTACACTTTTCATCATTATGATATCTATAAGATTTATTTTCTTTCTAAAATAAACTTTTGAAACAAAACAAATTTCTTAAATTCAAGGAACACTTTTTTGACATGACAACACTTGTTTGATTCACAAATCTTCAATAACTACAAAGCTTCTACCATCATATAAGGAGGTATACATTTGCAGTTTTTATTCATCTACCATACCACAATTAAGTGCAGTGCACAATTTCCGCTCGACATCCGTGGTATTCAGGCACTGAGAGCTTGAGAGAAAAAAGCGGTGCAATTTTATTAAGTAAATTAGTATGCAGATTACTGTCGATGTCATCAGAGTGTGTGCTTATATACATATACAGACGTACATACAGCGATGCAGCAGGCTTGAAACGTTGTCACACCATATTAGCAATTAAAATTTTCCTGGTTAATTACTTCAGCATAAGCGGGAGAACGTATTTTTGCACCAAAAAGTTGGAGCTCCGGCAGCGTTTCCTTTTCGCCATTTTTATATACGTAAAGCTCTTTACAGACGGCTTGGTCCTGCACGTTTTATGCATGGATATTATATTGGTTGTTTGCGTTCCATTTTGATTCGCACTTATAAGCCAGAATATTTTCTGAATAAAACGGATGTGCTCTTTCATGAATATGCATGGGTTGAATTTGAAAATGAATTTAATTAGGAAATCTAATTAGTCAGAGGAGCGTGAAAATTACTGCTGAAAAGACTAATTCGACCTTAGTGTGCATTTACGGCCAGCAGAGTTGAGACACCCTTCAAATCAGAAGGGATAATGTCGTCACGACATTCTTTACTATAAGCAAAATTATAATATATTCTATGTGAAAATGCTTTAATTGCAGTATACACAATGTTTTCTAATAACTTCAACTATTTTTAAACCAAATTTAATTTTAAGAAATGTAGGTAACAAAATAAAAACTTATTTCTTGTTGACGGTTGGTTGGTCAGGAGATTTTCATGTTCCCTTGTAGATATCGAGATGTGGGAATCGCGTTCTTGCTACCATTACGTCTCGCCCCGCAGCGAAATCGATTAGCCTAAATCTCTACCTAGCTTAGCATTAAAATCTCCGAGAACGATTTTAATGTTATAGCTAGGGCATTGCTCAAAGGTCTTGTCGAGGAGCTCGTAGAACCTGTCTTTGGTGTCATCATCTTTCACCTGAATTCAATAAATTTACAACACGGTGTCATAATACTGACAGAAACATGGCTTTCGTGACACTGAGCTATCTGACAATACTTATCGAATCTTTAGACGAGATCGGCATCACACTGACTCTTCCAACAAAGTTGGAGGTGGAATACTTGTGCAGTTAAGAACTCTCTTACTTGTGGCTTAATGACTTTCGACAGGCTATCATCCAACTTTTTTGCCTTAAAATTAAAATTATGAACGGATACCTTTATATTGTCTCCACTTATATACTGCCTGCCTTTACTAATGATTTGTATAAAGAATTGAATAATTGTTTAGATACAATTGGAACCAGAAGATGAGATCCTTATCGTATGAGATTTTAACCTATCTCTTCTTAATTGGACAAGCAACGATGAAAATAATAGTTACATCCCAACCATTTTCTTTGATTGACGGAATGATATCCTTCGGAATGACCCGATTTAACGGTATAAAGAACTCTTCAGGTAAAACATCGGACCTCGTGTATTTCTCTGACAACGCGAACTCTGATGTTGCCGTTTTAACCACCCAAGTTGAACTATCTACGGAGGATCGTCATCATCCAGCACTTGACATACCCCTTAATCTGAACATGAATTATCCTATTTCAACAAGCTAAACGATAAAATTGAATTCAACTTTTATCATAAGCTTTTTTATTTTTTTTTGTTATTTCACGACTCCTATCAAAACTTCCCATAAGGACTCACACGACCCACCATAGTTTGACCGCCAACAAAAAATTTGAAAAACAAAAGAAATTAGGCTAGGTTAAGGTTTAATGTCTCAAGAACGGCCGATGACTTCAATATCTTCCTTTCATTAAAGGATCTCTTTGCCGATTACCACAAAATTTTGTTCGAAGACTATATCGCGAAGACTGAAAGTGAGATTAAATCAAATCCTAAATTATTTTGGTAATTTGTAGACTTGAAAAGAAGAAGAGGAGATTATCCAAATTCTATGTCATATTTGGATTCCACGGGTAAAAGTTCAATAGATATACCTTATTTGTTTGCTGAATGTCTTAAAAATGCATTCGAGGTTACTAATAACCTCACTGATGATGGTGGTATCACTAGCTCTGTGCAATTTTCACATTTAAATTCTTTTATATTATTGAGGATTCTATTATTCGAGCAATTTTGAAACTTGATGATGATGAGGTGTCTCGTGTAAGTTACAAGCTCTGTTTTTCCCAATCTTTGGAAAAGTGCCTATACTATCCCTGTTCATAAGAAAGTCTTTAAAAGTGATATTAAAAATAACCGTCCTATAGCAAAACTCTCTCTAAATTGTTTGAGTCCATTGTATGTAATATCCTCGCCTCTCACTGTAAATCAACACGGTTTCGTCAAAAATATAAGTCTACTGTGACTAAACAAACTTAATAACTCAGGATTCAACCATATAGTTGTTCAATGGATTGCTTCGTACCTATGTAATAGGAATTATATAGTGTCATTTTTCGTTAAGTTTGTTCTTTTGTTGTTAACTTAGGCGTTCCAGAGGGTAGCCACTTAGAACCTGTCCTGTTTATCCTTTTTATAAATAATATCGTATCTATTGTCCAAAATGCATGTGTTCTTATAAACGCTGACGACATTAAACTTTACAAAAGTATTGAATGTGTTACTGACTGCTTACTTCTACAAGACGATCTATTAAAATTCAGGGAATGGTGCAATAAAAATAGACTTATATTGAATGTTGACGAGTGTAAGGTTATGAGCTTTACACGCAAAAAAAACGCCTCAACTTATAACTATGCACTAGTTTGGACCTTTTAAATAGAGTCTTACGGCACTCTGACCTAGGAATTATTCTAGACTCGAAATTGACAATTAACGACCACTTAGAATATATAATTAAGAAAGCTAACAAAACACTTGGATTTATTTAAAGATGTTCACGCGGTTTCGAAGATCAATATGTTCTTAAAATACTGTTTACCCCATTTGTCAAGCCTATTCTTGAGTACGGGTGCGTTATCTGGGCACCTTTTTATGCTATTCACAATTCAAGGCTTGAAGCAGTTCAAAGAAGATTTTTACGATATTGTCTACGTTTTCTGCCTTGGACCCAAGGATCAGCACTTCCAATGTTTTCACAACGACTAGTATTAATTTATCTCCCATCACTTGAGAACCATCGTAAATACATCCAGTTCTGTTTCATTAACGGTATAATAAATGGAAATATTTTAGCTTCGACCGTTCATTGCAGACTTAACTTCAGCCAATTAAGCATTAGTAGTGTCCGTGGTTTAGTTGTTAGGTGCGTTGGCTGCTAAGCAGAACGTCGTGGGTTCGAGTCCTACTCGTGCCCATAGTGTTTATTTCATCTTTCACAGGCACTGCCTCTTGCGAAGAACTGACAAAACTTCCAAGAGTATCAATCTGTCATGAGAAAGTGCTTCTCAACTTTGCCGTTCGGAATCGGCGTTAAATTGTAGGTCCCCTCAATTCTTCACACGCACCCAGAGAATTGTTGATGAGAGTAAGCCACTTAGTCCTTGGCTCTTCAAGAGCTGTTGCGCCACTCTATTTATTTTTTTTATTTAATTAAGTATTTGACTACGGCAACCTCTGTGCCAAATCTTTAGCAGGTCAAACTATGTTGGTAATAGTCCCTTAAATAAGTTGTCATATACAATAAAAAAATCGGGCAAGGGCTAACAATGCGGTCACATCTCCTGATAAGGCTGTCGAGTCAAATCAGGGGTCTGAACGGGTTGTCATTCCTGTGGGTGCGACTAGTGGCAGGAGTCTTTCTCCCTCTCCTAGCCGCAACCTCTACATGAAGGAATTGTGGAAAAGCTGTGACGCTCGGCTATCCCAAGGGCGGTAATTCCACACCCCACCACATTCCCCCTCCTGCTAGGACGTCGCGTCGCAAGCGACCACAAGAAGGGACACCCCATCCCCCCATCCGGAGAGGCAAAATCTACGACATGTGGAAATGGCTCGAAGGGTGAGGACGTACCCCGATTGGTATCATTAGCGATTAGATCTGGAGGTGGATCCACAGCTGTATCACACGGACAGAGCTCTGGGTCGACCAGAAAGAGGTCCATGAAGTCACAGGCCAATCGAGATCAGCGTAATGCTGCGCGGATTCTGGCCGCAGTCGGTGTCATACCGGCGACGGAAAGAGTCCCCGAGCAAAAGCGAAAACTTAAGTGGGCTAGTGGCCCAAACCGGCCTGCAGGGACTCAACGTCAAAGCGCAATAGGTCTCTTGAGGGCGACAAGACTGAAGCGAAAAGGCAGAAAGTGCATTCCAGCAGCACAACAGCCTTCAATAAAGACCTTTCCTTTAGCGACGCGCTCAAAGGCAAGATCATAGCCGCGGTCATTGACAGAAGTCATGTGAATGGTAAAATCTCTCATGATCAATGGGCATCTGTCATCAAGGAGAATCCGAGGACTCTCCCAAACACAGCCGATACCGGATGGTACCAAAATCGTATCAAACTCATCGCCTGTGGTGATCAGAGATCTTTCGATCTGTACATGGCTGATGTCAATGGCTTGCCAGAAGTCTGGGCGGGTGTCAAGCTCAAGGTTGTTCCAAGGGAGAATATTCCTTGCCGACCAAGAGCACGTATAATGGTCTCGGCTCAACACGAATGCCCAGATATGATCATGAAATTGATTAAAACGAGTAATCTAAAACTGCCTACACACGACTGGAAAGTCCCAAAGGTTGAGAAGAAGACAGTGGGTGACTATAGATCAGCTCTCTTGGTGATCAATAGGGAATCACTAGCTCCACTGGCCGCGACCAAAGGCGTGATGAGGTACGGTTTCGATGAAATCACGATACGGGTATATACAAAAGATGAGGATTCGCTAAATGCGCCCCCCACTGAAGCCCCTTCAGCGGAAGAAAACGCTTCACTAAACCCAAAAATGGAGATCGGTGCAACACCACACGGGGATCCATCGACCTTCACAGCCTCTAACAATCCATCCGACATGGAGGCTCATCCCATAGTCGACAACAATTCAGATATGGTTCAGTATCCATGTCTGAATTGACTCCACCTTAGGCATCACTTTGAGCGAGGAGTCCTACTTCATTCTTCCTCAGACGATGAAGATGCCGATAAAACAGTGGTGGAGCTTGATCTGGCTAAAAGTAGCAATGCTGCGATTAGTTCAGATCCATCACGCCATCATGGCCATAAACAACCTCAAACTCCGATTGCATAAGAACAAGGAAGACAACGTCTTTATATAGGAGCCGTGGATCTCAAGTTCCACCATAAGAGGGCTCAGGACTCCTGGTTATAGCCTTTTATATACATCGGAGAAAGGTGAACCAAGGTCATGTATACGAGTAAAAAAAAGACTAAAATGTATTTTAACTGCCCCATTACAGCGACTGTTAGAGTAGTATACCTGTAATGTGCATATGTATAACAGTTTATAACACGTCTATACGAACTACCTTTATTCTTATTAAATAGAGCAGTCTGCTCTCATCACACAAAGCATAAAGATCGTCTTTTATTAATACATTATATTCATAGTTTTTTT
>CAKKXW010000001.1:75406996-75422591 GCA_920937365.1 Sphaerophoria rueppellii
GAATGTAATATAGGAATACGCTATACGCTGGTGAGTGGCATATGGTCAATAAAGCCAAAACATAACGAAATTTAGCGGAAAACTTCTGTATGCAGCGAAGAAAATTGTATGTATTCTTCATAGACTTAAAAGCAGCGGCGGTGAAACTCTGAACTCATTATGTGAAGAGAATAGTTCGTCTGCCAAAAAACACGCCAAACTACCTTCTAATGCTGGAAACCAGACTGTCACCTCAAATCATACAAACCTTGAATACGCTAGCTGAATATATTCTACACGTTGTCCGAATGCCTGAATCCCAGCTTGTTAAAAAAAATAGCTACCAAAGCAATACAAAACCGAAATAACTGGTATACGGTGAGTGGTCGCATATCGCATAAGGATATAATGTAAGTTTTAATTCAAATACGGAAGATGTATCGCACAGTAAAACTTTTATGTACCTACGCAGCTATAGCAGCCGAAGATGAGATGTTAGAACAGAATATGCAACTGAACCAGTCGGGTTCTTGTTCAGAACAACCTATATAATATTCTCTACCATAATCTCGCAGAAAGAAACTACTTCCAAGTTGAGTAAAATATACATAGATCCAGGAAAATCAACAAAGACTTCTGAAATGCTATACTTGCTTGTAATAAAATTTACATATACAAATGTGATAGCTTATTATTATTACATTTATTTAATTTATTTCACTTGTTAATGTGACAGATGACAAACGCCTTACTTAAATGACTTTTGTATATAATAATAATGTAATAACTGTTAATTTAATCTTTAAATCAGTAAACATCAACTATCTATCTATCTATATCTACAAGTTCGTTGATCGGCAAACAAAGTCGGTATATCCCATTCACAGAATTCATCTTCGATTCGATAAAGAATAAGAAGTCAGTGAGTGTCGGCGTACGGGTGCTGTTCTGGTTGATTTAGAGAAGGCCTTGGTATGGCTAAGGAAGAGATGTATCTAAAACTAACCAGACTAGGTGAAACTAAGTGATCTTATAATATTATACAATATTCAATAATTCAACTTTATTTACTTATAATAACTTCATTAGGAAAATGTTGTGCACAAACGTTGTAGTTAAAAGGAAGTGATTATATTGTAATATGTATACACCTCTATATTTATATATGTCAATCTATTGTAATGTGTACACACTTTGTAACTCCGCCTCTTTATATCTCTATACTTAAATGTGTACACACTATCTATCTCTGTCACTCTTATATTGTCTAATTGCTGAATAGTTATGTAGCAAAAGTTTTATTTGTAGTTGTAAGTAATTGTGTATACACTCTAGTGGTTAAGAGGAGAACTTCGTTAAGCATCGAGAAGCGCCTACTAGAATCTAGTAGTTTCTCGACCTATTTGAGTTATATAAATACCCGCTTGGTGTCGAAAATGAATTTTGAATGTGAACTGCTATAAAGTAAAGACACTGTGTTTGAAAGTAATAATTGAAAGTGTTGAATAAATAAGTTTGTGAGTGATTTGAATAAAGTGAATTTGTGTTTTATTTGAAAAGTGAATAAGTTTTAATTGTCGGACCAAGCCGAATATTACAATATTATTCCGGAAATACTTTTATGGTGACAGATAGGTATCTCATACTTAAGATCTACTATAAAATATTCTTGTACTAAACGTAATGTTTTTTGGCGTTCATTTACATCAATAAGTATCAGTAAACCATTATTGCATATGCTTTTAAGTTCTTCAGGAGTAGTGGTCAATTCGCCAATCCTCTTCAGCATTTACGCCAGCGACAGCAATACGCTTAAATAACGCATTTGCCAACGACCTGATTGCAAACAGAACGGCTCGCAGGTCGCAGTGTGACTTCAAGAAGATTCAGCGATACTGCGACGACTGGAAACTGAAAACAAATTTCCAAAAGTCGGAGAAAATTTCGTTCCTGGTTCTATTTGCTAAGGCTTCCAGAGATACGTGTAAGAACTGGCGCAAGATAGTCATTGACGGACAGCCATTGAAGAGAAAAAGTTTAGTGAAGTACCTCGATATCCGGTTAGACCAGTATTTCCACAGACATATAGATTCTGCTCTGAGTAAGGCCAGAAAATCTTTCGCTCTGACGAAACGGCTGTTTTATAGTGGTCGGCTTGACCCCAGAGTAAAGGTAATGATTGTTTATAGTTGTCCAATGTTGTTCAACAGTATCCCTTCCCAAATGGAGGAGCGGGTATTCGAGAAACAGTGTCTTTGGTGCTATCTCGGAAAGCGGAATCTTCTTATGTGCATTTTTATTCAAACAAGGTTCTATAAAACGAGGCTCGTAGCAATATAATTAAAAATTTCGACCATCAACAATTTGATTTTCGGGCCGTTCTATCCGAACGACAATTACATCGATAATACACGCTTGAGCAGGCCGCATTGCTACGGTAAAGTAAGAGAATTAGTTTTAGTGGCTTCAAACGGCATTTGACAATGCACGACTTACATAGGTACTTGTCTTTATCTTATCTTAAGGTTTAAGTAGATAAGGTAAACAAAAAAAGAAAATAATTAAAAAAGACAAAAAGTTAAGCAATTATCAGTAATGTTAGGCCTGAGGCTTATCTGGCAGCAAGTCTCAAATGTGAAAAATTAAACAATATAAGTAGATTTGACTTTAAGTTTAAGCATGGTTTCGAATGCAACACGTACGCACAAGGTTTTTTTTTTAACTTTCAAGGGTACTGCCTCTTTGAGAGAACTGACAGCACTTCCAACTTCCAAGAGCAGATATCAATGTTTCTTGAAAAAATTGCTTCTCACTTTTGTTTCCAATCCGTTAGTACGAACTGGCAAGACGTGATGTGCGCCTCAGCAGTCCTGAAGTTTTGATTTTTAGGTTTAAAGATCCTTGAAAGGACAAACAAGATAGATACTACTAGATATGAGCCACCAGCTTATGTACTGCTCCGCCTCTATAAAAGTTATACAACTTACTTACATACTTATGGTGGCGCTACAGTCTAGGTCAGACCAAGGCCTCGCCCAAAAAACTTCTCCAGCTCGGGCCCTAGCTAGCTGTCTCCAGTTTTGCACGCCAAGTTGGTTCAGGTCCTCTACCACCTGTGTGCTCCACCTGAGTCGCGGTCTTCCTCTTCTGCAACGTCCTTCCGGGTTGGATTAGAAGACTCTACGAGCCGGAGTCTTTCTGGCTAGATCAGTGTCGCTTATTTATTTATTCAATTCGTTAATATCTTTATATATATATATTATATCACTTTAGTTGCTCGGGAGAGGACTTCACTACTCAATTGCTTTCTAAGTTCAAAGAAGCAGTGATTGGCAAGAGTGATTCTTCGTTTGATTTCAGCGCTGGTGTTGTTGTCTGAGTTGATAGCGGATCCCAGGTAGAAGGAAGTGACGTTTGCTCCAAGACGTCGATGTTTTTAGTCCTTTCTTGTCGACAGCATTAACTTGGTCTTGCCCTCGTTAACCGCTAGACCCATCTTTCTGGATTCCGTCTCAAGACTCACAAACGCTCCACTGACATCACGCTGTGTTCTTCCAATTTTGTCAATGTTGTCTGCGTATTATAGTAGCTGGAAGGACTTTTGAAAAATTATGTTGACGTTCTTTTCAAGAATGATGTTGAAGAATTCGCATAACAACGCATCGCCTTGTCTAAAGTGTTTTTTGACAACAAAAGCGTCCGTTAGGTTTTTTCCGACCATGATGGAACAGCGTGAGTTTTCCATTTCCATTGTCATCTTACAAAGACGGACGAGCTTTTCTGGGATGCCAACTGGAACTAGACATTGCTCTACATAATTGGTCTCTATAGACGCTGTCATTCGCGGACTTGAAATCGATGAAAAGGTGGTAGGTATCGATTTGAAGTTCCTTGGTTTCCTCCATGATCTGCCGTAGGTTGAATATTTGATCGATGGTGGACTTTCCGGGTCTGAAGCCACACTGATAAGGACCTACCAGGTTGTTGACGAAGGGCTTCAAATGTTCACAATACGGCAGACAAGATCTTATAGGCGATGTTAAGGAGACTTATAACTCTGTAGGTGGTGTGTAGTTCAGGGGATCTCCTTTCTTGGAGGTTCCATTAATCGAGGATGCTTTCCTCCGATCAAATTTTGCAGTAGTGCTGGTGCATGCTCCTTACCAAATCATTTCGAGCTGTTTTGTACAGTTTGGCAACTAGCCCGTCTGCTTCAGCGGCTTTGTTCGACTTAAGTTAAGATATTGCTATCTTCACTTCGTTCATGCCGGGTGGGTGGAATTGTTGGCCTTCTGCACCCAAATTGAATTGTTCTGTATTACTGACGGAGTTTTGCTCATCATCGCCATTATACAGCTTTGAAAAATGGTCTTTCCAAATCCTCAGCATTAACTACGGTTCCACTACGATGTTCCCATGAACAGGCACAGGCATCAGTTGGAGGTGTACAAGCCCTGTAGGTTTGTTTTACCTTTTTGTAGAACTTTCGAACCTCGTTCCTGTTGTGACTTCCCTTTAACTCCTCGATCGCGTGCTTCTTATAAAACTATAATATTATAAAATTGAAAGCTCAACAGACAACTCATGTATTAGTACTTTTGGGTATGGAATTGACATCTTGGTTTCGTTTATCAACCAACTATTTAAAAGAAAAGCATTAACACGTGAAAACTCATCTGTGGCCTTCAAAGAACAAATAAAATCAGAAAAAGGTTTCAAATCACTTCCCTTTGGGTTAGTGTTGATATAACAGTTTGCAAAAACTGGCCACTTTAACTTTGTATTTGTAATCCATCAGCAAAAAAAATACTCTGAGATTTGTATAGATACACCAGGCGAACACTTTGTTTTCTTGTTTCTCCTGTTCCCTTTTTTTTTTTATTTATTAGCTTTTCGAGTATTTTGTTTCACATATGGTGGCTAAGCCGGGACGGGACTTCGTTGTAGTGCGGAATTCATCAACTGAAATTGAGTTTGACAGACAAGCGCGCTAATTTCTTTTGTTTTACCCCTTTTGTTCATTAACGCTTTCCTCTCCTAACTCAAACACTGCTTCCAGTTCAACTAAGAACAATAATGTCTCTCATACAAAAAATATAAATGATGTGTTCAAATACACTCCATGCCTATTGAAAAGATACAACCATTTAATTTAATTTCATCCAAACACGCATATCATAATATTATGTTCGTTTGAGGTTTGACTTACAGACATAAGGACATATATGCTTATACTGAGGTGGTTTTTCAACCCATTTTGTCGGGAAAAATTACAATAACAATCTTATATGTATATACAATTCTGGTGTCACAATGTTCATTCCCGTACTCCTCCGAAACGGCTTGACCGATTCTCATGAAATTTTGTGAGCATAATGAGTTGGTCTGAGAATCGGCTAACATCTTACATTTTGTTTTTTTAATATTTTTGGACAACATTTTTTGTTGTTATTTTAGTTTAGTTTAGTTTATTTTGGTCAAACAGAAAACAGGATTCTTATAGACTAGAATAAGTACAAAAAATATTTTACAAATATATATATATTTTACCACATCCATAAAATAGACAATATTATAATTAAATATGTAAAAATAAATTAAGAATTTACAAGT
Source organism: Sphaerophoria rueppellii (assembly GCA_920937365.1). Taxonomy (NCBI): domain Eukaryota; kingdom Metazoa; phylum Arthropoda; class Insecta; order Diptera; family Syrphidae; genus Sphaerophoria; species Sphaerophoria rueppellii. Next base: position 75,412,589 of record CAKKXW010000001.1, read on the forward strand.
AAAATCAGTAGTCTATTTTTTAAGGATTCTCTTGAACAAATTTCGAAAAAATCAATACAATTACAAACCGAACTAGCCTTTTTTAAACATCTTGTAATTATTGGTTCATTACAGCCATAGTTAGTACGATGAAACCTTTCAACGAAGAGAAAAGATACCCTGAAGTTTCTTGCAGGGATATGAAAACGCGTTTCATTCAAAAGAAATAAGCAATTAATCCTAGATGAAAGTAGATATATCACGAACAAACATTATCGAAAAATATTTTCTACGAACAACGAGAGATTGAATTTCTATTAACTAACATCTTATAGCAAGGCATAAACCAACCAATAATAATTTGTTTTAGCGCATATCTTGTGAATCTTCTTTGTACCCTATCAATTCTATCAGATGCATTTGAATAACAAGGGTTCCAGAGCAGTAGTCTAAAGTTGAACGAACCAACGAGAAATAGAGAATAGAATAGAGAATAGAGAATAACAAAAATAACAGCGGCCCAATATGGCTACCCTGGATTAGATTAGAGTTGCAGTCTCGTCCGACCAGAACAAATTGACTTTTTCGAGTCAACTTGGAAGCGGCTAACTTGGCCGCGTCGAATTGAGCAGCAGCAGCAGATGAAATAGAAGAGTGAGTATTGATGATATCGTTCGACTAGCAGTACGCTGTCCAAGACCAATAGTCGAAAGTTCATCGTTAGCAAGAAGAGTTGCATCAGGCTCAACCGTATTATTGAGATTTTTCAAGCCAACAATATTAGATCTATTTTTCACAACAAAATACCCAAGATGTTTACCAGACTCATTACTAGCAACAACGTCAAAAATATATTTAGGAATGTCAACTCCATCAACTCCAGTTCAGAAACAACAACTTTGGCAATATCATCAACGCCAGAAACATCTACACATGCAGCCTACTCATTCCCCTTTACATCATCGATTAGGTAGAAATTGCATCAGCACACATCACATTCACATTGTCAGATTGAGCAGATAACGAGTGAGAGCACGAGGCAACAACTTCGACGTCCACGTTCTTAACACTTTCTCCGCTCAGGTTAGAATTAGAAGAACAGGAGTTATTATCAATATTGTTATTATTGATAGTTGATAGCTATTTTTCAATTTTCGCAGATGAAACCGGTTTAACTTGCGATATCGATTGTTTAGTGCTTTTTGTCTATATTTTTAATATGAGGGAGTCCCACCAATTTTAGGGGTAGGGAGAGGGGATGATGACAGTTTGTTCAGCGAAGGAGAAGATGAAAACTGCCTTTCTCTTAAGAGCGATGAGCGAGAGAGCGTAGCTTGTGGGTGGGTAACTCAGAAGAATGACCACTGACACAAGATGATAGTTTAGCAAATTCAATCGAGTTCTCAGAGAAACACACAAAGAATTCATTTAATTTTGATATGCATTTCAAGTTTCAAGATGTTAATTTTTTACAACTATCGCAAATCCAATATATATTGTCATTGGAATTTATTACGCATACATCATTGTCATTTATATTTGCACAGAGTAGATGAAAACCAGAATTACAAACTCCACATTTTATAAAGTTTATTGTGGAAAGAGTATTATCACATTTAATACAATTAGAATCCATGATAGATTTCGGATTTAAGAGATCTTAAAGAAAGCACCTGATTACACGAAGGTTAGTCATTGACTGATATGATTATGATACATCGTACTACAATACATATATAACCCTAGATTTTCACCCCTCTATGATCAACCCTTATTTTAAAAATTATTATTATCTTCACGTAGTGGGATAGCGGGTAGAAGGTAGCGATTACCGGTTAAGCGGGTAGCGTGTGTAAGTATTGGGAAGCGGGTAGCGGCTGTAAGTATTGGGAAGCGGGTATTGGGGTAGCGTGGGTAGCTGGGTATAACAGGTTAGCGGGTAGAAGATAGTGGACGTCGCAGAAGAGGAAGACCCCGCTTCCCTTGGAGCACACAGGTGGTAGAGGACCTCAACCACCTTGGCGTGCGAAACTGGAGACAGCTAGCCAGGGATCGAGCTGGCTGGAGAAGTTTGTTGGGTGAGGCCCTGGTCTGACCTGGACTGTAGCACCACCATAAGTAAGGGTAGTCGATAGTGGAGAAGCGGGTAGAGGGTAGCGGGCTACAAAAGTCTAGGTCTTTTTTATATCGATTGAGGCAGTATGAAATCTGTCGGGTCAGCTAGTCTATGTATAAAGGACTATCTTCTTAATATTTTGGTGCTCTTATAAGTTGAAAACGGACTTTCCGTTTTCTTAATATGTTCCATACCTACACTAAAGTGTAGAAGGTTTATGACAAACAAAATTTATGCTTTTTAAATCACAAACGTTGCTAATGTTTAAAGATAATACTTTTCTCACTATCGCAAAATAATTTCGTTTGAAAATTTCGTCAAATATTTTTATTTTTATTTAAAAAAAATGTCAGTGAAGAAAAAATTTATTCGTTAAAGATTGTTTTCATCGAACCAAAAGTCAGTGAAGCTAGAAAAGAAATATATTTAAACTAGCTGACCCGGCAAACGTTTTCTTGCAATATTTCCAGAGTATGAAAGTATGTTTTACTAGGAAAACCCCCGCTCCTTTGCATGGCGTGCCTTAACAAAAATATTTGTTGAAATTTCCAACGCATGTTTGATAAACAACATAAAATAGATTTGCAAAAATTAAGCACTTCGTTTGGCATTTGCTGTTTATAGCGGAGCCTAGGTAGACAAACTCCTCTACTACCTCGAAGTTGTATGCGTTTATTGTTACGTTCTGTCCGAGCCGTCGGGGTTGGGTGTCCTCCTTCGAAGACAGCACATACTTCGTTTTTTCATCATTTACCGCTAAGCCCATTTTTGCCGCTTCTGTCTCAATTCTCACAAAGGCGCCATTGACATCACGCTGTGTTGATAAGATTTTTGGAAGAAAATGCCTCTGGTGTTGACGATTTTAAAGAAATCGCAAGACAGTGCATCGTCTTAAACTGTTCTGCAACACAATAATCGGACGAAGAATTTTCTGTCTCGTATGCGACGGTGGCGAAAAAAAAGAAGTTTCAACCGAGAACTATACGAGCTGTACCAAGATGTTGATGTAGTCCAGAAGGCCAAGAAAAGATGACTACATTGGTTCGGCCACATCAAGCGAATGGATGACAACGTTCCAGCCAAGAAATTCTTCTCATCCCTGCCCCCAAGTTCGAGACGGCAAGGAAGACCGAACCCAAGGTACAAAGACCAAGTGACTGGGGATGCCAGAGCGCTTGGTGTCGGCGACTGGAGAGTGCATACGAGGGATCGATCACGAAGGAAGGCTGCAATATCTCAGACTTAGATCCTTCATGCATTGTGATCCGGATAAGTAAGAAAGCAGTATTATCTTTAACTATTTGTAGTGCTCCGATTGATGTCATATGTACTCAAACATGAATTGAATTTCCGGACTGATTTCAGAAACATGCTCCCACGTGCATCAGTATTTTCTTGCTGGTTTTCCGTTTCTTTCGGCTCTTTTATTATGGCTTTAGCGTTCTGTGTTTTATGGCCAAGAAAATGCTCTTGTTAAATAATCATCTATACATATATATAATGAAAAAGGATGTGTGTCCGTATATATCCAATGGACTCCGAAATGGCCCAACAGATATTTGTGAAATTTGCATGGTTAAAACTTATGTATTGGGTGATGGTTTCTCACCAAGTTACTTGGAATAAGTTGAATGTTGGACACACAATGCAGTTAAAACGGCATCACAAGGAAGCAACATTTAAGTTTGTAAGAGATTTTATATAGCGTTATTTTTAATGATGAACGAAAATTAATTTGGATGGTTTCGACGGCATTAGCTTTTATTGGTGTGATTTAAGGGACGAAGAAGCAGTAAATAAAAATGAGTCTTAACTCTGAAGGTGTTAGTGTTATGGTGTGACGTGCTTTAGGTTTGCTTGGTAAATGGCCAACGAATTTGGAGTCATTTCTGCTGCTCCTATTCACAATGAAAGTTATGTTCAGCGTTTTCCATGGTCAACCTGTAGTCCTGGCCTTAATACGATCGAATGTTTCTGGGGAATAAAGGCCAGAAAAATTTACTCAAATGGAAACCAGTACACATATAGCAGATTTAAAAAGAGCAATAAATGAAGCTCGGCTGAAGGAGATGAACTAACAAGTTCTGCAAAACTCTACGCCTTCAATGCCATATAGGATTTTTCAATTATGTATGTGAGAAACAAGGACCGTACAAGTACTGACTTACGGATTAGTAGAAATCGGTGTTTAAAATAATAAAATATTGACCGTCTTTATACTAAGTTCGTATTTTAAAGACCCCCTCTTTCAAATAATACTGGTTTTCGGTTTGCATTTGGGTTATACTTTAATCCAGGATCCAGGAGTAATTGGGAAAACATTCTTCTCAAATTTGACATTGGCAAAAGTAAGGGAATCTGGTAAAATTGTACAACCCGTTGCTTCTTGTAAGACTTTGGCAACTCTGTAAAGCTACGGCAAAACTGCACACTCAACTTTTAATATAACACTAACAATTTCTTAGGGGCGGTCACAACGTCCCGCGCATGGTGCACAAGTCAAGACGCTACTCTGGCCGGTGGACGAAAGAGAGGTGGACGAAGTAACGAATATCTACTTGTTATACATAATTCACGAAGTTTTCATGAAAACTGTTTTAGAAGTGAGATACAGCTATTAGGGCTTAGTGGATGTAGTGTCCGTAGCTTAGTGGTTAGGTGCGTTGGCTGCTAAGCAGAACGTCGTGGGTTCGAATCCTACTCGATCCAAAAGTTTTTATTTCATCTTTCACGGACACTGCCTCTTGCGAAGAACTGACAAAACTTCCAAGAGTATCATCTGTCATGAAAAAGTGCTTCTCAACTTTGCCGTTCGGAATCGGCGTAAAATTGTAGGCCCCTCAATTCTTCACACGCACCTCGAGAATTGTTGATGAGATTAAGCCACTTAGGCCTTGGCTCTTCAAGAGCTGTCGCGCCACTCTATTTATTTTATTTTTTTTAGTGGATGGAGGTGAAGATTCAGGATTTTATGTTTTTAATGTCAACGTGAAAAAAATAACAAAAAAAATATAGATATCAGCTTTGGCTTTTGTCTCCTACATTGTGAGAGAGGCTTTTCTAGAAAAGGCTAATCTGTTGTGACTACAAATTATAACAATCTTCCCTATATGGAGCAGAATTGGTTGAAACTCAAATTGTAAGCCCTATCGCTGCGACAATATTCCTACTTTGAAAATCAGAGAAATATCACAGAATCATGGAAATAATTAGCGTTACTAGGATTAAATTTCAATTTACCGTGTTGGCAGATCTACATATATATATATAAAAGAACAGCCTAATTTTTGTGTTCGTTCGGTAACCGGGCACACTGGTTGACCGATTTTCCTAATTTTTTCTCTAAATGCAAGAGGTTTTAGGGTAGAAGGTTTAGCAAACATAAAATGTATTCTTTTCAAATCACAAATGGTTCAGTTGTTAAAAAATGTTAAAACTTGTGTATTTCGCACTACAAAAAAAAAACTGAACAATATACGAACACTCAATTTAGTTTGAAAATTTTGTATTCCGTGGATTTGCATTACAATAAAAATTGTTTGGAAGTGAATTCGGAAATTATTCCATTTCCAATGTCCAATAGTGTCCGTGGCTTAGTGGTTAGGTGAGTTGGCTGCTAAGCAGAACGTCGTGGGTTCGAGACCTACTCGTTCCCAAAGTATTTTATTTCATCTATCTCGGGCATTGCCTTTTGCAAAGAACTGACAAAACTTCCAAGAGTATCAAGAGTATGAAAAAGTGCTTCTCAACTTTGCCGTTCGGAATCGGAGTTAAATTGTAGGTGCCCTAAATTTTTCACACACACCCAGAGAATTATTGATGAGAGTAATCTACTTAGGCCTTGGCTCTTCAAGATCTGTCGCGCCACTCTCTCTTTAATGTCCAATTATATTGGCCAATGTAAGTTTCCTGAAATAAATGTTTTTTAAACGACTTCATTCGTCTGCAGCAGTTGACCGTGGTTTAATCGACAAAGTTTGTCCTCAGCAACAAAAAAATTCAGAGCTCCAAATTCTTCAAGTTGCGGTTAAAGGCTTCAAGTAAATTTTTGTGCGCCAAAGTGCTCTCATACCACACAAATATTCGTCCATTACCAACTTTTTTGAAATATTGTAATATCAGTTTTATGTCTTATAATGTGCTCACAACTCCAGAAGAAGAGAGAGCCAACTCTTTTTTAATTTCAGATTATATTGATGCTAAAATTAATGATAACAAAAATGATGCTAAATTATTGATAGCAAAAATGATTTCCCCATTCCACCGGGTGTATCACAAAAATATATACCACCACTCAGACTGATCACACCTTGCATATCTAATGGTGTCATACACATAGGTAATTTTGTTGACCGTTTAACTTCGGCTCAATAGTTTGAGCAAATATTCTGAATCCAATGCAATTTTTTTATTGTCCTTAACGTAGTATTGTTGTCGAGCAACCAATTCAATTGTGGCAATGCTTTATTCGCAAAACGGTTTTTTCGTAAGCAACTGGCACATTTCAATTTGAAAGCATTTGAATGCTCCATCAAATTGGCATTTGCAATGACTATTGACTCAAAGCTAAATAATGTCTGTTTGTGGCTTTAATTTGAGCACACCATGTTTTTCATTCAGACAATAATTATACGTGAAATACCTCCAGTTCGTTAGTGTTGATTAAATTTTATTAATGACACATTCCATCAATATTCAAAACGTTATAAATAACAAATACGTACCCACTAAAAATAAATAAGATAAACATACATATTTTCATACTCTAGAAGTTTAATTTATCAAAACAACGTTTGCCGGGTCAGCTAGTTCAAATATAATTTCATAGGTTCACTGACATTTTTTTTTTGTCGAAGAAAAATTATATTTTTTCAAATATTTTTTTTCTTCACTGACATTTTTTTGATTTTTTTTTTGAAAAAAAAAATATTTGACAAAATTTTTAAACTAAATTGAGTGTTAGTATATTGATCAGTTAACAAAACAAGATTAATACATAACTAATATGTAATTACAAACATTAAGTAAACAGAGAAACATTTAAAAGTGTATAACACTGGTCTTGAGCAAAGACTTCAATTTATTCTTACTAATATTTAAATCAAATAAGTCTTAGTTGCAGTTTGAAAGCCTACTCATACGTGTCAAGGGCTCTATTATTATTTAATAGATAAGCATTATTTATCCTACTGTTCTATTATGTAGGTTACAATATGCAATAATGGAACATTTTTTATTTGGAACTCCTATGCTAACGAAAAGAAACAGCACGAAATTCATAGGAGACAGCGCGCCAGACCAAATTTACGCTGGAAGCCACAATTGAATTGGTTGCTCGAAGTCGTGCAGTGTAAGATGTTCTTGATCAAGCAAAACTTCGTTAAAGACACTCATTGCATTGGATTAAGAATATTTGTGCAAACTATTGAGACGAAGTTACATGATCAACAAAAGTACATATGTGTATTACACCATTATGCAAGGTGTGGTCAATCAAAATGTTGGTATATATTTTTGAGATGACCATCAATACGATCTGTAACTAAAACAAAAAAGCATTGGCTCCTGCTTCTTCTGGAATTGCGAGCGCGTTATTAGTCTTAAAAAGACATGACAATATTTTTAAAAAATTCGGCAATGGACGAATTGTTGTGTTGGATGAGTGCACAATGACTATTGACTCAAGGCCAAAAAATGTCTGTTTGTGGGTTAGATTTGAACTCACCATATTTTTCATACGGACAATAATTATACCTGGAAAACCTCCAGTTTGCTTGTGTTGATCAAAGTAGGTATATTGAAGACATATTCCATCAACGTTCACAACATTATAAATAGGCCTCTATCTCTCACATACTCTTATACCAGATACGCAATCACTAAAAAAATAAGATATACATATACAACGTTTGCCGGGTCAGCTAGTTCAAATATAATTGACATTTTTTTTAGATCGAATAAAAATATTTGTCACAATTCTCAGACGAAATTGAGTGTTCGTAAATTGATCAGTTTTTTTTTTTTTTTTTTTTGTAGTGCGAAATACAAAATTTTTAACATTTTTTAACAATTGAACCATTTGTGATTTGAAAAGTATACATTTTATTTTTGCTAAGCCTTCTACCCTAAAACCTCTTGCATTTAGAGACAAAATTAGGAAAATCGGTCAACCATTGTGCCCGGTTAGCGAACGAACACAAAAATTAGGCTGTTCTTCTATAGGCATACATATATATAGATATAGATAAAAAAAAGGAAACGAATAGTAAAATGTTTAATTTGTTGCCTTGGAAGCAAAATTATTTGTTAGTTCAATCTTTAAGTGGTATATTTTTAAGCGCTTAGAGTGTATTCAAAATTCGGCTGAATCGATGTATTGTTTTTTAGAACCAAGTACGCAGAGGGCTAATCAATTATGAGATTGTTGTTTTTTCATGAAGTTGCCGGTGGTGCTAACATTTTAAAGGTTCTGGCTGTTGGTCTTGGTTTACCATGCACAAAAAAATGTAATTTGAGAAGGCGCTGGTATTTCGATTTAATAATGCGTAGTGAAAAAAAAACCGCATTTTATTAATATGTATTTGCCTTCAATAGTAGGTATTTCAAAAAGGTAAGTGACGAGTTAATTAAAACTTGACCTGATAAATACAAAAGCAAACAGAATTCTTTGAACGAATAAAAGGAACTTTATGGTAGTGTTGTGAAATATTACACCTTTTATTTGGTCGTTATGAACATAATGGCAAGGATTCACTCCGTTTCGTAAAAATACAAATCAACATTTCGGTTCAGCAATAGTTTTTAAAGAATACCTTTTAACCAGATATACCTAAGAAAGTAGTAAGGAACTAAATAACTTGAATTCTTAGACAATTATCTCAGTGCATGGGAAGAATTGAAGATGAAGTAGCCGATTCCGAAAAGCTATGTTGAGAATCGCTTTTTTCATGATAAATCGATACCTACTCTTTGAAGTTTTGTCTCAATTCGTCGCAAAGGCATAAAAAAACTTTATAGGCACGAGTCAGATTCGAACATATGTTCTGCCGGTGACGTGTAATATCGCCTAACGAAATAACGCCAAATTCTCAATTTGGCAAGGAAAGTGAACATCACATCAATACAAAAATGTTTGTCTGATGGAGCAGTTAGTGTAGTTGAAACAGCTCAGTTATTTTAGGAAAGCATGCCCGATGAATGGAACATCAGCATTGTATGCCCGATCCTAAAAAAAGGAGATTCCCAGAACTGCACCAACTACAGAGGTATAAGTCTCCTTAAAATCGCCTATAAGATCTGGTCTGCCGTGTTGGGTGATCGTTTGAAGCCCTTCGTCAACAACCTGGTAGGTCCTTATCAGTGTGGCTTCAGACCCAGAAAGTCCAGGAACTAAATAGGCAATGTCTAGTTTTGGCATCCTAGAAAAACTCATCCGTCTGTGTAAGATGACAATGGAAAACTCACGCTGTTTCGTCATGGTAAAAAAAAACCTAACGGACGCTTTTGATGTCAAAAAAAGGTTTTAGACAGGACGATGTGTTCTCATGCGATTTCTTCAACATCATTCTTGAAAAGATTGTGCAAAGCTCCAATGTCAACATCAGAGGCACAATTTTTCAAAAGTCCGTCCAGCTACTAGGATACGCAGACGACATTGACATAATTGGAAGAACACAGCGTGATTTCAGTGGAGCGTTTGTGAGCCTTGAGACGGAGGCCAGGAAGATGGGTCTAGCGACGGAGACTACAACTGTAACCTCGAAACGTGTTAGAAAAGTTCTTACTACAACTTCTTTAGCGTACTCTTGTGTAGCAGGACAGATTTTGGAAAAAAACTGTAGTTTTCGCAGGCAATCCAAAAAAAAATGGTACTGCTTTGTCGCACTCAAAAGGTAACAGTAGAATGTG
>CAKKXW010000001.1:75449043-75459334 GCA_920937365.1 Sphaerophoria rueppellii
CGAACATTTTTTCAGGGGGTATTTTATTTTACAATTCATTTATTTATTTATCTTTATCATTAACAAAAATATTGATCTATATAATAATATATATAGATGGAGGAAAAACATTTAATTTATTTTTGACGACACAACTTATTTTCTCTGTCTTCACTATTCTGGCGGAATGTGGAAAAGTAACTCTTAAACACATCGTACGATAATATTTAAAGATCAAAAGAACTTGGGTTACAAATGAAATTTACAAAAAGGAGGTAGATATATATCTAGTTATAAAAACAATTACTATTTCTATTTATTTATTTACTTAACATTTTATTTTATGGGGGACTTTTTTACAAGCTTAACATTTTTGAAGAAATATTCAAATTTGGCAACTCTTGACAAAAAAAAAGCAATTACCTACTGTCAACGTAAGATACTGCTTTGAACTTTGAACTTGCTCTTTTGAAACCATAAGGATCGGTATTTCTATATTTCAAAATATATAGATAGAAGTAAACACATTATGTAAAATACTGGCGAATAAACTTAATACGTAACTCAAAAGTTGGACGTTCATAAGCACATACGTAATTGTTAATTTTTAAGGTCTAAACCTACATGTAAATACGCGTTTTGGAGCTCGTTTCACTCCTATTTTTGTTTTTTTAAGCTCAAAAAAATCGATTGCACCGAGTAATTATTGCCATGAATCCACATATCCCTTCAATTCTATCACTGCCATAGCCATAAGCCAGTTTGTAGGGTAACATAAAAATCAAATTTAATAAAAAATAATATATATTTTCGCTTAGTCAGTATTTGAAATACTTCTTCTACTGATTGTAAGAAGGACACCAACTTTTTCTAAGAACACAAGTCCACACTATTTAACACAAAAATAAATAAACAAACAAAATTCACACACGACCACGAAACTCACCCCCACCTTGTTGATGCAACAAATGATGATGATGATGCCCGCTTACACCGACAACACCCGCTGTAACCATTGATGCACTATTTGCACCAACACAATTGCCTCCGTTTACAGCGCTGCTCCCCGTTCCACTTATGTTGTGAGGTAAAAAGGCAGCAGCAACCGCTGCATGTGCATTGAAGTATGCCATCCGAGATGCAGCAGCCATTGTCATCTGATGATGTCGATCGGCCGAAAAAGAAGAGGTTTGTCCAACATTCGGATATAAACTCGATGTAACAGTCGAGACAGCTGCCGATGAGGCAACTGCCGTCGCTTTGGCTGACGTTGTTGTCGCTGTTGTTGCCGCTGTGTTCGAAACAGATGACGATGGTGACGCACAAGGCGGAGAGTTCGACCGTGCCTTTGTTGATAAAGTACTGTCATTAGCCTGTTCGTTCTTGCTGATGATAACATTATTGTTGCCACTGATGATGCTACTGTTGTTGCTTCTAGCAGCAACTGCGGCTGCTACTGCGGAGTCTCTTAATCCTAAAAGTTCCTGTATTGCGAATGGGGATCGTTGTGGCATTGCGCCACCAGCCACCACCAACGCAGAGATCAATTAAGAGTGTGTTCCTTCTTTTTTGTCTTGTTTCTGAGTCACTGAATTATAAATAAAATTTATAAATTGCACGGTTATTTGACACTTCTCCAAAATTTAATGTCACTGTCGGTCGACTGTCACTTTAATATCACACGATATAGATATCGGTAACTCTTGATGAAACTTATTTGAGGTAGGGAGACATCTATACTGATTCAAGGGAGACAAAACACGTCGGCAGCGGTAACATTTCAATTACGTCCTAATACGAAAACCGGTTTTGAACGATTGTCACTGGCAATAACTCGTTCACGTTTGATAGCTATCAAAAAGTCTTCTCGTGTAAGCTTCGCATAATATCATTTGATATCAATCGGCGGCGGCGATAAAAAAAAACAACAACAACAAACGACACACGACGAAGACCACTGTCAGCGAGGTTGAAAAAAAAATTAAAATTCATAGATATGCAGTCGGAAAAGCACCAAAACTTTGAATTGGAACGTATTTAGAGACCCACCTTACCACCACCGGAACCACAGAGGCGCACCTTCCTGGCTTTGCTAACGATGCCAAAAGATTTTGTTATTGAAATAGGAAAAAGGGCGTGGCCACTTGTTGTGCGTAGTGGTCTTCATAAATCAAATTGGAATTTGGAAGCCCAGGTATCGTATACTTGTAGTGGTTATTCTCTCTTCTTGCGCAGAAAGCCCCTCCAAGGCTTAAGCAGAAACTCTTCTCTCTCTGTTTTCCAGTTTCCAGTATTCCAGAAGATTACACGAGTGGTAGTAGCAACACACACAAGCACATTTCGAATTGAATTGTGGTAGTGTAGTGTGTGTTGAAGTGTGAGTGCTTGTCGATCTCCCTCTTGCCTTAAGTTTTGTCGCTTCATTTTTTTTTGTGTTTTAATGGAGGACGCCAATAATCATGATGGGAAATAATGGTCGACTTAAATCGTAGACAAAAGTCGGGTTCCCTTAGCGTTTCCATCATCTCATCCATAATCTGGTTCTTGTTTCTTGTTGTTGCTGTTTTTTTGTCTTTGGTCCTGATAAATTTGCATCATTTTCAGTTTCGTCTACCTATAAGCCAACTATATAAGTGGGTGATGGTGTTTGTAGGTACCTACATAGGAAATAGCAACCTGCGATGATGGCAGACGGAAAATGATGGTAAACCGTATGGTGGAGTAGACGAGAAATAGCTTCCAATTTTCCGTATCCTTGGTTGACATGTTGTGTTAATTTCCAAACGGTAATTAGTCAATTGAATTGGAGGTTCTTATTTCACACGAAAAACGGTTCCTAATACCATGCAGTTGCAGACCAATTATGTTTTACGTATCTCTTGTTGTGTTTCACCGCATATATCAGTCTTCTCAATTTTATATATGTGTCAAGCTTCATATCCTTTTCTAACAAAAACTCAGTTTCAATGTATCCAGGGAAGCAAAGCAACATGAAGCTTTTTCTAATTAACTTGATAATAAGTAGAAACTGCCTTGGAGTGGAGACAAAATCGTTTCGCATAAATTAGAAGGAAGTGAACAGTGGCTGGAAAGCTTGATATCAATGTGGTTGCATTTAATTTCCGAAATTTCAGACAGTTTCCGATCAAATAAAACGGCTTTTAGATGAATGATGATGGAAAGCTAATTGTAAATGAACATGAACAAGGGTTCAGGTCCTAGAGCACTCTTTATTTTGTAATGAAGAAGTAGATATTTTTATATTCATACAGCCTTAAATATTTGTGTACCACATTGTTTGATTGTTTTCATTTATTTTATTTCGAATGAGATAAAACACATTTGAAATACGCTGATCACAAAATAAAGAACTCGCACCACCTTTTTCATTCAAACGAGATACTACATTTCAAAGTTTGCATCGTCCCATTAACAGAAATACCAAATTATTGCCTTATTTACTACTCAATATCAAATATTGCTTCTGCAAACGACTGCTGAACAACAAGTTCAATTTATAAAAGAGAAATATTCAAAACTATAAATAAATGTCTTATTGATAGTACAAACTAAAGAGTAAAGGGTGGTCAGATACCATGACCTTTGTTAGGATCAATTTCATAGTCAGTACTAATGATAGGGAAAGGGACCTTATTTTGGACTTTTTTCTTAAGTAGAAATACGAACATTTTGCTAACCTTCCGAGCGGTAGAATTGAGAAGCACTTTTCCGCCACTTGGAAATATTGACAATTTTTCGCAAGTGCCAGCCACTACCCGAATTCTTCATTCCAGATTCCAGAGTTAAGATCGGACTCGTAATTCATAAACAATCGATGTCTTTTCAATTGTGTTTTTCCAGATCATATAAAAAAGACAGTTTTCCATTTAAGAACTCCATCTTTGCTCAAATACCTATGAGAGCTTTATCGTTAAACATTCCTTTTAGATGTTGCCAAAATTTTGAATTAGATATTGCAGCTACAATTTCTACAAAAAGGTGAAACAAACCTCCAGGACTTATATACTGAAGCTTGTAGAGACCATCATAGGAACATCGTAATAGAACTGCAGTCAGTGCTGAGGATATGGAAAGACCACTTTTCCAAGCCGTATAATGGCGATGACGAGCAAAACTCCGTCAGCAATACAGAACCATTCAATTTGGGTGCAGAAGGCCAACAATACCACCCACCCAACACGATATCTTAACTTAAGTGGAACAAGCCGCTGTATAGCAGACGGACTAGCTGCCGAACTGTAGTTTTTTGGTTAGGAGCACGCACCTGTTAATCTGCAAAATTTGGTCGGATGAAAGCATTCCCGATGAATGAACCTCAGCAACGTTTACCCGATCCTCAAAAAAGGAGATCCCCTGAACTGCACCAACTACAGAGGTATAAGTCTCCTTAACATCGCCTATAAGGTCTTGTCTGCCGTGTTGTGTGAACGTTCGTCAACAACCTGATAGGTCCTTATATCAGTGTGGCTTCAGACCCGGAAAGTCCACCATGGATCATATATTCACCCTACGGCAGATCTTGAAGAAGACCCAGGAACTTCAAATCGATACCTACCACCTTTTCATCGATTTAAAGGCCGCGTATGACAGCGCCTATGGAGACCAATTATATAGAACAATGTCTAGTTTTGGCATCCCAGAAAAACTCATCCATCTGTTTAAGATGAAAATGGAAAACTTACGCTGTTCCATCACGGTCCGAATAAACCTAACGGACGCTTTTGATGTCAAAAAAGATTTTAGACAAGGCGATGCGTTACTAGGATACGCAGACGACATTGACATAATTGGAAGAACACAGCGTGATGTCAGTGTCAGTGGAGCGTTTGTGAGTCTTGAGACGGAGGCCAGGAACGAGGTTAACGAGGGCAAGACCAAGTTAATGCTGACGAAAAGAAGGACTACCAACATAGACATCTTGGAGCAAACGTCAACATAGACAGATTTAACTTCGAGGTAGTTAAGGACTTTGTCTACTTGGGATCCGCTATCAATTAAGACAACAACACCAGCGCTGAAATCAAACTAAAAATCAATCGCTGCTTCTTTGGACGTAGAAGGCAATTGAGTAGTAAAGTCCTCTCCCGAGCAACTAAAGTGACACTCTACAAAACTCTTATCATCCCGATCCTCATGTATGGTGCAGAGACATGGACCATGACAACATCTGATGAAAACGCTTTGGGCTGCTTTGAGAGAAAAATTCTGCGAGTGATTTTTGGTCCTGTCTGCATTAATGGATAATGGAGACGAAGATTCAACCAAGACCTGTACGAGCTGTACAGCATCTCCAACCCGGAAGGACGTCGCAGAAGAGGAAGACCGCGACTCAGGTGGATCACACAGGTGGTAGAGGACCTGAACCAACCTGTCATGCAAATCTGGAGACAGCTAATTAGGGACCGAGCTGGCTGGAGATGTTTGTTGGGTGAGGCCCTGGTCTGACCTGGACTGTAGCGTCACCATAAGTAAATAAGTAAGTATATTGCAGCTTAGACATGTGGCAATTTTGGTTGACTAAATTTGAATGATAAAATACAAATCAAAAAGGAAAGAAACTTGGAAAAATGAATGGTTTAGACACGCATCGATTCAGACTTTCAGGTTTTACGGAACCTTTGTGTTTAACAAGTTATAAGACCTACTCTATAAGCAATAAAACATATTTTTTAATATAACTTTAATAATCAAAGTCAAATAAGGGGCCTTTTAAAAATACTTTCATCTACAAAACCGGTTGAATATCAATTAGGGGTCAAGATTTTTTTGCTTTTTTTTTAATGGCAGCCAAAATCATAACCCCTCCGTAAGATAAAGAGAACACGTCAAAATATTTTCTCAAAAATCTTATTTGGGATGTTTGTACGCAAAGCAAAATCAAAATAAAGCAATAACAAAGCTTTCAAAAAGGACAATCTGAATATTCCCTTTGAAAGAGTTATGGAATAGTTGGATATCCATTTTCAAAAGAATTTCATTGAAATCGGACAAATAAATAACAAAAAGGATCCAAAGAATTTATTATTCATTTTGAACTGAAGAATGTTTCCATGTGACCATAATATACGATGTATGTATTTGGCAAACGTTAAGGTATAGGAATAGGTGTAGGAACCGAGATATTAAGCGCATTACTCATTCTTTGAGTAGCAAGTTGATAGACCTTTATCGAATCTTGATATACGAATAAAATAATTAAATTAGTGAAATACCCAAATCCATCACGACCAGGTGTTGTATTACATATCCTTTCAAAATTAAAATTCCAAATTGAAAGTAAAATCATAATAAAAACTCCCATCATATTCACCTATATCAAAGTGGCTCGAGCATATCGACATTTTTGTTTTCAACAAGTCTATTGAGGCGAGCAAAAAAATATTTGTTTTCTGTTGGAAAGGAAATCCAATTGTGTTTGCGTTTATTTGAAAACAACGAAAACCTTCTAAGTCCCCGACTAGGATCAGATATCAAATTTCTCGCGTTCCTTGATGAATGTTTTTCATATGCGAGTTAGCGAGGAATTTCGATTTTTATTCAGAAACTAAGGGGTTCCGCTCTAATTCATTGACGTCACAAGCTATGAGCTGTCAAATTTTAGAAAAAAAAGTGTTGTTTTCATGATTTTCTTATTTTAATTGCTTAATTGAATTCTTGCTGATTTAAGTACTTGATGGACTTGTTGATGTCGCTGTTGTCAGTCATCTACAAAACAACCGTGTTTGCAGGAGGACATCATTGACAGGTAAATTAATCACTTTAAACGCTTAACTGACATGACAGAGCCTTGAATTCTTGAGTTTGTACAACACAACGTAGTAGTCGTCGAGGATGAGGTATCTCTGACGGAATATAATAATCATAATGCGCAATGTGTGTTAAAAAAATAGACAAATAGAGGCATAAACCATCAGTGTACCTATAGCAAGTAGCAGCACGATACAGAAACAGAAGAGGCAAAAGTGTTGTTGTATTTGTGAAGTACCAACACTGTTTCAAACTACGCTCTCATAATCAATTATGGTGTTTGAATTAAATAATAATTTAACTGGATAAACGATGTTGTAATCATGCAAACGGAATAACACTTTCTGATGAGAGCCATCGAGAATAGCAATTAACTCCTGTTTTATACACCATTCCCCATTGGATGTATTAATTGAGTCTTAAAGTGTTCTGAAATTTAAAAGTAAAATTGAAAGATTAGATTCAGGTGCAGGTATTCTTTATTTTATTTGAAAACCCTTAGGAAATGTGTAAATTTCTAAATTATTATTTTCTCAAATTTAGCTCTTTGCATGTGCCTTTTTTTCAAATTCATGAGTTTTTTTTTATTTCTTTTCACTTATAAGTAACTACTTATTACTAACTAGACAAAAGAATTCAAACTAGCTTAATGGCCCCAACCGGGCGCTCTAAGCAATTCATGATTTTCTTAAAATTAATGCCTTGTAATGTGTATCAGTGTATAAGAGGTAGGTATACACTCTATTTGCAAAGTTTTGAATAAACTAGTTGGAGAATTGAGAGTGATTTGAATAATGGAGTTTTGTGTTTCATTTACAAAAGTGTGAATAAATTTTAATTGTCCGACCTAGACGATTACTGTCTAAATGAAATTTTGGAAATTTTACCTTTGGGACATGACATTGTAGTTATACAAAATTTTTTGTTTAAGATCCTCAAACTGCGAGTAAAAGTCAATGATGATCTTAGAAAGTCTCCACCGATTGGAATTATTTTGGCTATAAACCGTGGAATGGTTTTTTTTTTCAAAAATGATGTTCATCAAAAATGAAGTAACACTTTTTTCCGTGTACTTAGGTATTGTAACCATATTTCCAACGAGACACAATCAATGCAGATGCACTAATTCATCTTACATAATATGCCTGTTCAATTTGTTTGCTTGTTGTTTAGTTGCTTTCCGATACATAAGTACCTACTAATGATTTTCAGCAAAAAAAAACTGCGATTTCCAACAATTTAATTTAATACATTTACCTATACCTACCTCAGCCAATTCTAACAAAAAATGTGTAGGTATCCTGTACCTACAAATTCAAATTCCAGCATAATATGTCAAAAATTCAAAAACTGTGCAAGAATACGAACGTTAAAATTTATTTTTCGCTGCTCGGATTTTTACCGTTTCGAAATTCTGTCAAGGAATAAGTCCTTGTCTTCACTTCTGCATTGACACATGTTGAGGATGTTATGAAATTCTTTTCTTAGCAATTATAAAGTTTATATTTAACCTAAACCGCAAATGTGTTGTCCAGAATTTAATTTTCTATCGCCTTCGCACCGGCCGTCATTAAATCATTTCATCCCCCATGAGAATCCCAGCACAGTGATTCCACATCCATTGTTCATCCAAATGTGGTGAGTTTTTTCAATGAATATGATTATACCAAATGAAGGGAAATTTCGTTAACACAAGATGGTGCTGTACGCAGTTCTTACATAAACTAAAGGTTTGTGCACTTGCTAGATTTTGTACGAATTGACGATTATGATTGACCTACTAATGGCACAGATAAAAAAAATAAAACTGATATACTAAAACCTAGGTACTCCAACAATGCAACCCAATTTGCTTATAACTTTCTACGCTATTGTTTAAATTACGCAATGCTATGCGTAGAGGTTGAAGTCGGTACCTCTATCACAATTTCAATTGCATTAGAACGACCAGCGATGGTCGCTGTGAAGAAGAAAATGGAAAAACTCGTAACAAAAGGTCAGACAAAATAATTGGAAAATTTTAATTTTTTCATGGCAAACTTCCTAAAGTTATGGAATCTGGAATTCTGGAACCGGTTCGAAAAAATCACAAACTCAAAGAACATACTAATCTCTCTTATTCTAAACGCGACAAAAAAAAAAACTACAATATTCAGGAGTAATATATTACTTACTTACTCTGGGAAGTAAGTCGTGTGGGCCACATGGGTCGGTCGCACTCATATTTTATTTTCTTATTTTTATATTTTGATGTACGAAGTGAACTTTTGATTTATTTTATTTTTTATTCTGTTTTGTTTTTTCTTACTGCTTATCTGTCAACCCATTTATTTCTCTAATGTATTAAATTTTTGATAAAGATATAAAACCAAAATAAAAATAACAAGAAATACTAATACCTAAATAATTATAATTAATTAATTTTTGAGCCACTTTCTCAAAATCTGGGAAGGTATAGCCCTGCATCCCAGTCCTGCTGTATGGGGCAGAAGGATGGACCTTGACAAAATTGGATGAAAGTGCCTTAGGCTATTTCAAAAGGAAAGTTCTTCGGGTCATCTTTGGCTTCGTGTGCATTGAAGGGGAATGGCGACCTAGCCAGAAGGGTCAAGGTCCAGAGACTCAGATGGCTCGGTCATTTAGAGCAGATGGACACCAATGCTCCGGCTGGGAAAGCCTTCGACACAAGTCCTGAGGGACGAAGAAGGAGAGGAAGGCCGCGACTAAGGTGGCGCACACAAGAGGAAGAGGACTTCATTCAACTTGGAGTGCAAAATTGGAGACAGCTAGCTAGGGACCGAGCTGGGTTGCGGAGACTGTTGATTGAGGCCCAAGTCCACAACGGACTGTAGCGCCACCTTAAGTAAGTAAGTAAGCAAGTAATCATATTTCGAACTCATCGGAGTTGATTTAACCTAATAGAAGACTTAATCCCTGGATTAGCAATTATTTAATTAATTAGGTGAATACAACAAATAAATTAAGGAATAAATGCTACAAGAATCCTAATAATACTGTGCTAAAAAGAAAATATAAAACTCTGGGTGCTGAATTAAAACGTGAAATTCCGAATTGTCGTGATACGTTCCACAGAAATCAACTCAATTCTTCTAAGGTAAATAGTTAATAGTATACTTAACAAATCTTCTGTGACTTAAATGCCTGAAGCTAAAGTCATTGACAATTGCCTAGTTACTACTGATACATTTTTTTGTTGCAAATGCTTCCAATAAATATTTTATTGATGTTGCTAGTAGTTTACAACCCTTTCCATGGGAATCTTTTTTTGAGATGGATGAACCAATCCAAAGAACCAGTTTTGTTTTTGAGTCTATTCTTCTCTTGATATTATAAAAAGTATAAGTAATTAAAAAAAAAAAAATGTGCACGACTGGGTCGTACGAACTTGCTCCTGCATGCTAAAACTAAATATTTATGATTACTTAAATTGCAAAAGGTAGTGTTAAAATAAGAGATATACTTTAAGCAATTCTGGTTACACTCTTACTTACAGCTTACACTTAACTCAAAAAAAAAAATATGT
>CAKKXW010000001.1:75474225-75603145 GCA_920937365.1 Sphaerophoria rueppellii
GTTGTTCGGCTGCACGTGGCCTGTTAAGGGACCTAACATTCCACGTGCAAAACCGAAATTCGTTGTCCTTAAATCGTTTGCGTGGGTCATCATCATTAATTCCGTCCGTATCCGAGGCTTGTTTGTGTTTCGGAACTAGTACTTCTTTATGTGGCCGGGCAGTCACCCCGACGCACGACCCCCAACCTGGAGGGCCAGGTCTTTAGTTTAACTCTAAGACGAAGAGCCGGCCAAACCGCTCCTTATAGGCCTGGGCTGCAAATATTTCGTAGTAGCCCTATAAGGTGTTCAATAAGTAGTTCATCCTGACTGGAACTGTAGACGTCACCGTTGATTCCATCATGGGAGTTCTTCCGCTGCCGCCTGTTGAAAAGGAGGCATGCCTTAGTGGACGCATACCTCCTCCCCCTCTCTCTCTTTGTTGCCGCCAACAACTTCCGACTGGGGTTGGAACCCAATCTTCGGTCGAAGGTACTAGGCACCCGATGTTCACCACGGGGAGGTGGAGAGTAGGAGTTGATAGACAGAGGTTTCAGTGGACGCTTGTGTCCACTTGAATGCACATATCTACCCTTCGAACATCCGTAATCTACCAAGCTTAATTTTTGTCATCAAGTATTCTTCCTGGTAGAAAGGAGGTCATGATTAGATGTATCGTCTCCAGATTCATCCTTCCTAACAAACGGGATAAAAATTTCAGTTGAACAAGAGTCCTTGCATCTTTTTGGAGAAAGTAAAATTGTTGATCTTGATATATCAAAGGTATTCGATACAGACTGGCATCTTGCTCTATTATCGACAGCTCGTTTTTTCCTTGGACTAGATACTTTCTTCCGAAATAAATGTTAATGCTGGCGTGCCACAGGGTTCTGTTTTATCACCCACCTTTTTCTTCATTTCTGTAAATGATTTGTCTGCAACTTTCAATCTAATAAATTGCTTCACTGACAATATCTTTAGGTTCAAATATTCTTTTTCACACTCTCATCCTTCCTTTTCGGATGTGGAACTACCACGATAAAATGTGTTAAATTCATCTAAGTATTGCATGTTGTGCATCGATGAACCTGAACAACTCGAAAGCCATGTGCCTCCACCACCTCCTGTGGAACTGTAATATATACGATATCGCCCAAAAACGCACCAATATGTCTAGGTTTCCTGAGGCGTTGTAAGAAATTACTCTCGTCTTCCGAGCTAAGTTTCTGTATGTGCAAGATTTATCGTCCAAAACTTGAGTACAATTCCCATCCGTGGGCTGGTGCTCCAGTGACATGCTTAAGCTTCTAACTGCCTAAACTCTTTTCTATTCACATCATAATTTGTTTTCCGATCAGCCGCGTTGATTGAAAATTCGTACTCATGTTACTTTGAAAGTCAGTGTCTTATGAAATAGCCGGTTGCTTTCAGTTTTAATGATCGCATTTCCAGGAATGCTCATCATTAGTTAAAATTGAAAACAAAAATGAAGAAACTTATTTTTTAAATGAGTTGAGCTTAGGTTTTAATTTTGAAGTGTGCGTTTGCGTAGCCGTTGTTGAGAATTAACGTAATTCCATTATATTCTATCGAAACTTGAACTCATCAGAGACTCGCGGAATATGCTGACCTTATTATAAAAAATAAATAAGTCCCACAGTAGACATTTTATAGCAATAAAATTCTGCCTATCAATACCTTTTATTGCTTCGCGTCAGACTAAACTCCTCGAATCACCGTTGTCAGATGAAAGAAAAAAAAAACGTACCAACAACCGTTCACTCTTTTCTGACCCAATTCCCTCCATCCGAGCTAATGATATCAGTGCACCCACCGTATCACACAAATTTGCCAACACAAGGTCAAACCAATCATTTGTAAAAATTGAACTCAATTCATTGGTCCTTAAAATTCCATTTCATTGAATTTACTGCTGAGGGAAATAAAACTCATCTACGTTCACTATATACCCTCCCCAATGGGGATAAGGGAAAACTTTTAATTCCAGATCTGCCCTCTCATCCATGTGTTGCTTTCTCTAACATTGTTGACAATATGAATGTTTTGAGTGCAGTTTTAACGATGCAATTTGCGAAAGTGAAAAAGGTGACGATATGGCTGCGTATGGTGCATCGTAAAACTCCAGCAACTGCATCGCTTCATTTTTATGGCAGTGTTGATGGCATTGACGTCGCTCGGCTTCGTCTTTGGAAGCCAGTGATATGGATGGCAATGTTATATTAAATTTTCTCCTCGGCATTGGAAGACTTAGTGTGGCCTTGGAAATTTGTGATAGACCAATAAAATGTGTTTCGTGACAATGTCGTCAGAGTCATCGCTCTAGAACAGCTTTATGTGATCTTTTTGATGAAATTTGACACTCAAAAAGCTATACCTACATATGTATTTCGCTTAAAGATGTGAGGAATAATGAGATGAGTAGTTTGAATTTCTTGAAGGTACGATATACCTTTGGAGGAAAAATCTCATTTTGTTGAATTAATTGGATGCAAGTGAAACAGAACCTCGCAACTCCATTCATTTTATTTTGGGACACTACGACGTATACTTACTATTATTTCCAATGTTTTGTTCTTTGAATTTTGAAAGACTTCAAAAATCATAATTTCACTTGTTTGTTGTTGACTTCTTTCGGAATCATTCGGTTGAAAATTCCTTAAGAACACACAAAAAAATATGCAATGGCTTGTTTGCAGCTTCTGGGTTAAAGTACCAGATAACAGTCACTTTAAACACAAAACTTGAAAAAATAAGTTTGCTTGAAAGAGTTTTTATATTTTTTAATGTCTTTGAGATTGCAACCAATTTGGCAAGGACTTTAAAACTTCACAGTTTCAAAGTAACGACAATAGCATTAAATCAGAAAGTTGCATCTACTTGAAATCTCTGTTCAAAGAAGGTATAGTATGGGTACCATAAAGCATTTGAAGTGGTAGAAATTTCCGAAGAACACAGCAACTACTTTTGTTCCGAATAAATAACTCACGGATATTGGATTCCTTTTGGCTGGTAATTTTTTACTTCTTTTCATTTTAACTCTGTTATAGTTGACCTCACTTTGTAAGGTTTGTAAATATTGAAAAAAAGAGACATTTTAAAGGTTCTCTTGTTGGGAAAACTTAGAATTTATTTTGTTATTGGATTCTTTTTCACTTCAAAGTTATTGATTTTGCTTGAGAGTCACTTGAAAGAAGCACGATAAGGCAATCAACTGTGTGTGAGAGATTGAAAAGGACATTTAATTAGGGAAAATAATTAAACTGTGTTAAGAGTCAAAGGGTCAAACACTCTTCAAACTACTTAAACGAAAGTACTTTACTTACTTTACATATAAGAATCAAATTCCCTGTAGAATAAGAGTTTTGTAAATGGAGAATCATTCCTAAATGATGTGTTGCGTTGCCCGGATTCTAGACAATTTTCCAAATAGGTTCTTAAGCGAACACTACGTCTACAACTGTTCTTACTTCTAAATAATCCATCCATCATCCATGTTAAAATATTTATAAGATTCCGTATTCCCAACGGTTCTGTCTGGATATGTAATTAAGTTTCAAACTTTTTGAAGATTTGTTTAAACCTTTTTCAAGTTTTTGTTTTTTTTTTTTTCTAGAAACAGTTCAAAATTGAACACACACATACACACACACAAGAAACATCAAAGTTTTCTTCTTTGACTGCTCAGTTAAACGGCTTAAGGTTCAATTGGAAAATACAACGTGACCCTTGATATCACCTCGTATAAAAAAGAAACTTTTTATTTTATTTGAACTTTTCTTTTTGCTTTCGTTTTTGCCTTTTTATAAGAGTTTATGTGGTAAACGACTGAAACAGAGACAACAAGGAGTAGCAGTCACATATAAAGAGAATGAATCGATAAAAAAAGAAATAAAAGAAATATTTAAGCAGCATCTGTTTGTGAAAAGATTTTGGAAAATATTTGAAGTATTGCTGTTGAGTGGCTTGGCTTAAATACAGCCTTATCCACCCATGAACTTTGAGTTTATCCTTCCTAAATCATTCCGTCTTCGGTTTTTATTCCGTTTTTTTATGGGTCTCTTTCCTATCATGAATTATCATCGATGCGAAACGGTTTCTTACAGTTTTTCTTTTTAAATAAAGACACTTAAGGAAGAGCCTTTTGAACGATGATATACTAATTAGAAATTCCAAAAGTGAAATTCCCTTCAAAATCTTTTTGATTCTCATCACAACCTTCACGTGTCAACTGCACTTCAAATATTGAAAGAAAAGCCATTGTTGTTTAAGTGAATGCAACACGTAGCTCAATTTTCAACTAACAGAGAAAGCTCTTTACCTATCCAAATTGCCTTCATAAGAAATTCATAGCATGTGATGCATAACCAATGTGTCCTTACAAAACCACTAACTACAAGCAACGCCCTCGTTCTTTCATACAACATACCATCAACCAAGCTATAATAATGTCTCCTAATTGCTCCCACAAGAAAATTGAAAACTCACAATTACTTAATAACCGAAATTGCAGCTATGAAGGCTGCAAATTGACGTAGTCAATTTTGCGCGAGCCAAAAAACCAAATTCCCGCACACCTGCGAATCGAGCCCTCGTACCCTTACCAACCTTCAACATGACATAAAGTTAAAACCAGCTTGGCATGTATAGCCAGAGCTCAGTTGAGTTGAAAAATTGCAAGGGAAACCGTGCACTTTTGCCACTTGAGGAAGAAATACCTTCATAACGGTAACCCATTCATATATCCATCGCCGCCGTTGTAGTCAGCTTCGTCGTAAGTTGTAACTACCATACCGGAAACATGAAAAGACTTGGCGCTTCGCCCATGCCCTTAACCAGAAGTTTTGCCACCACGGCAAAACTCGCTCAAGCTAAAATATAGGCTACAGCTCTAGCTTATGCCAACACGAACACATCCACATGAAGGTCTATTATCATTTTACTTAGTACCTCCCGTACCCATACAGATATGCGGTACATTCAGAGGTTGATTTCGCGAGAAACTTTAACGAATCAATTCCCTTAGCAAAATTCAGCCAACTGTTAACTAAAGGCAAAGAAAATGACTACTTAGTTCTTGAAAGAAAATAAAAGGATGACTAACCATGGCTAGCCGAGCATGAAAGAGAAAATGTAGAATTTGCAAATCTGCTATTCGAGTACACACATTCTTGAGGACGACTCGACGCTATATGGATTCGAATGTCTTATGGCATGCGGATGCGAAATGCGTCACAGTTAGTATTCCGGCTGTGTCGAGAGAGTATTATTTAGAGTTCAGTCAACTGAAGGGCTTAGAATTGGAATTGAAAGTTAAATATTTCGATGCAATTCTATATTTGCATTGCTGTTTTTTCTTTGCCAAAAACAGATATTGTAACTGGCAATGGACTTTATGAAAGTTTTCGGAGGTTTTCAAGAGAAACGGGACACACATTTGCCTTTCATTGGTCTTACCTACATCAATATTCTAAGATTTCTTGGACTAAGTTAAACATTAGTACATTTTGACTGTTCTTTGATGTTGAGGGTCCTGTTTAAGCAGAAACTGTAAACGTTATTATTTGCAGCTTAAAGCAATTTTGCATCCAATTAAATTAACTTCAAACAGAAAAGGCTATGCATTTTCTTGCAGGATTCATTGCTTAGTTTTCTTTAATGTAAGACGTTTGAGGATATTCTTTACACAAAATGTAATCGGATTCATGTCAGTCTATTTCTTTTATATGATTTTCAGAAGTGTGTCATTGCATTAAAGCACTGTACCTACTTTAAGAGTTAAATTTTATTAGATCTTTGCTATTTCGGAGCTCTTAATGAACGAACTGCATCGTTGATGGGATTGGAATTCGAACACTCGCCTATTCCGTTATCCCTTTGATATTTACAGTTGTATTTGTTGGCTATATTGGTTTGGTGACGTGAAATAACGCCAAATTTCAAATTTGGTCTTATTTCGTTTTTCAAAACGAAATACGACCAATTTGGCTTTATTTCGATTTAAAAAAGAAATAAGGCCAAAAATATAATGGAAGTAACCCCGAATATTTTAATATTTGAAATCGTTGCAGGGGAATAACTTCACGGGAATCTGCTTTACACGGGAATTTGCTCCACTTTTTAAAGTGGAATAATTTCCCACTGCTAGTGGGAAATAACTGCTCAATTTTTGTTGGTGGAATTATTTCCCAGCATGAAACTGAGCTATACAGGTTTTATGAGTAATTATAATGCAATCAAAACATGTGATAAAATCAACCAATTTATTGAATGTGAACATAATTTTATAAGTTAAATAATTATTTATTTTTTTCGTACAGTAACTATTTTGGGACAGACCCAGAAATAAAACTCGGGGTGTCTGTGTCTGACCTTCGTGAATAGTTTTAAACCTCTTGTAAAACAATAGATTAAGTGGACAGTTTGAATATGTTTTCAGATTAAACATACCGCATACCGCAAACGTTCTTATGAACTTTGGTGTTCGGTGAGAGTAGGGCATCCTACAAGCACACTGCACTTGAACCCAGTTTCATCTTATTGCATCTTATCGTCACCTTAAATAACTGAGCTGTTTCAATTACATTAACTTTAACAGCTCCATCAGAAAGACATGCATGTATTGATGGGAAGTTAAGTTTTCTTACAACATGTGTATGCAGACGTAAGTACTATTATTGTAATACTTAACCTTAACTCAGTCTCACATGTCCTCAAATTTTATTTCAATAAATGATTTGGAGCTTGAATCAAAAAATTAAGCAGGTACAGTAATTACTAGCGAGCGAAGCGAGCGGAAAAATTTTGCCCACAAGAGAATCAATTTGGGGTGTGAAAATAAAAAATTCGCGCGAATTTTTTATTTTCACACCCCAAATTGATTGGTTCCTTTTCCAAATTAAAGGAAACGGCAGCAGCTTTGAAAAATGAATTGCTCTGTCAATTTTGTCGACAAATAGCATAAATAAAAACGGTCCTTTATATTTGTAAGACTTTTCAATATATGTATATTTTGTAGTTATGTGTACCGTACACGTTTTTTTGTTTTATTTTTACGATGCAAATTTTTTGTTTCCATATAATAGTGATGAATACAAATAAATAAATTGAATCTCACAAAACACATTTTTGTTTCATTTGGGACTTTTGTCCGATAGAAAATAAAATAAATTTAGGACTACTGAGCCATAATAGTGACCCACATAAGTAGTTATTCTGACTTCGCGACTTAATACTACATAACTTCAAATCGAAATACTGCCAAATTGGTAATATTTCGTTTTCTTAATCGAAATAAAGCCAAATTGAGAATTTGGCGTTATTTCGTTTTTAAAAACGAAATACTGCCAAATTTTTCGAATTCGGCCTTATTTCGTTTGGCGATATTTCACGTCACCAGGTATGGTCAGAGGAATGCATCCCCGATGAATGGAACCTCAGCATTGTTTGCCCGATCCTGAAAAAGTGAGATCCTCTATACTGCGCCAACTACAGGGAATAAGTCTACTAAACATTACCTACAAGATCCTCTCTGCCGTAATATGTGAACGCCTGAATCCTTTCGTCAACAATCTGATTGTTGATCTGATACCCACTCACGCTGCTCCATCAAGGTTGGCAACGAGCTTACGGAATCTTTCGACGTCAAAAAAGGATTCAGACAAGGCGATGCACTGTCATGCGATTTCTTTAACATCGTTCTTGAGAAGATAGTGCAGAACTCCAACGTCAACACCAGGGGCACTATCTTCCAAAAATCTGTTCAACTTCTCGCGTACGCCGATAAAATTGATATAATGGGAAGAAAACAGCGTGATGTCAATCGCGCTTTTGTGTGAATTGAGACAGAGCGGCATAAATAGGTTTAGCGGTAAACGAGGAAAAAACGAATTAAAGGGTTTTTCAATAGGGACGCTACAAACATTTTCTTAAATAAAACAAAAACGGTTTTGGATATCAATGAAATTCTTTATTCCTGTGAAAGTACATACATGTCATTATGTATGGCCACCACGGGCACGCTTGCAGAAGTCCAGACGCTGAACCCAATTTTCGACGGTTTTCAAGCATAAATCGACCGATACTGCTGCAATTTCACGTTCGATATTCGTACGAAGTTCATCAATCGTCGCTGGCTTGTTGGCATAAACCATAGATTTGACGTAGCCCCATAGGAAATAGTCTAACGGCGTTAAATCGCATGAACGAGGCGGCCAATTCACAGGTCCATTTCTGGAGATAATGCGCTCATCGAACTTCGTCCTGTTGAAACCACATATCGTCCAAGTCCATATCATCCAATTCATTCCAAAAATAATCGGTTAGCATTGAGCGGTAGCGATTCCCATTCACAGTAACGTACCGGTCTTGATCATCACGGAAGAAGTACGGCTAAATGACACCACCAGCATGTATACCGCATCGTAAAGCACATGTGGATTGCTGCCTGACCAATAATGCATTTTTTGCTTATTGACGAGGCCACCCAGCTAGAAATGAGCCTCATCGCTGAAGATGAGTAGCGTTCTTAAAGTGTTGACCACTGACTCCGAATTTCGGTAGTAAATTTTAATAATTTCGACTCGTTGTTGGATCGTATACCTTTCCATGATGAAATGGCAAACCCTATTTCAAGAGAGCGGGAAAAAGTATGGCGTCGTTTGCTGTCCCTATCGGTCTACTTTTGTAGCGTCCCTATTGAAAAACCCTTTATATGCTGTCTTCGAGGAAGAACATCCAACACCGACGGCTCAGACAGAAAGTCACAATAGACGCATAGAACTTCGAGGTAGTAGAGGAGTTTGTCTACCTAGGCTCCGCTATAAACACGGGCAATAACACCAGCGCCGAGATCAGACGAAGAATAACTCTTGCTAATCGCTGTTTCTTTGGGCTAAGAAATCAATTGAGTGGAAAAGCCCTCTCTCGAGCAACTAAGGTAAAGTTGTGCAACACCTTATCATCCCAGTCTTTCTGTATGGTGCAGAGGCATGGACCTTGACAAAATCGGATGAAAGTGCCTTAGGCTGTTTCGAGAGGAAAGTTCTTCGGGTAATCTTTGGCCCCGTGTGCATTGGCTCCGTCTTGTGCACTAAACCAGGCTTTTAGCAACATCTTATCTGCAGTCTGAAATTTGAATTAATTTAAGTGCGAATTATCGTCAATCTTAAAGCTAAAGTCGAATTCCTTTCAACCATTTGCAGTCGAAGGTAATAATCATTACTAAATTCAATACTTTTAGCTGTTCGACTACCATTGATGCAAAATGCTCTCTATTTGTTTGGAATCGACATAATATGTTAACTTTAAAGGAAGATTTTACTCTTCATGTAGGTAATTTCGTTTCGAATCGTCGAATCCCATTTTGGACCAAATAATCTTCCGCATACAGTTTTCCAATTATTTGGCGTTGCTTCAACATATGTAATCCAAAAAATCGAAGATTTGTTCCTCATTTTCGGTTCCATTTTTTTTGAAATATATTTGGTAAATTGTTAAACAATAAAACAAATCAACGAATAAGAAACAATGCAAAAAGCACATCAGTTATTAACCACAGAACACAGACAGGTTCCTAATCTATTTCTTTTTAAAGCTATAGATAAAAGTGAAAAATTAACATTGCGATCAGGTAAAGAGAAAATAATAGCAGAGTTACATTATGCTCTTGTCATTTAGAAAATTATGAATACTTTTTCAAATGATTTTTGTTTTTATGTAGTCGGTTAATAAAAACAATGGTTCTATTCCCAATGTCAGTCGTTGACCGTACTCAAAACGTGTTATCGATTTTACCTATACCTAGGCATTCTTTGGGCAAGGGCTCATTTATCTGGTTTAATATATCTTACTCCAAAATCCTAAGGTATTACTACTTAAATAAGTAACGGCAGTCGCAGTCGCATTTTTACAAAAGAGACGCGTCTGCTTAACTACAGTTTGAAGAAGTGTTCGTATGAGGGCAAAGCCAATTTCAGAAAACAAAAATGCAGGAAAAATGAACACACCCCAAAGCGCACACTTAAGTAGCACAATACAATACCTGCCTACCGAAAAACCTATGGGCTTCCGCCATTGAATCAACTCAAGTAGTCAGTCATAAAAATCATTACTTTAAGTTCAAAAGTGAGTGAACAGAGTGGTAGGGGTAGTAATTATCTAATATGGCGGACTTGCATCACGGTCGTTGCTTTCGTTTTATTTCCCCCTAAATATTTATTTTCATTCAACCAGAAGCAACAGAAGCAATCGACATTGTGTTTGAACAAAAAATGTTGCATGCTCTTCTATAACCTAGACGTTATACAACAATACAATGACCCTCTTGAAACAGTTCTAATAAAATGGTTTTAGAATTTCATGTTCCTGGTTCTTTGTGACTTTGAATTTATACAATTTCAACCATACTTCTAAAATAACTATATGTAATCACATGTGTATGTATATTTTTATATGTTAGTTAACTTACATTAACACGGGTTGGCTTAGGACGTTATACCCCTTATACTGTTCGTATGAATAGGCTACATCATGTATAGGTACATCTATATTCTGTATAGTACGAAAATTGCTCTAGAATAAATCTTTAAGGTCACAAAATCGATGGTCCTTCCTAAACTAGTTTCGACACTTAAAAAAATTCTTTTACATCAAATTGGAACATAAAAGTTATTAAGTCCAGGAACGCACTTTGAAAAATGGATAGATAAAGAGGAAACAAGAACTTCGTTACAATGTTGCAACTGTTCTTTAAATTGATTGATCCTCTGATACGAAAGCTTAGACCGTACAATACTGAAAGTTGTAGTTTCTGTTAAAATTATCTGATTGTCATTTACTGAGGGAGTTATAAGAATATCAATTATTATAAACTATGCTCTCCACAAAAACTATATAGGTACATACCTAGTTAATTAGATAATATGTTGGCCAAAATGATTTTCTATTGGGATTTCTTTGAATACAAATCCGGAGAGTAGGCCCATATGGTTTACAACAGAACTTCACTGATTCGCAACCTAGGCTGTTTCCAAAATCTCTCCTCTATTGTAAGAGATTTTAGTTGTCGAAAAACTTCAAAAACACTAATTATCTTTACGTTTAGTTAAAGCAGTTAACGCAGACAGTACGTTATCACTTACTTACTTACTTAAGTTGGCGCTACAGTCCGTTGTGGACTTGGGCATCAATCAACAGTCTCCGACAGCCAGCATAAGTGCCCATCCGCTCTTAATGACCGAGCCGTCTGAGTCTCTGGACCTTGACCCTTCTGGCTAGGTCCATGTCGTTGTACAACCCGTAAAGTTCGCTGTTATATCTTCTTCATCATTCCCCTTCAATGCACACGGGGCCAAAGATGACCCGAAGAACTTTCCTCTCGAAACAGCCTAAGGCATTTTCATCAGATTTTGTGAAGGTCCATGCTTCTGCACCATACAGCAGAACTGGGATGATGAGGGTGTTATACAATTTTATTTTAGTTGCTCGAGAGAGGGCGTTTCCACTCATTTGCTTTCTTAGCCCAAAGAAACAGCGATTAGCAAGAGTTATTCTTCGTCTGATCTCGGCGCTGGCTGGTGTTATTGCCCGTGTTTATACCGGAGCCTAGGTAAGCAAACTCCTTTACTACTTCGAAGTTGTATGCGTCTATTGCGACGTTCTGTCCGAGCCGTCGGTGTTGGGTGTCCTTCCTCGAAGTCAGCATATACTTCCCTCATTTACGTCTAAACCCTTTTTTGCCGCTTTTGTCTCAATTCTCACAAAGGCGCCATCCCATTATATCAATATCATCGGCGTACGCGAAAAGTTGAACAGATTTTTGGAGAGTGTGCCTTATCAAGCAAGGAATGTTTTTTTTTTTAAATTACGGTCAGAAAGCCGTTGGAGCGTGTGCCCCTAAATTCGCGGCGCCTATGTCCATAGCATTAGCTACTCTTGCTCCGTGCCTATCTTGAACATCATGGAATACGGATTCGACAGAACTTTTTTGTTATACAATGAAAATAAAAATGATTTCTTACAAGTAATTTTCATTTCAAATACATCTAAACGGTCTCACGGTCAGTACGTACAGTCCTTATCAACAAAATTCCAAATAAAGTTTGTATGAGCTTGAAAAACCTATAACATTATCGATTCCTAAGAAAATTCTCTATGAATTGTTATTTTCAAACAAATTGTCTTACTTAACGCCATTGCTATATCTAGATCTATCTAGATGTTATATGAATTTTCTTTCAGTGTAAATTTCATGTTTTTTCCAAATATGTATAAAATAACTGTAACTACACACATACGACCACCAAGCAAATCCCTCTTTCTTGATTTATGGGTAAAAAGCTTAACAAACTAATATAATTATTGTTGAAGTACAACGGGAGATCAATTGTAAAAGGAAGGCAACACCAATCACGTGTTGTTAATAATAATCTGGAAGGGGGACTTTTTAAGTGAATGAGAGAATAATTTTTCCCTATTACAAATTCTTAAATGAAATATGTATTAAGAATTCGCACCACTACAATTGCGACTTAAGCGACATGTGTCTAGTTTTTCTGACAGGATCTGAATTGCAATCCGCTATTTTTCCAAGAGCGTAACAAGCTGCATCCACATACATAACATAGAGGTTCAAAATATTGTATAACGTTTTCACTTTCTTTTCTTAATGTGTTGCGTACAATAAATTATACGTAATCATACCATTAGATGAACATTAAAAGTAATTGACTGTTAAAAGGGAGTGGCTGCAATCGTTTGTTATAATTGAGCCCAAAACTTATTTGGGTGCCGATACTGAAATCTTGACTTCTATTCACATTGACTCTAAAATGTGACACACACGAACACGATACATATCGTGAACGTTTTATTAAGGTTAGATAGCCGGTAGTTGTAGGTGAACTTAAACATTTTTGTTTTATAGAAGTTAATAAGCGAACAGTATTGGCTTTAATAGAAAAGAAAATTATTCTGGCTTATAAGCCAACGCGAATGTTGGTCCATCGCTCGGATGGATCACATCAGTTGCAGCTTATTGTTTATTCGTTTCTACTTTGAGACCATCAATTTTAAAGTTTTTCGGTATACAAGAGCGCTCTTTGAAAATGTTTAGCAAAAAGCAGGGCAGAGTAAATTTTTGAGACCGTCACCATATTCACCACGCCCTTGTCACTGTTTTCTTCAATTGCGGAGCAAGATACAATAGTCGTTTTGCTTTAATTTCAGAGCTCTTTACTCTGAGTCTTCAGAGCCTGCTGAACGCGCTCTGAATAGGTTTAGATCTTAACATTGTGATTAAATTTTGAAATACAATTGAGAACTTAATATTCAGGAATTTTTTATTTGTAGATATATATATCATTATAAGCTGGAATATTTCTTATAGCAAAATTAATATTCACTGCCATATCAACTTGTTTCTTTCACCGTTTTAATTATTATTTTAATCATTTCTTGTCATTCTCACATGCTCACCACTCAATCTGTTCAGGCATTTTGCTCACAATGCTCGGTCTAGTTTTTCCGATTATGTCGGCCAAACTTTGAACACCCAGAATCAGTACTCTGAATGAAAAAGTAACACAACTTTGGTACTCTGAAGAGACTGAACTAAAAAAGAAACACAATTTTGAGTTTGGCAGTTCAGGCTCTGTTCAGATGTAAAAAAGAAAAAAGCCTTATGGAGATTTTCAAAAGCCTTACGCTAATTTCATCTCAAAGTTCTAAATTCTTCCAAGAACTCGATCTAGTGATTCTCGATCCAACGTTAGAACTTAGTTTTTAAGATATTTGGAACCCAGGAATTTCTTCACTTCTCTAGAACTCTATCTAAAACCATCATTGAGCTCTAAGCCTTTAGAACTTGTTATTTTGAGTCATCCGGCTTTTTTTTGGCAAACATTTCCTTCAATTCGAAACAAAATACATACATTTTTTGTGTTCCTAGATACATTAGCAAGTACGCGATTCCCACATCTCGATATCATAAGGGAACATGGAAATCTCCTGACCAAGCAACCGTCAACCAGATTGATCACATTGCGATCGACGCACGACACTTCTCTAGCATGCAAGATGTCCGCACATTCCGAGGTGCCAACATCGACTCGGACCACTACCTTGTTGTAGCCAAGGTACGAATGCGGATATCCCGATCAAGGCCAACACGCGAAAATGCTAGGAGAAAATTCGACGTCAAACGGCTACAATCGCAAGAGATTGCTATAGATCCTTTTCCGATCGTGTCTCCGAAAATCACCTCAGAAGTCCTTTGCTGCCAGCACAAAATACAGGCAACACTGCCAAGCAGCCATCAGAGATGCCGCCTCTGAAATGCTAGGGCTTACACGGCCACCACAACGAAACCCCTGGTTTGACAATGAGTGCCGGCGCTCGCACATGCAGCTAAACAAGAGGTATACAAAGCAGCGCTGTAAAGAAGGACACGAGCAGCTCGTGAACTCTACGAGCAGAAAAGGAGAGAGGAGTATAAACTTCTCAGAAAGAAAAAAAAGGAGCATGAGAAGCCCGTGATCGAGGAGATAGGGCTTATACACACCGAACTGAAACCTGTAGAGACCATCATGGGAACATCGTAGTAGAACCGCAGTCAGTGATGAGGATATGGAAAGACCACTTTTCTAAGCTGTATAATGGCGATGACGACCAAAACTCCGCCAGCAAACCATTCAATTTGGGTGCAGAAGGCCAACAATTCCACCCACCCTACATGGACGAAGTGAAGATAGCGATATCTAATTTGGTCGGAGAAAAGCATGCCCGAAGAATGAAACCTCATCATCGTATGCCCGATCCTCAAAATGGAGTTCCCCTGAAATGCACCAACTACAGAGGTATAAGTCTCCTTAACATCGCTTATAAGGTCTTGTCTGCCGTGGTGTGTGAACGTTTGAAGCATTTCGTCAACAACCTGGCAGATCCTTATCAGTGTAGCTTCAGACCCGGAAAGTCCACCATCGATCAAATATTCACCCTACTGCAGATATTGGAGAAGACCCAGGAACTTCAAATCGATACCTACCACCTTTTCATCTATTTCAAGGCCGCGTATGACAGCGTCTATACAGACCAACTATATAGAGAAATGTCTAGTTTTGGCATCCCAGAAAATCTGATCCGTCTGTGTAAGATGACAATGGAAATTTTACGCTGTTCCATCATGGTCGGAAAAACCCTAACGGACGCTTTTGATGTCAAAAAAGGTTTTAGACAAGGCGATGCGTTGTCATGCGATTTCTTCAACATCATTCTTGAAAAGATTGTGCAAAGTGCAACGT
Source organism: Sphaerophoria rueppellii (assembly GCA_920937365.1). NCBI lineage: Eukaryota > Metazoa > Arthropoda > Insecta > Diptera > Syrphidae > Sphaerophoria > Sphaerophoria rueppellii. The sequence continues at coordinate 75,489,522 of CAKKXW010000001.1, forward strand.
GCAACACCAGCTACTAGGATACGCAGACGACATTGACATAATTGTAAGAACAGCGTGATGTTAGTGGAGCCTTTGTGAGTCTTGAGACGGAGGCCAGAAAGATGGGTCTAGCGGTTAACGAGGGCAAGACCAAGTTAATACTGTCGTCAAGAAAGGACCAGCAACATCGACGTCTTGCTGCAAACGGCAATATAGACAGATTTAACTTCGAGATAGTTAAGGACTTTGTCTACCTGGGATCCACTATCAACTCAGACAACAATACCAGCACTGAAATAAAACGAAGAATCACTCTTGCCAATCGCTGCTTCTTTGGACTAAGAAGGCAATTGAGTAATAAAATCCTCTCACGAGCAACTAAAGTGACACTCTACAAAACCCTCATCATCCCGGTCCTCATGACCGGTCCTGTCTGCATTAATGGAGAATATAGACGAAGATTCAACCAAGAACTGAGCTGTACGCTGACACTGACCTAGCCAGAAAATTTAAGGTCCAACGACTTAAATGGTTGCGTCATGTTGAGAGAATGGAAAATAATGCTCCGGCTCGTAGACTTGGTTTGCGAAAATGTAGACAACTAGCTAGGGACCGAGCCGGCTGGAGAACTTTGTTGGGTGAGGCCCTGGTCCGACCTGGACTCTAGCACCACCATAAGTAAGTAAGTAAGTAAGAGCGGGCACCAAGTTGTAAAAAAAAAGAACTGTGTCCAATTTTTAACACCGAGCGAAAAGCTGAGCGCGGCTAACTTCATTCATATTTTTAACAAATGACAGTAGGTACAAAAGACAAATAAAACTAAATAAAATTACCAAAACAATAGAAGACGCTGACTATGAAACTGAGTTGCTCTTCTGAAGTGAAACAAAAAAAAATTATGACCTAAATAATGTATTTATAATTATCATACGATTAATTATTTCCTTTTCCATTATCTACTAGAATTTATAATTCGAATCAAAAACTTTTGAAATATCAGTTCAGTTTCTAAGGAAGCTAAACTTTTAGGAGTAATCCTTGACTCCAAGCTTACATGGAAGCGTTATACTGAGGAAAGAATGAAAAAAGCACTATGTCCATTCTACACATGCAAAAGAACCTTCGGTGTACATTGGGGTATGCGACCGGAAAGTGGTGGAAAAATAAGCTATCTTAAGAACTTGAATAAGGTACAGAGACTAGCCTGTATAGGTATAGCAGGGGCTCAGAGATCCACACCACAAGCTCGGTTGGAAATGATCTTGGATCACCCGGCTCTGGATGAGTTCATAAGGGCAGCCAAAGCTGCAATTCGTTTAAAAGAATCTTACAATGATATGACATGATTCCAGGACTGATGGTGACCACCGAGCACATTCCCCCTCTACTAGATTTTGATAGGAAATTTTCTGGGTTGGGATCCTATTTCACTTATAAGTAAAAAGGGTATCCCTTTCTACACTTACGGTTCAAAAATGGAATTAGGAACAGGTGCTGAAGTGTTTTGCCAATTTCTCAACATCAGAGAGGCGTATAAACTCCCAGCTGACTGTAGTGTCTTTCAGGCCGAGATATATACCATTGAAAAAGCAGCTGAAATGGCACATCATGAAAAGCTAAACTCCTCGGAAATTACTTTTTTCGTTGACAGACTGGCTGCTATCAAAGCCGCAGCCAGTGAGACCATAAAATCAAAGGCAGTTCTGAACTGTAGGAAGGAATTAAATAGAATCTGCCACACTAACCAGGTTAGGCCTTGCTGGGTTCCTGGACACAGTAATACAGAAGGGAACGAAATAGTAGATGAACAAACCAGGAAAGGGTCAGAAGCAGATACAAGTAGTAGCGACCATCCGATTGGGGTACTCAAGAGGAAGATAGACCTTAAATCAAAAGAGAAAATCAATAGCTCCTGGAATTCCAGGGACGATTGCGTAATCTCTGGAAGTTTATTCTTTCGCTGAGTGAAAGGAACATTATAATCCCGATAGGTGTAGGAAACGGGTCATGGCGCCATTGGCACAATTTCCAACAAGATAGGGGCTTTTGCACCCGCTTTCTGTAGGAGCTGTCAGAACCTTCAAACTAACTGACTCCGTCATTGGGAACAGGTTTGTTGTGGAACTGGATGATCTAGCACAGGTCTAAATGGCAAACATGAGGAAATTTATAGATAGCACAGGCCTGTTCGTTAACTAGCCAGTCTACGTTAATCGGCAACTTTGAAGATGCTAACGATGTTAACTTTTATTTATATAGGGGATCACAATGGACCAGTAGACTCCCGTGTATCCAGTTCAATGCCCAGTTGTGTTTTTTTGAGTACCTCTGAGCCCTCAGGTTTCGTTCAGTTCTAAGCGAGCTCCGTTCGCTCTGTGTCCCGCTCTGAGTTAAAAATAAAAACGCCTATTAAGACTGATTGTTATTTAGGACATTGGAGTAAAGCAAGCAATGTCGTTATTAAATAAATTTCCCTGTGGGTTCTATCCAGCAAAATTGAAGTGCTTTTGCGATCCTTTTGTACCTAGGTACAACTCTTGTTAGAAAATACTGACGATATCTGGAATTTTTTTGAATCGATCAAAATTTGCAGATAGATTTCAAATGGACCAAATGACACTTCAAAGCGAAATTGTTACTCTGCGCTGTGACATATTTTTAAAAGCAAGGCCATCTTCATGTCTTGATATCTGGGCATTGATTGGTTTGCAACAAGAAATATCAAAATTTGAAGAAATGTGTTGAACAGATGCTTTCTTCTTTCGACTCAACATATTTATGTGAGTCTGCTTTTTCTTATCTAAAACAGGCAAAAAAGAAACAGCATTTTCGCTTGACAGACAGCCATACATTGGATTCTTTAAGGTTGGAAATATCCAAATAAAGGGCTTTCCAATAAGAGGTGTAGATAGCTAGTTCACTGTCTGGGGCTCGGAAGACCCAAGAGTTATTATTGAAAAGCCTCTCCATCCCCAACGCTTGACTGTTTGGTGCGGTTTATGGTCCGGCGCGCGGGGACATTGGACCTTACTTTTTCGAAAATGAGGCTGAAGCAATAGTTACGGTCAATGGATTGCGCTATCGAGAGATGATTAATGATTTTTTATGGCCGGAATTGGATGGTATTTATCTGGACAACGTTTACTTTCATCAAGGCGGCGCGGCGCTACGTGCCACATAAGCAATGAAACCATCGATCTTTTACGGGAAAAGTTTCCGGACGTGTTATTTCTCGAAGAGGTGATCATCACCGAGATCTTGTGACTTAACACCTTGCGACTTCTTCCTTTGGGGCCATGTGAAAGATAAGGTTTACGCCAACAGCCCAGCATCGATTCAAGACCTCAAAGATGGAATTCGTGAGGCTATCGATGACATAGGGCAGCCACTTTGCGATGTGGTTATGGAAAATTTCATGAAACGGATATGGTCCTGCAAGCGTGGTCGTGGCGGCCATTTGGTTGATGTTGTGTTCCGTTATTAACGGCATACCTTCCTCCTTGTACAGAAATAAAAATCCGATCGTTTATCTCAAAAAATGCCATTTTTCTTTGAATATCAAAATAACATCTCTAATTGGAAAACCCTTTACAAAACTGATTTCCTAGCGGAAAATGTGCCGACGCAATGCTCACACCTGTCACTTGTTTGAATAAGTAGTTGACATTAGTTTGTTATTAAAATAAAAAATACTCCATTTGTAAATTGAATAATATGTTGTTTCATTTAAAATTTCAAGAGTTGTGAAAAAGTTAGATCTGTTTCGTCAGTAGACAGTAGATCTTAAGTTCAAGTAAGTTGGCCACCCCTGATCTATAAGATACCCTTCATTAAACAAGCTATATAAATATAAGTAATGAACGAATATGTAGATCTGTAAGGCAATTCAATGGAATTTGTTAGGATGTTGACCTAATCAGCTTCAGGCTTATTTATTTATATAAGGTAGGTATGTACGTATATTTTATACCTAACTTAGGTATTACTAGTAAAAACAGGTAGGTATGTTAGATTTTTCTCATGGTCTGTTAGCTCTGAATGTTAAAATATTAATAGGGTATGTAAAAACTTGTCTCAAAAACCTTCTTACTCATACTAGCAGTAACGAACAAATTATTCATTGAAAAACACATTTCCTGATGGCGTACAAAAATAAGCTCTCTAACTCAAACAATCATTTGAATGAGTACAATACGTTAATTATCATAATTACATTCATTCGCGTGTTTCGAACAGAACTTTAACTTTTTGACTTATTGTGTGTCAAAAATAAAGCAATCCAATACATATGCAAGACATTTTGTTAATTGACACGTAACCCTTTGAAAAATTTGTCAAAGTTCGAATGTGCGTTTACATTTAAAGCTTGGGTTCGTAATATAGTATAAGCACCTTCCAGTAGGTATTTGTTGACAGATGTGATCAATGGCCCACTTAATCGATTAATAAAGGACACGCCTCTAACATTTCGTAATTTATTTTTATTAAAAAAAAATATTGACATTTTAAAGGGGCTTATAAAACTTTGAATTCTCTTGAGAACATGACTGAAGTAATGGAGAACGTATATGCACATTTTCTTTTGTTTTTAGTTAATAATTGAGAAAGCTGTTGTGGCTGCATGCAATAATTTGTTTGTCCGTAAATAATGCGTTATGAATTCTATTGACACTTTTGAATACCGCCGTACGTTGCAGCCACAGCCCAGGAGTTGTTTCGTCCTCATTCATACCTACCATACAGAAACAGAAAGAGATTATATTGTTTACAAACATACACCCAGGTGACGCCCACATAATTTTGTAATTAAAGCATATATTTTTTAATCATGTTGCTATACAATTTTTGAGTTTAATTTCGATATCGTCTCCAATATAAAAATACAATTCACAGTTCACTGTATGCATACCATACATGCGCTTGTCTATCCATTACGAACTCATAAATTGTTGTATTTTATAACGACTGACGTAGATGCGTTTCGTAACGAAGATATCTCAGTTAAGATAACATAATGTGGCAATTTCCACTGTTCATGATATCATGATAATACATACATACATAAGTATGAACATTACTATGTCAGGTCTCAGGAATAAGACAGAATAAGGTACACAATTTATCACACTCATTATGAGCACATAGAGAAAGATCGCCGAAGGCATTTTCGTAATGCATCTGTCTTTTTCTTTTATTCCGCGTGTATGGATTATCCCAAAAGAGGATGGTTTTGCACGAGAAATCCTTTCACAGACTTGATGTTGTGTGGCACCCACGCCCATATAAAACGATATCACCAGAAGTCTACAATCAAATGTGGCTTACCACAAAAGGAAACCAACAAATAACGAAGCCACAAGATGAAAATAATAATCTCCACTGATTACAAAATGAGAATGAGAGATTCTATAGATTGCACTAGAAAAAGGAACAGAAGCTAAGAGTTCAGTGTTTTGGGAGCAACAACACTCTCACAATTTCTGCAAACAAACCAAACAAACCATTCATACAATGCTTGAAGAGAATGGTTGGGGGAATTAGTGCAGAACGATCTCAAACGCATATTGCATAGGTATACTACGTATATACTCCTAGATAGCTACATAGCGGTACACTCTTATACATGATATCATCATTTCATCGGCCTATGAGGAGATTCTTCATTAAAAATCATCCATTCAGAAAGATTTTTACATTAGTGACATCCTTGAGTGCAATTTGCATTCATTTTGAATTCTCACTGTCATTATAATATTTTTATTCTTATTCATATTCATATATGGAAAATCCTCGTCCTCTTTTCTAAATTTTTTTCTCCACCTTTTTGTATATCATTTGCGGAAACCTTTTTCCTGGATTTTTTTTTTTGTATTAAGGACTAGATATATCCATGACAGCGACGACGGAGACAGTCGGGCAAGCAGCAAAGTGCATATCCTTGCGATTTTTATTTTGCTCTTCCTTAGACTTTTTTAATAAAATGCATAAAGCAGATCAGAGAAGAAAGAGAAAACGAGTATAATATTTTATAATTTTTTCATAGGATAAGGACTAAATTGCAATCTCAAAGTGTTGGCTTTGTACACACAGCCTTTTGAATGAATTTCAAGGCATGAAATAAAATCTTTTCATACCAACAATTCAATCATGATGCATAGGAAATAATGCATGAGGGCATTCATCTAAAAGATAAAAAAAACAAAACACCCGAAAGATATCCTGTACTTTGCTTCCATTTTCAATAGGAAAACTTTTAATTTGGAGAGGAGAATGGCTAAGAATATTTATCACTGAATGTGATTGGTGCTGGTTCCGTTTACTTTGATCTTTTTTTGCCTGAATAATGCATTTATGGAAATGCATTCTATTCGTACGTAAGTTAGGACTATATAAGTACATACTTCTAATTGCTTTTGTTGCGCTTTTTGCTTTTTTATAGCGTATACACTTCTGAGGGAATCGCACGATTTGTTATAGGTATATAGATATGTAGGCATATCAATATGAATTCCCTTCATTATAACAGAAAAATCTGTAGACACGACCGCGACGACTTCACAAAACTAAAATAAACCACACCACACCACACCACTGATTATTGTATGACTGGGATTGTTTTAGCCATCAATAATAATAGACGTTGCTCATATCTAGTGAGAGGAAGATGAGGATCGAGTTTGATCAACTCAATAATAAATTGTGCCACGAAATTTTAAGACGATGTTTTTGCTTCATCGTGAGCATCATCTGCCTCTTTTACAACTCAAAAAACGATTTTTAAACGCTTTAAGTCTTGGATAACCATTGTTAATAAAGTAACTAGAAAAAATAAACTTGGGTTAAACTGCAAAATAAAGGGGTTTCAAAAAGAAAAATGGAATTTTTTGAGATAAATGATCAGATGTTTATTTCATTATAAAGATGAAGGTATGCCGTTAATAATGGAACACAACATCAGACAAATGGCCGCCACTACCACGCTTACAGGACCATATCCTTTTCATGAAATTTTCCATAACCAAATCGCAAAGAGGCTGCTCTATGTCTTCGATAGCCTCACGAATTCCATCTTTGAGGTCTGGAATCGACGCTGGGCTGTTGGCGTAGACCTTATCTTTAACGTGGCCCCAAAGGAAAAAGTCGCAAGGTGTTAAATCAAAAGATCTTGGTGGCCAATTGTGATCACCTCTTCGAGAGATAACACGTCCGGAAACTTTTCCCGTAAAAGATCGGTGGTTTCATTTCCAATGACCCCGCCGGAACGTTGATGATCAGCCGGCTTGAGTTCTTGTGTTAACTGAACTTTATAAGCCTTAATGCCTAATTCCAAAAAACGACGAGGAATGGACAAACCTGGGTTTTCTTAAACACTTTGGGCTACAACAGCAATATTCTCAGTTGTTCTTGAGCGACGTGCACGGGTTTTATTCTTCACATCACTAACTTGTCCCAACAGCTCGAACTTGTCCACCAATTTCTGTATTGCGGTCCGACGACCCAAAAACGTTTTAGTTTTACGAACCGTTTCTGCCAAATTTTCGCCATTTTTATAGATAATTTTAATAATTTCAATGCATTGTAGTTTCTACTTGTCAAATGTCGAAAAAATGAAAGCTTCAAAAGTGACAGCTACCGAAATAGCGGGCTATTCAAAATAACACCTCTTATTGGAAAGCCCTTTACATCCTACTAACAGACGTTTTAAAAAAGAATATAAAAAATTGTGTGTTAATTTGAAAGAGGAAATTCCTATTTGCCGTGACAACTATTACCGGGATAAACTCAATTCTGTACAGGGTATAACTTAAGAAATGAATGGCGTGTAGTTAATCATTTATTGAATAAATCTTCTGTTCCCAAGAAACAAATTCGTTTGCATGTAAATAACTCAATAATTTGTGATAAGCTTGATATTGCTAATGCTTTTAATTATTTCCTTACAAATGTTAGTTGTAATCTTCAACCGGATGTTCCAAATCATCTGGTGTAGTTGTTGTTATCCTAATTGAAGTGACATTGAGATAAATCAAAGAAGCAGTCTTGTTTTTCAGCCGATAACTTCACTTGAAATACCTCAAATGTATTGGAACATCACGTAATTCATCTTCGTGTGTCGCTGATGGTATTTCTAGTGATGTCATAAAAACAACTGCCTGCTTATGTTATTAAACGTTGCGTTCATGATGGCATATTTCATGAAGAGCTCAAGTGTGCAGATTCAAAAAAGATCCGCTACTGAAATAAGTAACTATAGGCCTATTTCGCTTCTTTCTGTTTTGAACAAGATTTTTGAAAAACTCATGAAAAATAAGATCATGTGATTTTTAGATAAAACTAATTTTTTAATAAGCTCAATTCGGTTTTTTAAAAGGCAAATCGATAGAAGATGTACTTTTACAATTTTGTTCCCATCCCAAGTAATGTCTAATCTCGATCAGAAAAAAAAATGTAGCTATCCTTTATGTTGACATCACCAAGGCCTTTGATACGGTCAACCACAAAATTTTGCTAAGAAAGTTGGGAAAGCTGGTTTAAGAGGAATTATTCATAGCTGATTTAGGTCTTACCTTGAAAATCGATCATAGAGAGTAGAAGATGAGGTTTCTTAAATTAGGTGTTCCACAAGGTTCTGTCTTGGGTCCACTTTTATTTTTGGTATACATAAATTCACTTTTTGCTTTGAATTTCAGGGGAATGCCTACACAGCTTTTGCTGATGTTATTGGGCTTTCTTATGGTACAAATAGTCCTTTGGATGTGATTGATTTGATGGATATTGCGGCTGTGGTTTTTTGAGCCTAAGTTGGTAATAAGCTCAAAAACAAAGATAATGCTTTCAGTTTATCATCAAATAGCTCGTTGGCATGAACCTGAGTGTCGTAGATTTAAATTGTTAATTTGCCACTCTTCTGATTCCTCATCACCTTTTTTTTCTTCGTGATTTTACATGTTGTGAGAATTGTTTCTTAGTTGGAGGAAGTCAATGAGCGCAAATATTTAGGACTGAATTTAGATTCTCGTATGTCTTTTGCAAATCCCATCGAATCCTTAAAAAAAGTATCTCCGATGTACCTTGCGACATTTTTATTATCTGAGAAACTTGTGTTCAACTAATCTTCTTAAAAGAATTTATTACGGTATTTTTCACTCCAAGCTTCAATATGCAATTGCTTGCCTGCAAAAGAATGTTATAGAAAAATTTGTCGTAAGTCAGGTGGACATTCTAGTTTTCCTCTTTTCTGTTCACACAAATTCTCCCAGTTCGTCATTTTTACTGTTTTAAAGGGTTAAAAATGTTCTTTATGAAATCTGGTAACCTTAATTTTCGTCTAATTTGAAGTTGCAATCTTCGAGGAAACCTTGCGAACTTAGTTCATGTACCTTTCTTTTGTACTACTGCGTATCATAATTTTTTTTATTATGTGTTTTCGATTTTATAATATCCAGATATCCTTCCTCAATCGTTACGTTCAAGTACTGTTTCTTAAAAATGTTAAAATTTGCCTTTCTTCGTTAAACTATAATGAGTTGGAATTTCATATTTCTGATGTTTAAGCTTTTGAGAACTGACAGCTGAAAACTCCGTTTTGCGTCTGGTCTCTGGTCTCTGGTGTGTGGCTATTATTACCAGCCTTATTACAGCACCTACTTAGAAGTAATAGAAGTTCTCTTGATTGAATAACAGGTGCGTTTAAGAATGAAAGAAGTAAACTAACGTTCCAGTGATTCTTACCTGTCCACTGCACGCTTTTGGATAATGAACTATAAACGGACAAATGTGTTAAAAAAAATCCGGATACATTCCCGATTTCTCTTATAGAGTTTTTTGCTATGACTGAGAATTTCAGGGTCTACTATATTGTAATATTCGTTGGTTAAGAACGAATTTTCTGTCGACGTATCTCCATACTGTTTCAAACAAACAGGACAGCTGTTTTGGATCTAAGTGAAACCCAAGAAGGTGATGCTACTGATCCCTCTGAATTTTATATTCATGGGTATAACTTAGTGACATTATTCTTTTCCCACCATAGCCTCGCCGTTTACATTAGAAATGATGTTGCATATCAGTTTCAACCACAGTATTCTTGTAATTCAAATCCTTTTTTCAATTCTATGTGGTTCAAATTTTCCGTGAATAAGCACATTTTCCACTACTGTTTTTTATATCTAAGCGCTAAGCCCAAATCTGGACAGAGCTTCAACTTCTCAAGAATTTGATGCTCTGTCCGACTCCATAAAAAGAATTGTTTCCATTTATCCTCACACTGAAACCGTTATTACGGGCGATTTCAATGTACACAATTCTTCCTGGCTTCTCCATTCGAGCAAGACAATACTCGAATGTGTGTGTGCTGAAATTTTTGCTGAATTTTGTGGGGAACTGTCTTCCATTATACATAATTAAACTTACACTAACTTACCTGCACTAAACATAACTTACCTTACACTTATCATTAGCCATAACATAAATACTTACCTTATAACACTTACCATAGCACATATTCATAATTATCACTCAATAAATACTTTACAAAAAAAACACTCCACTTTAAATAATCAACACGACTCTGCAAACACAAAACACTGTACAAAAAACAAAAAAAGACGCTTCATTTTTTTTAAATCAAGTAGTCAGGAAAAAAGTAAACAAACAAAAACGAGAGAAAAAAACTAAGTTTTTGAGTCAGTTTTAGATAGTTAATTGTGTATGCTTCGTCGTCGTCGTTTCTTTTCACATCATTTCAATAATTTTCAGAAAGAAAAACCATAAACAGTGAAATTCTGAAAACATAAAAAATTGAAAATCTTAAAAAAAAGAAAAAACCAAAACAGTGAAACTATAAAAAAACATGAAATATATTGAAAATCTTAAAGAAAGAAAATAAAAAAGTAAAAAACATTAAAAGAAAATAAAAAAAAAACAGTGGGAAAATTGAACAATTAAATAAAATAAAATAAAAAAACTGTGAAAGTGGAAAATGTTAAAAGAAAATATATAAAAAAAAGGAAAAAACAGTGGAACATTTGAAAATTTTAAAAACCTGAAAAGTAAAAATTTGAAAAAAAAAATATATGAATTTGAATAAACTTACCTGAAGTGTCCCTCCGGTCCGGAATATGCTGCAAATTAAAATATTTTTACTTATTAATTTATTTAACCTATTTTGGTGTCTTAATACATCATAATTACCTTTTTAGTCCTGTTTATTTAAAAAAAAAGAAAAAACCAGTGAGCCCTTATCAAATATTTTAAATTTGTGCAAAAAATAAATAAACAATACACTACACACCTTTAATACTACTACACCTTTAATCAGTTTAAATTTTAGAAACGCTGGCCGGAGTAGTGCACTGCTGCGGAAGAGTTGAAAGTACTTACAGGTTAGTAAAAATTACTAATAATTATAAATCCAATAATAAATTTTATTTTACAAATTATAATAAAGACAAAAAAAAAAAATACACACAGAAATACACACTACTAGCAATAGAATTTTGATTTTCTTTTCTATGTAGAAAAATTAAGGATCAACCTTGGTTTTATTTTTCCTTTTTTTAATAAATTGAATAATATTAACAAATAATTCATAGAATTTTATAATTTAGTTTGTTAACAATTTTTGTCTTGTAATTATAGTAATTTTAATTTTAACTTCTATTTATTTAAATAAAAATTATAATTCAGATACTATACATATGTAAATGAAATTTTTTAATATTATCCTTGGGATAATGACAAAATATTTGAAATTTAACAGGTTGGAAATGTCTGAATAAAGTCACCACCATCAGGTTGAAGGAGGTAAGCGGGATGGATGAAGGAAGTTGGGGACAAGGGAGAGTAGGATTTGGGGCTACCACACAATACTGGAGGTAGTGGTAGCCATGGTGGTATCTCAAGGATACATGGGTGGGAAAATCCTCCGAGGGCCAACAACATCAGGACCCTCGGCCTCGCTGAAGTAGCCCCTCCCCTATACATAGTTCATCGGGTTCCACCGTTAATTTTTTTTGGATAGGCATGATTTTTTTTTTCGTAACGGCCGTCCAGAGCTTCGACTCCAAGGACTCACCCCATCCGACGAGCATCCAGCCGGTTGCCAACATGCCGAAAGGGGGTCGGAGCCTGGACACCCCTCTACCTCCTGCTGCCCGGACCAGCCTCATATGCCTGTACATATGTGGTTGTAAGGGTGGACTACGAGGAGTGGAGGGGCCTAAGTCCTATTTCGTTACAATTTAACACACTAAGCTGAGCTGAGTCAACGAGCCCACTAGAATACCGGAATACCATTGACGGCCAAGCCGAAAACACTCCTGATAAATATACAATAAGTGTATTATCGCATCTAGGCCGATCTGACCATTGTATCATATCCGCAATTTTCTCGTGTCAAAAAATCTCAGTTACAGAATAAGCTCCTAAGAGAAGGGTCTGGCAATACGAGAAAACCGACTGGAATGGTCTCAATAATTTTTTCAGGATCTTTCACTGATCACTATGCTTCCTTGATAGTGACGTAGATTCCAGTGCGGATATGCTCACAAGTTTAATTCTTCTGGGAAGGAGAACTTTTATCCCGATCAGGGTTAAAAGCATCAGACCCAAAGCGAACGCATGGTTTGATATGAGCTGTACAGAGGTTGTCAGGGTTAAAGAGGTAAGTTTCCGTTGTTACAAAGCCAACCCTATTGAGGAAAACCGTAATAAACAAGCTAGTAAGGCCTGCATTGTTCATATTCAACGATCCAAATTTTTACATGACCAAAACAAAAAAAAAAAAAAAATAGAGTGGCGCGTCAGCTCTTGAAGAGCCAAGGCCTAAGTGGCTTACTCTCTTCAACAATTCTCTAGGTGCGTGTGAAGAATAAAAGGGACCTACAATTTAACGCCGATTCCGAACGGCAAAGCTGAGAAGCACTTTTTCATGACAGATGATACTCTTGGAAGTTTTGTCAGTTCTTCGCAAGAGGCAGTGCCCGAGAAAGATGAAATAAAAACTATGGATACGAGTAGGACTCGAACCCACGATGTTCTGCTTAGCAGCCATCGCACCTAACCACTGAGCTACGCACACTACATGACATGGCCAAAAACTAAGGCAAAAAATACTGCAATGTCCCAAAGGCAGTAAAAATGTTTGGTCTTTTGTGAAAACATGAAGAATTCTTCTTCTTCCTCGGTCCCAACGCTCGTTGGTGATGATACTACAGTCAATAGCTAACCTTTTTGCTAGGCAGTTCACCTCCAACTCTTCGCTGCCAGAGAGTGTCATGACTCCTCCAGTTCTTGAGTACGTCAATGATTCCATGGGACAAATCTTCTTTCGCACTCGTGCTGTGGTGAGAGTATTAAAAAAAATCAACACTGGCCCGGATGGTATCCCCGTTATTGTTCTTAAGAGGTGTTCTCAAACGCTGGCAAAACCCTTGCGGTAGCTTTTCCATCTATCCTTTTCTTCTGGGCTTGTTCCGAGTAGTTGGAAAACAGCATTTGTCTAGCCTTTACCCAAAAAAGGCGAATCGTCCTCTCCCTCCAATTATCGACCGATTGCGCTAACGTTCCTTCTTTCTAAGGTCATGGAAACGCTGATAAATTATCAGCTTAAGAAATGTGTTGAAAAACGATAGCTTCTTAACAACAGGTCCACTGGTTATTTGATGGCATATCTCACCGAACAGTGGAACAAATCTTTACATCGTTTTGGAGAAAGTAAGATTGTTGCACTTGATATTTTAAAGGCATTTGATAGACTTTGGCACCAGGATCTCTTATCGAAAACGCGTGCTTTCGGTATCGATGAGTCCCTCCTTTGTTGGATTAGAAAATTTCTTTCAAACCGTTCTGTACATTTCGTATTGGACGGGTTCAAGTCTGAAACCCACAAAATAAATGCTGGTGTGCCCTAGGGCTCCGTTTTGTCTCCGACCCTCTTTCTCATTTTCATAAATGTTCTCTTGTCTGCAACTTCTAATCTAATTTATTGTTTCGCTGACGATAGTACCCTTAGCTCAAGATATTCAACCGTAATACCCGCGCCTCCAGGAATGCTAATCAGTTCACCCTCGAGCCCAACTTCGGACGTGCGGTCATGTTCAGAGAATCGTTCTTTAGCCGTACTTCGCGAATGTGGAATTTTCTTCCACACTCTGTCTTTCCAGTCAATGCAATATTCAAAAATTCAAAACCAATTTTAACCGACACCACATCCTTAACCCTCTCTCCCTAACGCTCGCACTGTGCTTTGGCGTAAAAAGGGAATGTCTACCCCTTGATTGCGTGCTCATTATAAAAAAAAAAATAAGTTTGCAAGGGCTTATTTCCTTCCAAATTTTTCCCTGCTTAGTGCTTAGTTAAAGTAATACAATAGCCATCCAATATACCTTAATACTTAATAATAACGACCACCTTTTTAAACTTATTTCATTTTTTACAGTCGACAGCTTCTATCAACTTGATATTTTTGACCGATTGTGAATATTTATCATAATTTCCTAGAGACGAGTTGTTTATGTTATTTTTATTTTATTGTTTGATGTTTGAAAGTTGAAATAAAGATTTTTCTACATAATTAGAACTTCACAACCTTTTTCTTAAATAAAACGGAAATGATTTGAGCTATTTCAAAAACATTATTACAGACTTGAAGTACAATTGTATTTCAGTTTATCAACATGGTTTTGTTCGGGGAAGATCGAATGAAACTAATTTGACTCTTTTCGTAAACTTTTGTGTGGAAAATATGGAAAATAAATGTCAAACGGATGTTGTTTTCAATGATTTCTCAAAGGCGTTTGATAGGGCCAATCATCGCATTTTATTATAATAACTAAACTCGCTAAAAACGGAACCGTCATACCTATTTCACCTGAAAGGGAGAAGATAGGTATGCCGATAGCTACATGTAAACTTCTGCTATAATAAACAGCCTTAAAGATAACAAACTCTAGGTGGCACAATTTACCAACGTGCGCAGCCACAAAAATCATTTGGCCTTCACTGGACCTAAAGCGCTCGAAAGACTTGTTATCTCAAAGCAGACTTCATATTAGCTCCCTTATCGGCAGACACGCAACACGACTTGGTGTAGCCTCAAATGACTTCTGCAGAAGCTGTATGAACGAGGAAGAAGAGGAAAAAATCTCTCACCTTTTCTGCACTTGCCCTGCTCTTTCACTAAGACGCAAACGCAAACTTCATCTGGGGATATCAAATATCTTCTTCGCTTTATAAAAATCTCAAAATGGTTCGACTAGTAAGAAGTAATTCTCTAGATTCATGTGGTATCACAATGAACCTTTTCTTTTGTCCTAAGTATGTGGATTCTGTATCCACAGCCACTTTAACCTTACCTAACCTATTAAAAAAACTGTCACATTTTGGATTTCATTCCACACTGCTTAAATGGATAGGCAGTTATCTGTGCAATCGCTCACAGTATGTGAAATTGGGATCCAAATTGTCGTCTAAAATAGATAACTACTCGGGTGTTCCACAGGGCAATAACCTTGGACCCTTGTTGTTGTTTTTAGTATTTATCAATGACCTTCCAACAGTGTTAAAATTTTCCAAATGTCTGAAGTTTGCGGACGATGTTAAAATCTTTATGTCAATTAACTCAGTTGTTGATTGTTTAAATTTTCAAAAGGATAGGTATTGACAATTTAAATGATTGGTGTTCTATAAACTCTTTGCGCTTGAATATCAATATATGCGCAATTATGTCTTTTTCAAGGTCTGTCATGCCTATATTTTTTTAATATGAAATGGTTGGTGTTTTGTTGAAACGTGTTGTGAGTCAAAAGGATTTGGGGTTCATTTTAGATACACATCTATCTTTCAGTTTACACATCTATTATATTTTGTCGAGCGCACGCAATGTCGGGATTTTTATTCAGAAACTCTCATGAATTCAGGGATCCTTATACATTGAAAACTCTTTATGTATCCCTTGTTCGTCCTGTTTTAGAATATTGCTGTGTAGTTTGGTCTCCTCTTTTCAAAAAAGATTGTAATCGCATTGAAAAAATTCAGAAACGATTTACAAAATATGCACTTCGAAAACTTTATTGCACTAGTTTTAGTTTCATGCCTTCTTATCAGTGGAGTAGCAAGCCCGAATATAGGCGTGGGCAAAGTCTCATCCGCGACGCCCTTTTCATGGATATCAATAATAGTTACCTTGAGCTTTATTGATATAATATTAATGTTCTCGAAATTCTTTTACCTACTGAAAAAAGTGACAGCGGGGTCTATGGGGGAAAGAAAAATTTATTTTTATTGGTACATTGGTACCGTGTCGGCTAAAAAAGTTAAAAAATTATAGTGGTCAAAAGGTCACGAAATTCAGTTCTTCGTGAATATTTCGCGACCTACTGCCCGTAGTTCAATAGTGGTAAATGACAAATTGTTCGTCTTAAAATTATCTATCTCTTAGATTTACCGTTTTCGGAGTAGAGGGATTAGAAGGCGATCACATTTGCTCTATTGTTTTTCCTTCTTCTATATGAAACTCTGGTGTTTTGCAATGGAAATTGGAGGTTTGATTTTAAAACGGAATAAAACAAGATATCAATTAGGTTTTATCTTTATATGTTGGCGTTCGAAAGGTCCAGTTTTCGTTAATATTGGTGCATACATCAGACTAAATTTGGCCGATGGCATCAATTATGTTTTTGTTGAAAGCCGCAGTGGTTTGCGGCTTATTCGAGTAGACCTGCGAATTAAGAAAGACGCACGGAAAAAGTCCAAAGTGGCCAAATCACACGATGATGTACAACAAAATTTGTTGAAATTGTACAAAATGTTGTGGCAGCAAAGGTGGATGCAAATATAATTGGATTGAGATGTTCAACTATGTTCCCAACTATATTTTTAAATAATTGCCCAATTGAATTTTCCTTTTCCTGCCTATTGTATTTAACGGATGTGAACTTTTCGCAGATCCTGATTCTCAGTCACTTCATAAGTTGAAAGTAGGCTTTAACGCAATTGCCAGATTTGTTTTCAAGGTTCGCAGATACGATCATATTTCTTCTTTTACTCGTCAACTTTTTGGATGTAACCTAGAAGCTTATTACTAGTATCGATGTTGTTCTTTTGTCTTCAGATTAATTGTTAACAAGACCCCAAGCTACCTATTTAAAAGAATTAGTTTCTGTTCAACAAATCGTTTTTTCTATAGTCAGCTCCTCCATGTTTACTTCACTGGCACCACACAGGCAATTTTTCGTAAATGTTGTCAGACTGTGGAGTAATGTTCCCAGTCATATGAGGTCTAGAGTCAAAGACAGAAGGTTTCATGTAATTTGATTTGAAAATATCGCTAATTTGAACTGATACTCTTTACTCTTCACTTTTGGTTTTACATTGAAGTTGGAATTGCTTTTCAGTTTTTAACTATTAAATTTTAATTTTTAAAATAGTTGTTTATTATGTAAATTTTGATTTAACAATTAATATTATATTATTGTATTTTATTATATCATGTACTTTAATAAGTTTCACTTAATGTACAGCTGTTTCTTTTTCTCAATAAATAATAAATAATAATAATTTATAAACAGTGACGTAGCCAATCATACTTAACCACAAAGTCAACCAATGACGAAGATTTCGATGCGTCAGACACTGTTAATGAAATCGAAACTGAAGATGTTCATATGAAAGAAGAATGAACAATAGACCAAATATGAAAGCGTTCTAGTCCCTCTAATCCGAAAAGGGTTTATTTAAGAGAAAAATGCTTAAGGCATTTTTTCTTAGATAATTTCAAGACAAACATGTTTTCCTTGCCCATTCTTGACCTTCGGGTAATAACTGAATTTCGTGACCTTTGACCACCATAACCTTTTTAACCGGCACGATATCACTGTCGATTTTTCACATCTTCATAATAGCACCGTAATAAAGATGCACACAAACATTCAGCCCACTAGGATTTTTTCCCCAGGTTGTGGTTCGTAGTTAATAAAATGATTGAACTATAATTGTCACTGCAATCAATTTTGCAAAGTATAAACTTTCGTTTTCAAAAAAGCGTGATTTACAAACGAAAAGTATTTAAAAAAAAAGTAGATTCGATTATGAAGTTATAACCGAGCTTTTTAATAAGCTAGAACGTGTAAGTTGGGTAAAATTTAAAACAAATTTACAAATGGAGGGGGGGGGGGGTTATATTTTGCCGGGAGGGCACATTTTCAAAAAGATAGTTTTTTGTAGGAATTTCTGAAATAGTAGCGTATCTTTCATTGGAAGTGTTTCGATGCGTTAAATAATATTTGATGACTATTCATTTTATTCCAATAGGCGGCGGCTTCGCGCGAGGCCCCTCCAGGTGCGAGGCCGTGGGCAATTGCCCCACTCGCCCACGCCTAGCTACGCTACTGCTTCTTATAATACTAGATGCCTACTTATTGGCTTAAACTCTCTTAGTTCAAGAATAACTTATTATTCGGTTATATTTGCAAGGGATGTTATAACAAATCATATCGGTTGTCCGCCTCTTTTAGCCTTGTTTTGTATTTATGCACCTTCTCGGTCAGAAATAGAAATAATGTCCTTTAAAATGTTTCTCGACATTCAACAAATTATGGCAAAAATGAACCAATTATAAATGCGTGTGTTAATTTTAACAAATATATTAATGTCTTCGATTTTTCTCAGGACAGAAATAGTTTTAAAACTCTCATTATGTTAACCATTAATTGATTTTAAATTCTTATTATTTATTTGTATACATTTTTTATCGTAAATTAAAGTATTTTGTATTATTTTTGTTGTTTTTAGTCTATGAAAGTTGTAATACTTATAGACGGTAGTAAATAAATAAATAAATAAATAAACAATAGATGCAGTTATGAGTGGAACTCTGAATATTTATTATCCCTGAATTTCCCCCTTTGAAATACATACCGAATATCTTTGTTTCTTAACGTTTCAATCAGGAATTTTTAGTCGATAGAAAAATTGAAGTGTATCAAATTTGTTGATATCCGTCGAGTCTATCAAAAAAATCATTCACAATAATGATGAAATCTAATAAAATTAAAAAGTCGATAAAAATTGTTAACAGTTGATAGTCATAGATAATACGAATTCAATAAATTTGTTGATATATATCAACTTCTAACAAGTCGATAGTTGCTAGTCATTATAGGGCTGTTATTCATAGTCAACATTAAACGACTCCTTATGTATACAATTGAGAAAAATGGGAAAGCAGGAACCATACCTAGACCGAAAAAAGGTCCAATCTATAAAATGGAACTGTTAAAAGGAGCAAAACCTATAACAAACGAAACAACTAAATCAACACCTTGTCAGATTAGAAGGTTTCACAGGATTACACTCATTATTCAATAATGACATTAATAATACACTGGAGACTGGAGATAACTGGAAATCTATTATGTCTGCTACATACCTACCTAACACTCATACCAGACAGCGATGTGTGAAGCACTTCATCATAATTCAACTTAATTCTCCAGCATTACCAGCAAGCAGACGGGTGATTGAGCGCAAAAGCAAACATCAAGTGGCCATTATGAACGACTTGACTGAGGGACATCCCTCTTATTTAGGATTAAATGTTTGTATAAAGTGCGGTGGTAGCAGTAGCATTCGTTGGAAGAAAACCTAGAGAAACAACTTAAATTTTAGAAAAATAAATGAAATTTGTACCCAAGAAGGTGTTGGTCACACTCAAAACCAAAACAGTCTTAAAAAAAAACGCAACCTTTAGAATTCCCTCGATTTTTTTGCAATTAAATAATTGAATCGGATAGGAATTTCAAGAAGTCCCTTTGTATGGGTTAACAAAAAAAATACCACAGTGACATCTCTAAGGTAAATATTTTGACAAATCCCTAATGTGCGAACAATGAAATACTGTCAGACGCCTGTCGTGATCTGTTTTTCAAAGGAATTCAAACCAGTTCGTGTTTTTTTTTTTAGCATGAAAAGGAATGTTGAGGTTTCAAAGACATTGCGAGTAATATTGTTGTTTGAGATATACCCTACCATAGAGCCGATCAACGCTGACGTACGTCTATTGAAACTTGAAAATTTCTAATTCTGCAGGAAATTCTGCTCATTCCTTGAATGAAGTTAGAATAAGATTCATCAAATTGGAAGTAAATTGTTTTGATTGATGTGTCTTCAAAGCAGTTCCTTATAAAACGCATAAAGGGAGCAGTAGGTATCTACTGTTCGATAAGCGTCTAATTTTATTTAGTTTGATTCTGATTGAATGATATTTTTATAGACATCCTGCTCATTTTTCGCGTAAGATTATTCCGACGTGGGAACAATGTAGATAAAAATTACTCAATCGACTTTGGTTTCTGTGTATTGTTTTTACTTTGTTAAAACGTATCTTATCTATAAGAACAAAAGAGGTGCCTTGTTAGAAGTAGCATTATCAAGTTACTCATCTACGCAGTATTATTAAATGTCAATGCAATAAAAAGCACAATTGATAGAAGTCGCAACCAAAAGAGTCCAACTGTGGAAGGCATCTACTTGTTTAATAGAGATTAGGTATCAAAGTGAATAGGGGTATACCCTTACAGATAGGTGTATTCTAAATAAAAACATATCTAC
The DNA here is from genome assembly GCA_920937365.1 of Sphaerophoria rueppellii. Classification (NCBI taxonomy): domain Eukaryota; kingdom Metazoa; phylum Arthropoda; class Insecta; order Diptera; family Syrphidae; genus Sphaerophoria; species Sphaerophoria rueppellii. The sequence goes on from CAKKXW010000001.1 coordinate 75,510,111, forward strand.
TAACAGTGGTCGAAAAAAGCCAACGTAATGGCCATTCTTTCCTGCATTCTTTGACATTGCAACAGAATGATTAATCGCTATGCCCGTTTCCCGCCCCCAACAACTATGTCCAGTTTAACACTGGATTGTGTAGCATAGGTACGTATCGCTACACACATGCTTGAAAAACTGCAAACTTATATGCTAAAGCAGATAGTCATGTATACGACAAGCATTACGTTGAATAGCATTCTTGTCTACTAGACTTCGAGACAAATTTAATGTACTGGGTTTCACACAGCCACCAAAATGAAACCGCTGGTTTGACGAAGAATGCAGGCAGGCCCATGCAGCCAAACAGGAGGCATACAAAGCGGCGCTGCATAGAAGGAAGGAGGGTGACCACGAAAAAAAACCACGCCGTCAGACAGGAGCCTTTAATCGGACAATGTGATAGTCAACAATTCCGTGAACCCGAGCTAGAAAAAGTAAAAACGGCAATATGACGGCTGAAATCCAACAAAGCCGCTGGAGCAGATGGACTATAGCTGCTGAGCTGTTCCAAGCAGCAGGCGACGAGCTAGATAGGAGCATGCACCAAATCATCTGTAAGATATGGTCAGAGGAAAGCATGTCCGATGAATGGATCCTCAGCATTATTTGCCCCATCCTGAAAGAGGGAGATATTCTTAACTACGCCAACTACAGAGGAATTAGTCTACTTAACATCGCCTACAAGATCCTCTCTGCCGTAATATGTGAACGTCTGTAGCCTTTCGTCAACAATCTGAATGGTACCTACTTATCAATGTGGTATCAGGCCAGGAAAGCCAACCATCGACCAAATTTTCACGTTGCGGCAGATCCTGGAAAAAACCTATGAACTCCAAATCGATACCCACCACATTCTCATCGATTTTAAGGCCGCGAATGACAGCATCTACAGAGACAAACTGTTTAAAGCTATGTCTAGTTGTAGCATCCCTGCCAAGCTCGTTCGCTTGTGCAAAATGACGATGGGGAACTCACGCTGCTCCATCAAGGTTGACAACGAGCTTACGAAATCTTACGACGTCAAAAAAGGATTCAGACAAGGCGATGCACTGTTATGCGATTTCTTTAACATCGTTCTTGAGAAGATAGTGCAGAACTCCAACGTCAACACCAGAGGCAATATCTTCCAAAAATCTGTTCAACTTCTCGCGTACGCCGATGATATTGATATAATATGAAGAACACAGCGTGATGCCAATGGCGCCTTTGTGAGAATTGAGACAGAAGCGGCAAAAATTGGTTTAGCGGTAAATGAGGGAAAAACGAAGTATATGCTGTCTTCGAGGAAGGACACCCAACACCGACGGCTTGGACAGAACGTCACAATCGACGTATACAACTTCGAGGTAGTAAAGGAGTTTGTCTACCTAGGCTCCGCTATAAACACGGGCGATAACACCAGCGCCGAGATCAGGCGAAGAATAAGTCATGCTAATCGCTGTTTCTTTTGGGCTAAGAAAGCAATTGAGTGGAAAAGCCGTCTCTCGAGCAACTAAGGTAAAACTGTACAATACCCTCATTCCTCATAATCCCAGTCCTGCTGTATGGTGCAGAAGTATGGACCTAAACAAAATCGGATGAATGTGCCTTAGACTGTTTTGAGAAGAAAGTTCTTAGGGTCATCTTTGGCCCCGTGTGCATTGAAGGGGAATGGTGAAGATGATATAATTGCGAACTTTACGGGTTGTACAACGACGTAGACCTAGCCAGAAGGGTCCAGATCCAGAGACTCAGATGGCTTGGTCATTTACAGCGGATGAACACTAATGCTCCGGCGCGGAAAGTCTTTGTCACTATTCCCGAGGGACGTAGGACTCAGGTGGCACACTCAAGTGGAAGAGGACCTCAATCAACTTGGAGTGCCAAACTGGAGACAGCTAGCTGAGACCGAGCTGGCCGGCGGAGACTGTTAATTGAGGCCCAAGTCCACAACGGGCTGTAGCGCCACTTAAAGTATGTAAGTAATAAATCGAAAACGTTCATAAGACTTCATGTCTCTGAAATGACTACTGAACTTTCATTCCATGCATATCAACTATTCGACAAGATATTAAATTTTTTTTGTAGCATGTGTCTTGCGTTTAAGTTAAATTATGGCAATCGTTAGGTATTTTTAAAACGATCCACTTGGTTGTTTATTACGTAACAGAATTTTGAATCTACCTGTGAGATGGCGAATTTGTTGAAGGAATACGACATAATTTTAAATGATAAAATACGGTAGGTTAGGTACCTACATACAAGCACATCATTTACATGCACACTTAAATAACGAAGAGTGTGCCCTAATGATTGAAAAAAGTATCATATTGATTCTTAATCTTATAAATTCTCAACCACACATGATTGAAAAAGAAAACAATATTTAGCAGAAGGAGCCAGGGTCCTTTTGCTTGCGTTAACATTGTTGTTACCAACGGATATCAACCCAAAGTGAGAAAAAAAAAACATCATGACTTATTTGAGTCATTTGAAACGTGTTAAGTAATTCCATAAAACAACAAGAACCATTTGTCTGATCCTAGGTGGCATTGTTCACAACTCAACGAGATGATAACGAGAATCAGGAGCAAAAGCAACCGCATACATTTAACAAGCACTGCAGTCAAAAGAAAAACAAGAAAATGCAACCGAAAAAAAAAATAACACTTGAATTGATTACTGAGAATCATTCATCCTTCAGCAAATTGTTCATCAACGACAACGACGACGCCCGACACGGCAGCGCTTTGTTCGTTAGAGCACCTGTTTTGTACAACACATTGCTCTTGGCCCTAGATCCTAGACGATACCCTTCAAATTCAAAATAAAAGAGAATAGAAAGTCTGAAAAAATATTAATAATAACCGCCCATCATTTAGCGGGAACTGTGCCCTGAAATTAATTGCTTGAATACCAGTAATAATTCAGCAATCAATTTCATCGTCATCGGTTGAATTGTCTTTCGGTTCGGTGACGTGCTCTTGGAATTGTGTTCCAGTTGAGCCAAAACGTTCTTCAAATAGCAATTAGAAGCTACCAATGCTACTAAACAACCAGTCATCCATATCATTCCCTCATTATCATCAATTTTCAGTCCTTTTTCTGTGCGTAGGAAGGTATTTGGATAGCTTAGCTATTTTATTATAATTGTTCAAAGTCTTACTCCATTCGTATGTCGGTATAATAAGATAATAATAAGATATTTGTTCTAGTTTTAAGAAGTTGTGCTCGTAAAGCGTATGTTGAAAACAAGTGCATCTAGACAAAAATAGGAAGCTGCTTTTAAAATGAATTTAAGAAACTTTTGTCGAGAGCAACAACAATCACGGGTAACAAGCAAATAAAATATTTGGTCGAATTGTGTGTATGTAACAGAACAGCCCTGTAGTGTTCGTTGCTTAGTGGTTAGGTGCGTTGGCTGCTAAGGAGAACGTCACGTGCGTCGTGGGTTCGAGTTCTACTCATTTTTATTCCATCTTTCACGGGTACTGCCTCTGAACTGACAAAACTAATAAGTATATCAATCTATCATGAAAAAGTTCCTCTCAACTTTGCCGTTCGGAATCGGCGTTAAATTGTAGGTCCCCGCAATTGTTCATACGCACTCAGAGAATTGTTGATGGGACATGGGAGTAAGCCATTTAGGCCGCACCTAAATTTTTTTCTTTTCTATTTTTATTTATAACAGCACTGCCCTAGATGAGGCACACATTTGTGCTGCTGGATGCGTAGATGCGTATGTATGTGACTTTCTGGCTTCCCGGCATTTTAGTTTGAATTTTGATTTTCATGGTGCTTCGAACTCGTCACCGTTATATTATTGGGGTAAGTTCGGGCAATTTTTTGACCAGAAGTGGGCTGTTAGTAATGCGGTTGTTTATAATTGGTGATGTATTAATATTTGCGTTTGTATAATCTACGCAGGTTTTAAACATTTAAGAAATTGTGCGGCGGTTTCATTGATGTTTTTTCGGTTTGATATGCCTATGTTGTTGTTTTTCATTGTCATGATCGAGTTGTTTGGTTTAAGAATTGGTTTGTCTTTTAATTGAATTCTTAGTAGTTAATATGCCTTAGAAAGATTTGTGATTGAATATTTGAATATCCATTTCTGTTTTATCTTTTATTTATTTTCCGATATGTTAAAGTTCAATTTTTTCTTGATATAGGTGTGTGACTATGGTTTCATATTCATAATTTTTTTTCCGTTAGATTAGTTGTGTAGTATCATCTGAAATTGAATCAGTTTGTTCGGTTTTTACGGTCATAATCGAGATCTAAGCTGAATTTTTCAATATTAATTCAATTTTGTCGTAGGTATCTGCCTATATTGATTATTGGTCAAGACACACGATCGTATTTTAATCTTCGTTAGTACTTGTTTATTTAATGCTTAAATGCTTAAAATGAACTTACTTACTTAAGATGGCGCTACAGTCCGTTGTGGACTTGTGCCTCAATCATCAGTCTCCGCCAGCTAGCTCGGTCCTTAGCTAGTTGTCTCCAGTTTTGCACTCCAAGTTGATTGAGGTCCTCTTCCTCTAAATGACCGAGCCATCTGAGTCTCTGAACCTTGACCCCTCTGGCTAGGTCCTTGTCATTGTACAACCCGTAAAGTTCGCTGTTATATCTTCTTCATCATTCCCCTTCAATGCACACGGGGCCAAAGATGACCCGAAGAACTTTCCTCTCGAAACAGCCTTAGGCACTTTCATCTGATTTTGTCAATGTCCATACTTCTGCACCGTACAGCAGGACTCGGAGGATGAGTCTGTTGTACAGTTTTACCTTAGATGCTCGAGAGAGGGCTTTTCCACTCAATTGCTTTCTTAGCCCAAGGAAACAGCGATTAGCAAGAGTTATTCTTCGTCTGATCTCGGCGCTGGTGTTATCGCCCGTGTTGATAGCGGAGCCTAGGTAGACAAACTCCTCTACTACCTCGAAGTTATACGCGTCTATTGCGACGTTCTGCCTGAGCCGTCGGTGTTGGGTGTCCTTCCTCGAAGACGGCATATACTTCGTTTTTTCCTCATTTACCGCTAAACCCATTTTTGCCGCTTCTGTCTCAATTCTTACAAAGGCGCCATTGACATCACGCTGTATTCCTCCCATTATATCAATATCATCGGCGTACGCAAGAAGTTGAACAGATTTTTGGAAGATAGTGCCTCTCAAGAAGATGTTAAAGAAATCGCATGACAGGGCATCGCCCTGTCTGAATCCTTTTTTGACGTCGAAAGATTCCGTAAGCTCGTTGCCGACCTTGATGAAGCAGCGTGAGTTCTCTTCTCCATCGTCATTTTGTACAAGCGAACGAGCTTGGCAGAGATGCCAAAACTAGACATAGATTTTAGCAGCTCGTCTCTGTAGATGCTGTCATTCGCGGCCTTAAAATCGATGAAAAGGTGGTGGGTATCGATTTGGAGTTCATAGGTTTTTTCCAGGATCTGCCACAACGTGAAAATTTGGTCGATGGTTGACTTTCCTGGCCTGAAACCACATTGATAAGTAGGTACCATTCAGATTGTTGACGAAAGGCTTCAGACGTTCACATATTACGGCAGAGAGGATCTTGCAGCATTTGCTTGTTTTTGCCGCTGTCGGGATATTCGTAGCACTACCTTGGCTAGGACGAGTCGATGTTAGCTCCTCGGAAAGTTCGAACATCTAAAATTCTGGACAAGTGCCTTCCGTCGATCGCAATGTGATCAATCTGGTTGACGGTTGATTGATCTTGAGATCTCCATGTACCTTTATGAATGTTGAGATGAGGGAACCAGGTGCTTGCTACCACATTTCACCCCGCAGGAAAATCGATCAGCCTGAATCCGTTATCGGAAGTGGTGTCGTGCAGGCTGTGCTTTCCGATTGTTCCACCAAAGATGTCCTCTTTTCCCAGCTTTGATCGCCGAGGACAATTTTAATGTCATAGCTTGGACATTGCTTATACGTTTTGTCAAGGAACTCGTAGAACTCGTCTTTGGTGTCGTCCTTTTTCTCTTCTGTGGGGTAGGGTTGCCAGATATATTTTGATGGAACTAGTACATGTGATTCAAAATCACGGACTATCCCGGACAAATGAAGACTGAAAAAAGAGTACGAAATGAGGACAGAAGAAACACGAAAAAAATTGCACATAAATATTTAAGTTCCTGAACCTTTTTTTTAATTTGTAAGGACCTGTTATCAAATCGAGGGCAAACTTTGAACCTCGGACAAACAAAATACAAAAATTACTCTGCAAAAAACGTAGATCTCTTCACTTTGTAATAAAATATGTGATTGGGGTAAGACGTTAGATAAGCTCGCCTTGCAATTATTTTTCTATAGAAGAACTTTAAGAAATTCTTTTAAACTAAGTAGTGCATTCGTTGAGCCGTGGATTTGAATTAACCCTCGAATTTACAGCTCCACCCATCTCTCGATTTTACACGCAAATTTTTCTTGCGGGAGATTTTATGTGTTCTGTTAAACCATAAGAAGTACGATGTGAGATTAAGGCTGACAAGTGTTCTTTTATATTTAAGGAGAATCACAAAATTTCACCTCACTCCTCGAAATTTGACAGTTTTCACAAAAACTCCCGAAAAAGTGAAAGAACGGACTTAATAATAGAATAGTTCTTTAAAATCCGAACTTTTAGTAAAACTACATTTTGTTTATCAATTGTTGTAAAGGGGAATCACAAATTAAAAACAAAACAAACAAGCAAATGAACTGTCAAACCGAACAAAACATTAGGTTTGTTCGATGTAACCAGCCCCGGGGCGCTCCGGTTCTTGTCATACTGTAAACGGAGCTGTCAAAAAACTGAAAAATTTCTCTGGGTTTGGTTTCACATCGAACGCGTTAGAAGTGCTCTGTTTTTTTCTTTGTTGCATAGCAACAGCTGATTCGAACAGCTCCGAAATTCTCGCCCCGAAAAAAACTTGGGGCGATTCAGAGTGCTCCCGGTGCGAGCACTGTTTACACATCGAACACGATGGACGTGTACCGGGGCGAAAAGAGCGACATCGAACAGATCAGTGCGAAATCAGAGTGACCCAGAGCGTACATCGAACAAACCTATTGATTCCCATTTATTCACATACACGAAGTAACGGAAAAATAAAATTTGCTTAATCCGGAGGGTAAAACGTAAGCCTGTTTTGATTGTGACATAAATGACTCGATAACTAATTTCGTATCTTAAGGGTCAGGGCATAGCTTTCATTGGTTTTCATCATTGATAATTTTCATTCGGGTTTTTAAGCAATTAAACAAGAAATAATTGTTAAGTTTGGTACCAAAATGAAGGTAAAGAGTTCAAGAATTGTTTATCAATTAAAATATTTAATTAAGCCCAAATATTTTGCTCAAAATTCATTTTAATTTTTTGAATGATGTAACCGTTTTCAATGATCAGCTGATTTGTCATTCCTCGTTTTACAGTACCAGCGGACCAATGAAGATGTTCGAATTTCTTTTTGTTCCAGACTGTCAGTGTCTAACCTCAATTGTAAAATTGTAAAAATTCATTTTTCACTAACATTTTTGTTCAATGACATCACATTTCAATGATAGCTATGCCAGACCTGTCAAAAAAAATCAAAAAAATTCCACTGATTTGTTTCAATGATTGAAACCAATGAAAGCTATGCCCTGACCCTAAGTATTAGATCTGTTCGTTTTTTAAATAACCTAAAGTTTTAGTAATATAAAAGTATATGGTTACTCAATGGATAAAAAGAGTACAAACCCGGACAAATAACAAAAACGCGCATATTAGGCTAAAGTTGCCGAATTTAGCTTTCGGATTGTCGTGATGCGTTCGCTCACGCATTTGAAGCTAAATACTTTTTGTCTGAGTCTGCTTCCCACGACGAATCCGCATCAAGAGAGCCGCTGTTGTTGCTTTTGGTAAAAATTAAAATGAATAGTGCACAAAAAAACTATAATTTTTTTGTTTTAGCAATTTGGCATTAAAGTTGAAGGTGTGAAAACGAGAGGATGAGAGAAGAAGAACTTCAGCGGGAATTTTTCTCCAGAGAACAGAAAAATCTCCTGACAAACTGCTGTATTGTAAGAAATAAAGAATGTGCTTCGTTTGCGCAAGAACTAATTGCATTATTTTAAATATGTTTTTTTGATCACACGTTTGTACAAAAAGTAATTATGAATGAAAAATATAAGATCAGATTGAAAAATAATTTATAATTTGTAAACTTGGTTGCGAACTGTACCGCTCTGTTATATTCTGTAAAATGTGCACTTCTGGTCACTTCGAAAAGGGGTCTACTAACATAAAAAAAAATATTTCCCCATAAACGGACCAGCAAAATCTGCTGTTTGAATTGTTTGCGCAATTCATCACCATTGCCTCTATGTCTTTATCCATGTTCGATTTCGATTTCTTAAAATCGGTGGGATGTAAACTCTTATATTTCTCATCAAACAGCCCCTCTGTAGTGCAAATTCAGTTTGTTCGATTCCAAAACGATCTTTTGTTTCGCATTCTTGACCAAATTTCAATGCTTGAATCAATTTTCGAACTGTTTCATCTTTTTGCGTAGCATCCGCCAATTCTACTCCTGACACTGGCAAATTTTCGATTGCATTCACTTTCAAGTGGTCGACTTCTTCAATGGTATTATTTGTTTGTTTAATCGGTAGCCTGGACAACGCATCCGCTTTTCTATTTTCTTTCGATCGCTTGCATCGTATTTTATAATCAAAGGATTCCAAAAAAAAAGCATAATGCTGCAAACGCGTTGCTGATAATGTTGGTAACCCTTTTCTAGTTGAATCAAAATTGTGAAATCGGTTTATTATTATTGCCTATAACCGAAGTGAACCAACGTCCTCAAACGTATTGATAACCTTTTTTGATTCCAAACACAATGGACTAAGTTTCACGATCGATTTGACTGTATCTTTGTTGAACTTCGGATAACGTTTGTGAGTGTGACGCGTATTGTATTGGACGTGCTGATCCATCCCTAAAAATTTGAACAGAGATTGTACCCATTCCATAGAGATTTGCGTCCGTAGCAAGTACTAATGGCAGTTGTGGCTGCCAATAGCAGGTCGGATTGCATTTGTCGCTTGATTTCTGAAAATGCACGTTCACATTTGCTGCCACCAGATAAACTTTGTTTCATTTTTTAGTAAATTATTTAATGGATACAAAATTGTACTCATATTTTGTAGGGAACGGACATAATAATTTATGAGTCCACCTCATCCTTTTTTCAGGTTGTTTCATGTCTTCTAGGGCTTCTTGTTTTTCTTCATCTTTTTAATTTCGAGACAATCGATGACATAACCACAATACTCAATCTGGTCCACCGCATGAACTCGGATCTGTCTTAATTTATCCGCATATTATAACGATGTAACCTTTGTAAAACTTGATCTAAACGAGTTAAATGTATGGCTATGGCAGGATTCGGTGCCGTAATCCTTATGTCAGGCGTTGCCAGTTGAAAATATGCTTTTGAGAGATCTATTTTAGTAAATGTCTTACCTCCAGCTATTGAAGCGAACAACACGACGATTGATGGTATAGTGGGTACTCATCGATAAACAAACAAGGATTCACCGTTATCTTGTAATCGCCACAAATTCGGATTTTATTATAACTTTTTCTTTCGGCAGCAATTGGTGTTGCCATTGCTTGTTGCTTTGTATCTCTTGAACCAACTTATCTAGCTCATCTTCAACAGCTTTCATTATTGAAAACGGTACACGGCGAGCTTTAAAAAATACAGGTTTCACATTTTCCTTAAGGTGTAATCCAGCTTGCAATTCGGAAATCTTTCCCGTAGATTTCGAGAACACCTTCTGTTCGATAGTCAGCTCATATCTTGTGGACTGTAAATTTACATTTATGTTTATAATAAATTACCTTTTCAATTATTAATTAATTAATGTATGTTTCCAATATAAACACGGTTTTCTATCTTTTTTTCTGCTTTAATTTATTTGAATTCGATTTATTTTTTACCCTACTCTTCGAGAAGCTAAAACTGAATGAATGAAAAAATGATGAAAAAATAACGCGTTAACAACAAATAATAACAAGCTATAGCAACCAAAAATACAAAAACGTTAAATTCAAAACAGCACAGTAGTAGAATTTAGAAGTTAAATCCTTGTGCGGATAGCATCGCAGGCGTCAACACCTTCTCATATTTTTGAAACAATTTCTTAATTTCATCTTTAGCATCCAGCCTCACCATTGCAGTTGTTTCTATCTGCATCACCTCATTCAGTTTAGCATCCCAAATCTTTTTCCAATGTAACCTAATTTGACGTAACCATTCTCGTCGAAGTAATGGATTCCGATTAAATCGCGTAATGTACATTTTAAGTTGTTTTGAATCGCCATGTCCATTTGTTTTAACATTTACTTGTACAAATCCCATACAGTCCAGTGTGTTGCCACAGTAACTGACCAGTTCAATGTCACTTTTCTCAACTCGACGATTGCCAAAATGTCTTTGTGCAATTTCCAAGCCAACCATGGTCACGGTTGATCCGGTATCTATGTATTTCAAAAGTATAGGGAAAATCATTAATGAAGAGCTTACAAAGAATTTTGGAACGACAAGTAAGAGTAACTTGTTATGCTTCTCCAATTTGATATATGTATCTTTTCCAGATGTGCCAGATCATCAAGCTGTACCATTTCAACTTCTTCTTCCAAGTGATTTGTGGCTCCAATACCCGACCCTTTCGCTATAAAACAGACCTCCTGCAGATTTCCTTTTTGGCCACAACCATGACACACTGAGTCTCCAAAACGACATTTATTCGTCCGTCTCCAAATACGTTCCAAACTTGCAAGTTGTCGACAATCTTCTTAACGCAATGACGAACTCATCCATCGTCTCGAAATTCTTTTGTTTCCGATGATGAAATCTATAATTTTTCATTATTTCATTTGGTTCCGGATCGTAAAATGCTGTCAAAGTTGACACGATTTCTTCATATGTCTTCTCCAATGGTTTTGCAGGTGAATGTTTGTCGCACAATGTGTTGTTAGCCCCGCTTCCCATATGTATATTGTAAAATGAGATGAACTTTTTTATTTGTAGAGTTGTCAAACAGAGCGATAGCCATCGGTTCCAATTAATGTTTTGATGCTCAAATGGTTCAATCGAAAATGCTGTCTGTAAGCTCTACATGATTTGATTATGTAATTAACCACAAAGAATTTTCTATTTCTGTAGTAGGTATATGTAGGGTACACCGTTTCACGTTTATTTTTAAATATTGGGTTAACCGTCCTCGTCGTCAATTGTTAATAACCTCTACTTACCGCTTTCCTTCATCGGCTATGGTTTTCTTTGATTTAAAACGAAACGACAGCAAAATTATAGCTTGCTTGAATTTTGTTGTTTTATAATTATTGTATAATGAAATGAATTTCGGAATGAAGTTTTGACATATGTTGAAAAATCATGGAAGCATTGAGCGCATTCCGAAAACTAGTCAACTCGTTGTGATTGGTTGATTAGATAATTGTTTTCAACCAATCAGTACGAGTTGACTACGTAGTCTCTAAGTTTCGGAATGCGCTCACTGTTTTTATATCCGCTTGTTTACTTATTTGAACAATTGTTACCAAACGTCATTGGTGTCGATCAACATCACTGTTGACGATGTGGTTAGCAAAATAAGTAAACTTAAAGATGATTTCTCTTCGGGGCCTGATGGTTTACCTGCAATTGTATTAAAGAAGTGTGTAGTCAATTTGGCACGGCCTCTTACCGCTCTTTTTCAAAAATCTCTTTCTCAAAGAATTTTTCCATCTTTGTGGAAAGATTCTTTTATAATACCTATTCACAAGAAAGGCTGTAAATCAGATATTTCTAACTATAGGCCAATTGCCAAATTATCTTGCGTTCCAAAACTATTCGAGAGTATTATCTTCGACACCATGTACTTTCATTGCAAATCTTTATTTTCGCCCAAGCAAAATGGGTTCCTTAAAGGGAAATCAACGACCACAAATTTAACTGATTTTGTTTCTTATACGTTGAACTCAATAGAAAGTAAAAAAGAAGTTGATGTTATTGCTACGGACTTGAGCAAGGCGTTTGATAAAATATCCCACAGTATTATATCTTTCAAGCTAAAGGCCCTTGGATTCCCTCCTGGTTTCATTGAATGGATGGAATCATATTTATCCGACCGTAAATATCGCGTTTTATTTAGATCTTCAATATCAGAACCATTTACTGCGAAATTGGGAGTCCCTCAAGGCAGTCACCTAGGCCCTATTATTTTTATTTTGACTATTAATGACGTAGAATCTGTGATTGAAAATTCCCAAGTTTCAATGTACGCAGATGACATGAAAATCTTTAGAATGATTTCATCACCCGATGATGCTCTACCCTTGCAGGCCGATTTAAACAATTTCTATGTTTGGTGTCAAAAAAAAAAAAAAACAATTTAGAACTAAAATGTTTCCAAATGCCAAACAATCACATATTCCCGCAAACGTTTTCGTCCACCAACACGCGACTATTATATCAACGAATGTATTGTTTACAGAGTAACAACTATCCGAGATCTAGGTGTTATTTGCGATAGGGAGCTAAACTTTAGGTCTCACTATGATAATATAGTAGCCAGAGCTAATTCCGCTTTAGGTTTCGTCAAACGTTGGTCTAAGAAATTTTCGGACCCTTACGTTACGAAATCTTTTTATACCACGTTTGTAAGGCCTCTACTGGAATACACCAGACAAGTATGGTCCCCTTATCACCAACCAAGTCCATTTAAAGAGAATTATCGCCCCTAACTAAGCGGATATAGAAATTTGTTGTTATTGTATGCATGTAAATATTTCTTAAGCGTATATACGCGTTCAAAAAAACGCACCTATTATTGATTTTTTAAGAAAATAGAACAAAAGACAAGCAAAGTAAAGTAAGTACCTGTACAACCCATGCACATAGGCACAAGTCTACATACATATCTATCGTCGTGACACATCAGCGTTCTACTAATAAGGTAGAAATGAATTAAAATTTGACTTTTGTCTTCTTAAAAAAAAGTTCAACATCAAAGAAGCTCGTGTCGACATTTATGCAACACGCATCTAATTTTAAAATTATGCAATTCACCCTCAACCAAAGTTCACAGTATAATTATCACTTTAAACAACTGAAATGAAAATGTTAATTGGAAAAACACCAATTCACTCATAAATTAAGCCCCCTCCCATATGCACCGCGAATATTTTAAAAACCTTTCGGGTGTGAAGGATCATTTACAATAAAACATTCTAACCTAAGACACCAGTTATATATCATTGATATAAACAGCATGTGATTGAAAAAAAGTGACAAAAACTGATTTTTAATTGCGGGTGGTGACGTCACCGTCGCGTCGTCGACGAAATTTGCCCAACAAAGGCGTTCAGAAACAAAATTCTCTTTGATCATCTCCTGAAGTTATTGAAGCGGAAATTTCATAGCATTATTTTCTTGAGAATAATTTGTTAGAAAATTGATATCGTGGGCTGTCCTGTGCCTATGGATTTTCGAAACAGGGGATTTTTTTTTATTTTAACAACAAACCAAAAAGAGACGACCTTACGCGATGCGCACAACCATCAGAATAGTATTCAAATGATTTCCATGTTCACACTTATTCGTTGTTCGAGCAGCAAGGACCCTTTCGTATAAGTCCCACGGAAGCTATATGGAGCATGTAAAATTCCTAGGGAAATCACTGCAATTAAAATGTAATTGTTCATAAAGATTTTCACGGTAGCAGTTCAAAAGTAAAAAAAAAGCCATGCAGCAAAGGAAAAACCATTTTTTTCCCAGTTGGTTTGGACCGGTGAAAAAACAGGACTCATTTTCATAATTTCTTAATATTTCAGTTTATGTATGAGTCTTAGTGGTATAAAAGCTTATGGTTGAGAGGAGTTTTTAATGCTGATGATTATGCGACTGCTAGGATAAGTATGCACCAGCACCTGTATGGGGATTTGACTAATGTTTCTCATAATCAAACTCATTCGTCACACACGCGCGGAAAAGGCAACAGCCAAAAGTATATATGTGGCTTAGACGGTGTGGTGTTGCAAGTGGTTGTGGGAGCGGTAAATCCTTATGCCATTAACGCCAACGAATTATAATTAAAATATGGGTATAGGAATGAGAAAAATCAGGTAGCTTGGCGTAAAATATATTAAAAGACCCAGGCTTGGAGTAACTAAAAAAAATGGGACACACATCCTTGCTTGTGATGTTTAAAAGCTGAATACTTATAATTAAATGTTCTATGCTTTATTCAAAAGAAAAAATAAAATAATTTCCTCACTAATATGCAATGCGAAAATTGCATGCACATGCAAATTAAGGATAAAAGGATTTAACTGCTTAAAGGGATTCGAGAGGTTACTTTCAGCATTTATTTTTTCTCTACAACAGTAATGAAGAAATTCTTAAGAGGTTGTTTGTTCATTTTATAAATATGGATACTTAAGAAAGATTCAAAATGGATTCTAAAAAGATACGTGTAGGATTCTTTGAAACTGAAAAATTTCGTATACGAAAGCTCAATTCGATTATTTTGTAATTTCCTGTTTTTTTCTTTCGTCAAAAATATATATTATGTTACTATAAAGAAAAAATGGGTAATTAGTAAAGTCCAACGCTCAGCATGCCTAAGTATAAGCGGATCACTTCATATGACCCCATCTGCGGCACTAGACACCCTACTCTATCTGACACCTCTGGATATAATCAGCAAACAAATAGCTTCTAGTTCTGCTATTCGCCTGAATGCCTTTTCACAGTGGACTTACAATAACATTGGCCACTCTGTTATTCTCAATTATCTAGAATCAATTCCAAAGCACACAGACTACACCATTTCCCAACTACAGTTCGATAAAAACTTTCAAAGCTCTACACATACCTTCCAGATCGTTCTGGGAACATAAAACATTCCTGGAAGACGAGGCAATAAACTTCTATACAGATGGTTCGAAAAATAGTGATGGGGTTGGTGGAGGTGTGTACTCCGAACGACTAAAACAAAGTCTCTTATTCAGCCTTCCATACCATTGTAGCGTGTTTCAGGTAGAACTTTTGGCGATTAAGGAGGTCCTGTCCTGGCTCTGAGAAAACGTGATATCCACATCTGATCAATCGCTACATGCAATTAGGATGCTATTAAGAGAACCAACATCAGGTGGACTACCTGGCCTAATCTGGACTCAATGAGATCTAGGTGCCTGATATCTCTAAGCAGATTGCATATAAGCTCGTTAATGGGTGTCATTACTGGAAACTTTCAAGTAGGAAGACACGCAGCTCGCCGGGGCGTATTTTCTAATGATTTCTGCAGAAGCTGCATGGATGAGGAGGAGGACGAGTTGATGAAGCCTTGTAGCGGAAAATCTTGACCTAAAATAGAATATTATTAGAATAAAATCAAATTTAGCATAATTCATAGTAGAATAACTCAAAAAGAAACATTAAATTCTTTTCTTAGAAAGTTCCTCCCATCAGTGCGATTGTGCGTGGAATGAAATTCAGTTCAGATTAAAATATTTGTACTAGAAGCTCAATACATAACTCGATAAAAGAGAAGCTCTTAGGCTTCCGACTCCTATTCAATTTTAATATCATTTTTGATCAGAAGGCAATACAATCTATATATATAAAAGAACAGCCTAATTTTTGTGTTCGTTCGCTTACCGGGCACACTGGTTGACCGATTTTCCTAATTTTTTCTCTAAATGCAAGAGGTTTTAGGGTAGAAGGTTTAGCAAAAATAAAATGTATACTTTTCAAATCACAAATGGTTCAATTGTTAAAAAATGTTAAAAATTTTGTATTTCGCACTACAAAAAAAAAAAAAAACTGATCAATATACGAACACTCAATTTCGTTTGAAAATTATGTCGTATCGAAAACAATTTTACTTAAAAATTTAATATTTTCTATACAAGGACGAAGGCGACACCAAAAAAGAAGCGAAGGCAAGAAGGCTGCGCAATTTTTGTATGGGGGCTCCCCGCATAATGCATACATATGAAGAAGGGTAAATTTTCTTTTTCTGTTCTCCATTTTCGACAAAAGTCATGATCCCGGATGCTACCATTATGGCTCCACATGTAAGTTCGCCGGGTTGACCTCAGGAAACGTCGCGTCGGCAGGCCTCCCGGTTTTGAATTGTTCCATGTCTTAGGCCTTTTGTTTTCTTCATAAGTTTTTAGGCATGCCCCTTCTTCGATTTTTGGATGGGTTCTGAGCAGTGTTACCATAAAATTGTTTAAAAAATGTGCAATCACCAAAAAAAAACTGCACTGCAGAGTTCTAAAAAAAAATGGAATAAATTAAGAACACCGCATACATTGTGAGTTTTGCTAACTAGATGACAGCATTCACTCAGTTCAAATATTTGTTGGTGAAAATTGAACTGAATGTAATACGGTGCTTTTGATTAGTTGAAAAATGATTAAAGATGAACAAAAAAAATTAATATAAACATGTAATTTTGTTCTTAAGCCATGAGTGCAGAAAAATCTGCAGTGTAGATTCAAGGGTTTTCCAAAGTCTGGGGACGCATGGAAAATCTGCACAATGCACATAAATCTGCACTTCTGGCAACACTGGTTCTTAGGGTTTCTTCTTTGTTCATGACCTAGCCAGCTTAGTCGGTCGTGCTCTATTTATTTATTATTTTGACGCGAAGGGTCTAATTGACTAATTGAATCAACAATGTTGACAATAACAAGTCAAAAAAAATATGAAAAAAATGAAACCCTCTTCGTAGAAATGGTTAAAAGAAACAGTTTTCTATTAAATTGCTCAAAGCAATTAAACTGTTGGTATTCCAGTGAAATTTTAAAGAAAAATGTGGGCTGATACAGCGCATTTCAGATATATCTGTCACACTATTTGCGAAGTCTGGTTACCGGGTTATGGTCCCGAAACCATTTTTCTTTGTATTTGTTCTTCGCTTCCTGCCTTCTAAGAACGGCTGGTCCGATTTGGCTCAAAATTGGTGGAGAGGTTGTAAGTAATTGTACTACCCGTTGCTTTTTCTTGAATTTAGTCAAATCTGTTAAGTGACGGGATGGCTACACAGACATACTCAACCTTTAATTCACCGTTAACAATTCCTTAATAGCGGGGACAACGTCCCGAGGGTTAGCTAGTAATGTATATAAGGCCTCGATTCCACAAGTGTAAGTTCCCTCAAATCCTTTTATGCACTGAAGAAATTCCAGAATGTATACGCAACTAAGGCGTTCGTTTTACGGACACATTTTTATTTTGCCTTACAGAAAGATATTTAGATACAAAGTACTTACCTACTGTTAAACTCCTTCGAGTTAAATATAAACAGAAGAGGGATACAATAAAAAACATAATTTACAATTTTCAGGAAAGAATGGACAATAAGTTCTATAGGTCAATCGTGTTTTGTTTAAATATAGGTACTCATCGCTTAAAAATGTTTGTGGAAATTCTGAGATATCATTTAGTCGAATGGCTTGATAGTCATCATCTTCTCAGCGAATTTCAAATAGGCTTTCGAAAAGGCTACTCGACGATTGACCACATTTTTAGTCTTACGAGTATAGCAGATATGTACCTGCGAAAACGCAAGAAATTATACACTTTCTTTGTGGGCTTTCAATCAGCATTTGACACAATAAATTGAAAAGCTCTGATGTATAAACTGTATAAGAGATGGACTGTCGCTAAAGTTCGGAAATGTCATTGAAAGGCTCTACAATATAACATTTATCGCGATTTGGGACGGCAAGGATCTATCACACTAGTTCCAAACTTCTGTAGGATTAAAGCAAGGATGCAATTTAAGTCCATAAATCTTCTGCTTGTATATCGAGAATCTTCTGAGAATCTTGCCGTGTGGAATTAACATTGATGGCTTATAAATCAAAATGCTAATGTATGTAGACAATTTGGTATTATTGGCAGAAACTCCTGAATCGCTTCAGCCGATAAAAATAAGTCGCATGATTACTGCAAACAGTGGAGCTTGAAGGTCAACCTTAGAAAGTCTAAAACAATGGTCTTTAGGAGAGGGGTGGATGGCTTGCGGTTAACGAAAGATGGAGATACGGACCTGAACAAATAGAAAAAGTTAAGGAATACCAGTATTTGGAATTCACGGTGACAAACAACATGAATTTGGAGATACATCTTGTAATGAAACTATCGACAGCCAAAAACGCGATCGGAACTGTCTGGCAAAAAAGTATATTGCAGCAGGGATGTCCCATTCAGCGCTAAATACAAAGTTTCTACTGCTACATCAAAAGCGATAATGCTTTATGCAGCCCAATCTTGGGGGGTGGATGAAAGGTGATACTTTTTTTTTTTTGTTATATAATTTGCATAACTAAAGAGGCTCTTTATACCCTTATTATGCCAGAGACACATTGAGCGCATTAAGGAAAGACGAAGGGGATTTAAAAGTAAGTGTCGGTGTACTTTGGAAAAACTTGTGATTTTTCTTGAAACGACAATTCCGTACCCCTGAATCGATGCCAAACTACATGCTTCTTGTGGAAACAGGCCTCTCTCCTTTATACTTATCAGCACTTGAACTCCACTTCAAATACATCCATAAGCTTATGTTTGACCGCACGGACAAGGTGGCACGAAGAGTCGCAGTGTCTGTTATTACCTCTAATTCATCCTGGTTCCAAAAATGGAGAAATCTAGCTTTGGAATGCTCATTTCATTACCGTTCTCCCTAAGCATGGATATAGATGCGAAAGGTTTGCTTCATGAGAAATTTACTCGAAATTGGAATACAATTAAGACACTTCACATTTTTTTAAAGACGAACTTAGCTTAGTGCTTAGACAAAATATCTTTGATATTCCGAGCAAGAGGAGAACTACTTCCGCTTAATTTCATCCCGCATAGAGTTGACCTATACCTATCATCTATTCGATGTGCAATACCCAGGAAAGAGAAAATATATAGTTCACTTCCCTTCGAAATATCCTATGTTGGTAAAAGCTCGTCGACTGATATGGCACAAAAACTATCTTGATTTCACGAACGTCTTCGAAATCCTCAATGTCACGACGAACAAACTAGCAAACTACATTAAAATATCGCTTTCTTATAGAACAAAAATTATAAATAAAGAGTTTTAATTTAATTTAAATGCCTAACTTCCTAAACGTACATATATTTTCTTTGATAAGTTGTCTTTTTTTTTTGTATTCTATAAACTGATTATACCTAACCTAACCTTTATTGCGCACCGACAAATTACAACATGAAAAATTTATAATGTTCAAGTTTCTTACAATCAAATTCTAAGCGCTATTTTGATAGCGAAATCAGCGATGATGTCGTCGGTCGTATTTCATCGTGTTTCCGGTTCGACCCACAAAATAGCGAAAACATTTAATTTTACTCTTAGAGACGATCTTAGGATACAGTAAACCCTTTTTAAACAAGAAAAACTTATTTTACCGAATCAATTGGTTACTGGAGTACAGAATGCGCAGAGCTATATCCAAATAAGGATAAATAGTTTGCAAACTCTGTTTCCGCAGAAACATAGAAACAATTCCCAATTATTCACAATCTGATTTTCCCAAAATCAAAGTTTTTTTGCACTCCTGGTTAAACAAAACGGGGAGGTCTTCGACCGTCTTCAATGAGAAAAAAAAAAATATTGAAAGAACTTAAAATCTGAAATTTTCCGCCCTAGGCTCAAGCCCACGAGCCTATTGGTAAATCCGCCACTGCTGTCTATAGGACAGTTGGGCGCATTTAGGACAGTTGGACACGTTCACAGTTGTGTACACTAAACACTAATTTGTAACGAAGCCATGTTTCTGTACAATTCCGTAAACTTAATGTTTACTCTTTATGTATGAAGAAGTTTGCCATAAATAACAAATATTAATAATACCTACCTATCTGCCCCATCAAGGTTGGCAACGAGCTTGCAGAATCTTTCGACGTCAAAAAAGGATGCAGACAAGGCGATGCACTGTTATGCGATTTCTTTAACATCGTTCTTGAGAAGATAGTGCAGAACTCCAACGTCAACACCAGAGGCACTTTCTTCCAAAAATCTGTTCAACTTCTCGCGTACGCCGATGATATTGATATAATGGAAAGAACACAGCGTGATGCCAATGGCGTCTTCGAGGTAGGACACCCAACACCGACACGGCTCGGACAGAACGTCACAATAGACGCATGCAACTTCGAGATAGAAAAGGAGTTTGTCTACCTAGGCTCCGCTTTTAAAATGGGCAATAACACCAGCACCGAGATTAGACGAAGAATATCTCTTGCTAATCGCTGTTTCCTTGGGCTACGAAAGCAATTGAGTGGAAAAGCCCTCTCTCGAGCAACTAAGGTAAAACTGTACAATACACTCACCAGCCCAGTCCTGCTGTACGGTGCAGAAGCATGGACTTTGACAAAATCGAATGAAAGTGCCTTAGGCTGTTTCGAGAGAAAAGTTCCTCGGGTCATCTTTGGCCCGTGTGCATTGAAGGGAAAGGGCGAAGAAGATATAACAGTGAACTTTACGGGTAGTACAACGACATGGATCTAGCCAGAAGGGTGGTGCACTCAAGTGGAAGAGAACCTCAATCAACTTGGAGTGTAAAACTGGAGACAACTAGCTAAAGACCGAGCTAGCTGGCGGAGACTGTTGACTGAGGCCTAAGTCCACAACGGACTGTAGCGCAACCTTAAACAAACAAACAAACCTATCTAAGGAGTTCTAGAAGCTAGCAGTGGGATCTTTAGTGTTCAAATTTTCAGCCTCTGTAGAATAAGCAGCCATTTTCTCTGCAGTAATTTCAATCGCTCGCTGTACTATATTATTTAATGTATCTATCTATTCTCGCCTTAACGTTTTGCCTCTAAATTGAACTAACACACGGTAAATAAACCTGCATATGAGTTGGATTCAAAAGGGACCCTTCGAAAATTATTTTTATCAAAAGTTTATGATAGATATTGGACATAGCAAAAGAGAAACTACCATTTGTCTTTCTTGATTTATCAAAAACCAAAGAACTCAAAAAATTCTTGCACTTTAATAAGGGCACAGTTGTTAAAAAATTTCAACTATAGCGCTTTGTTTTCAGTGATGAAAATTGCATTTCCTTTGATGAAATATTCCAGTCTCTAATGATAAAAGTATGAATTTTATGTAATGCACTCCTCCTTATTTAATGTTATCCCCTCAATTATATAAATCCACCACCTAAATCTATATTTTAATCATCTTTTCAAGCAAAATTCACCGAAAGGGTTAAATAAGTAGACAGTGGAGTAGAGTTGAGTCTTATAAAAGTGTAAATTCGACACACGGCCCTTGAAAGGCACGCTCGGTGGTTGCACTTGCTGTGTATGCGTGGTTCGTGTATTAACTTAAGCTTTCGAATTCAAAAGCTTTATTTTCTCAATAATCCACATAATGTATTCACACATAGAATCTTTGCATTTGCAATAGTAATGCTTTTGTTTGAGTTTGATATCATGGAATCAATAAAACATTAATATTTCCCGGGGAACTGTGTCGAACCAATTGCTCATACAACATACAAGTATTAGTGTAACTTTATATTTAAAGCTATAAAAACAAACATTTGAAGAAACCCAAAGAACAACAATGTTGAAAACAAAAATGTGCATTTCTTTTTTCTTATTTCTTAATTTCGGAAATCGGAACTATAATTTTTTTTTTTAAATATGTAGGTAATTGAGTACACATTGGTGCATAAGCATAAAACTTTTTTTTTTATTGATTATACAAATCTAAATGAAAATAAAGTAATGTAAATCGCACATGGAGATTTGGAAGAATATAAAACGTTTCACTAAATTTTAAGAACAAACAAATACTAAGTCAATCAGAGATCATTGAACGAAAACAACGAAAAACGAAGTACCTAAGTTCTCAAGCATACACGTTTATTTTTCTACCATTTAATTCTAATGTAAGTTGTTGGCCAAAAAACTTGTAGTTTTTTTTACAAAACAAGTATTTTTTTTTATAAAATTACCCCTTCCAAATAAACAGAAGGGAATACACCACCCCCTCCCACAAACACTCTAGCTTTTTGGGCACAACGTTCGTCCCATGCCGGTGGCCGTTGCCGCCGCACACCTCCCAATGTGCTTTACATGTAACACCAAGGGCGGATTCAGAGGGGGGGGGGAGCAATAGGGGCGATCGCCCCCTTAAGCCGCCTAAAATCTGGTAATTGGACAAGCAGAATATAGTTTTAAAATAATGTTAAACATAAATCATAAACATCACGACCGTGGCACGTGGTCACATTATATTCAGGTGAAAATAAAATTACAAAATATGAGTGCGACCACTGTGATAGACACGACCTATTTCCCAGAGGGAAAAAAATAAAAAAACAATATTCAATTGTTTATAAGAAATCCATCTCTTTTCCTAGGAACTACAAAAATATATCCGCTTAAACTCATTTTCAGTTGTTTTTAAAGCAATTATTGTAATTTTCATGAATAAATGATGAATTCTTTCAGATTTTTTTAGATTTTTTCAGTTTTTGTTTTCAATCCGCTAAGCTGATTTCACTGAACACTTATTTAGTTCTCAATCAAGTAATTTTGGGTCAATTTGATATCAGCACCATACTTTCAAATTTTTAATGCCAGTTAAGAAATTGCTTAACTATCGCTGAGAACTTAATCAAAACTCAAAAAAAAAAAAAAAATTTTGCTTACATAATACTGTAACGCAACACTGAAAGAGATGAGTAGGGAGTCAGAATAGAGAGACCAAAATTCATTCGTGTGCAAGAGATTGAACTGAGCGGTCGAGCTCATCGTGACAACTTGAGTAATTACATATAATAAAGTTATTTGTCAGTTTAAGTAATTTTTGCGTTTTAATCAGGGCTGCCGTTTCAAATTTTCACAGAGGAGTATTTTCAGGTTCTAGAGGGGAGTGTTTTGCTATTGAAGGGAGTACACAAACAAACATTTTTTAACAGGGAAACTTTTTGATTAGGTAGAAGAAAACAAAATCGAGTTTTGACAGCTTTGAATTTACCTCGTGAATGCACATTTTGACTAATGAATCACAATCCATTTTCATCATGAAAATTCTCCAACGGCTTTCTGCCGAAATGCGGAGTCGATGACCACAAATTCATTCGTATTTCTCATCCTAGTAGACCGGGGGTAGAATCGTGTAAGCTGATTTTTAATAGTTGTCAGTTAAATTCAGGAAAAAAAGAAGAGATACTTGAGTGTCAACTATCAACTATCAGCTTACACTATTCCAATCCGGCAATAACAAGTCGAGTCCAAAAATTTGAGTCAGTATATTCGTTCTGTAATTTTGCCTTTCGAAGTGCCGAAAATATTGCTGCCGTTCAGGCGTCCGTAGCAAATGATCGAAATCAGTCAATTCCATGGCGTTCTGAATGGCCAACGTTATCGCATCATGATTACCGATTATTTTTAGCTCGCATTTGAATTTATATGGACTTTGGCCACAAGTAGTTTCAACAAGCCACAAGGAACACCTCACAATCCCATGATTGAAGAGTAGGTTTGATGGGCGAGTTATCTCAAGAAATGGGAGTCTATTGCCCGCCTTGTTCCTGTGATTTAACACCACTAGACTAGTTGTGTTCGCTCAAATAATGGTATGATATATGTAAGCCCGGCAGTTAATATAATATAATGTTCCTTTAAGTTTCTAAGCGTCTGTTTCACAATGTAAAAGTAAAGTTCTGATTTAGTTAACCAGCACTTAAATTAGCTGCCAGTTAAATCCTCCTGTTAATGAGTTTTACGTTTCACATTCATCCTTCTAATAAATTTGTGTTTTGGGTAACTAATTGCCAGTTATTCCAAAAACGACAAGGACAAAGATAATTTCCAGTAGATTTTGCTCTCAACTTAATAGAGTTCAGAACCACTATTAACTTTTGAGGGTGCTCGGAAATCAGAACTTATCTACGGCAGTGACCTAATAGCGTTCAATGAATAAATACCAGCCTTTGAAAATTATAATTCTTTGTTTGACATGTGATTGTTGGCCATATCTTTAATCAATCGAATCATATTTCGTATTGTGGAATGTAATCGATCGAACCATGCACTATTTTGAATAAACCCGAAAATATTGCGAATATTTCTAATTTGGGAATTCTATGGTGTCCAAAGATTCCATGATAAGCGTTCTTACTCGGAAAACGCGGTTTCGTGGTAACTCAACAACGCGAAAAAACTCATAAAAATCATCGTGTCGAGAAGAATATCCATTTTATTGGAAAAAATTAAAATTATTTACGAATCCAGCGGCAGCGCTGGTTTTAATACTTTTAATAAAATCAACTTCAATTCATAAGACAAAATCCACCTAACACTAAATCACTGAGATCTCAGAGGTCTCAGAGATTTTATAAACCTCAGCTGAGAACTGAGATTTTTTTTAAGATCTTGAGATCCGACGTGACTGACATATGCAGAGCAACAATTTGTAAGGTATCCACTTTATCTCAATGAGAACTGAGAATTATGGTCCACCAAATGATTTTGGGTCAATCAAAGTGACATTGAGATCTCAGTGAGATATTTTAAGGTATATCTGGCCTACTGAATTAACGTAGGAAGCATTGTCATTGTTTAACAGCTTTGTTTCCTTTCTCCAAAAATGTTCTACAGATATTAATAAAAATAGTGTGGCCTTTACGATTAATTGTTCTTTTTAAGACCTCTTTTTCTTTGCCTATTAAAGCAACATTTTCAGGGTCGCCCCCCCTAAGAAGAGTCTCTGGATCCGCGCCTGTGGGATACTTCCTATTAGGATATCTTAAAGCGAACAGTATTTCAGCTTCATGTCAGCAGAAGTGCATGCGTCCTCTAAATCTTCTCGAGAGTATGAGCATGACATCTGAATGATGAGTTGATGAGTTAATGTTCAAAAATGAGATGAATTTTATATATGCATATTCCTTTTTTTTGTTTCTTTCAGCAAAATTACGGTTTCATTATCTTAAGGCCCTAACAGGTAGAATCCTAGTAGCTTCAGACATAAAGAAAAAAATTGAAAGGTAAGTTTTCAGACGTCGATTTTTTGTTTTTTTTTTAATTATAATAAACACACACTCAAGGGGTTTTTTATGCCCTTATTATGCCATAGGTAGACACAGTGAGTGCTACAGGAAAGAAGGAAGGGGTTGGAGAGGAGGCTATCCGTCGTATACCTATTGGTCTTATGACTGCAATGATCGGGAAAGACATAATGCGGAAGAGAGTGCAACATTCGAGTAGTACGGCTAAGAAACTATTCTCTATACTTGAGCGTACGACCGAAGTTGGGCTCGAGGTTAAACTGATGGGCATTCTTGTAAGCGCGGGTATTTCGGTTGAATTGTTTGAGGGTTGGAATACAAAACTGGCTATTTCACTATAGCAATTACCGAAGAAGTAACGGTAAAACATGGAGAGACACGAAACGTTACGACGGTGTTCCAATGAAGTGAATGACTTAGTAATGTTTTTTGGTTTTGTATAGCATCTAAGAGGCTAAAGTACCTATGTAGCTAGAGCACCAGCCCAAAGATGAAAAATTGTACTCAAGCTTTAGACGGATATAAGTCTTGTAGATAAAAGCCAGATCAGACAGGGAGAACAATTTCTTGCACTGTCTTAAGAAACCCAAGCATCTTGCTGCATTTTTGGCGACATCGCGTATGCGCTCAGTCCACAAGAGGTGGTCAGTGTCAGTGATGCACATACCGAGAATCTCGAGATGTTCGGTCACGTTGATGCAAGTGCCACTCATGGACAGTGGCAAGAGGGGTATATCTCGCTTTAACGATACAAGACAGCATTGAGTTTTCGAAGCATTAAACTCTATGCGATTTCTTATTCCCCATTGTACAATGCTATTTAAGTCAGAGTTTAATCTTTAATGAGCTTTCATATTTTGCCGTTTCAGTTCCACATCCGAAGAGGAGGGATGTGAGTCAGCGTCAGCGAAATAATTGATTGGATTAGAAGTTACAGACAAGAGATCACGAATAAAAATGAGGAAGAGGGTCGGAGACAAAACGGAGCCCTGGCGGGGCACACCAGCATTTATATTTCAGGTTTCAGACTTGAATCTGTCCAATACAACTTGTATTGAACGGTTCGAAAGAAAGTTTCTAATCCAACGAAGAAGAGATTCATCGATACCGAAAGCAATTTTCGATAAAAGAGCAGGATGCCAGACTTTATCAAATGTCTTTGAAATATCAAGTGCAACTTACTTTCTTCAAAACGATGTAAGGATTTGTTCCACTGTTCGGTGAGATAAACCATGAGATCATCAGTGGACCTGTTGCTGCGAAAGCCGTACTGCCGCTCATTAAGAAGCTTTTGGTCTTCGAGATATTTCTTCAGCTGATAGTTTATCAGCATTTCCATGACCTTTGAAAGAAGGGGCATAAGTGCAATCGGACGATAATTGGAGGGAGGAGATGATTGGCTTTTTTTGGGATTGGCTGGACAAATGCTGTTTTCCAACTGCTCGGAACGAGCCCAGGAGAGTAAGATAGATGGAAAAGCTTACGCAAGGATTTTGCCAACGTAGAAGAACACCTCTTCAGAACAATAGCGGGCACACCATCCGGACCAGCGCATTTATGTATATGTTGAGATCCTTTAGGACCCTCGCCACAGCACGAGTGCGAAAGAATATTTGTGACATGGAATCATTGATAAGCTCAAGAACAGGCGGAGTCATTACTGGCAGCAAGGAGTTGGCGGCGATCAGTCTCGCAAAGCTTTCGCTACGGAGCTTACACCTATAGTGTCATTGTCAATAAGCGTAGGGACCGAGGAAGGAGAAGAATTCTTCATATTTTTAACAAATGACCAAAAATTCTTACTGCCTTTGGGACATTGCAGTATTTTTTGCTTTAATTTTTGGTCATGTAAAAAGTTGGTCCGAAGAATATGGGCATTGCAGGCCTTCTTGGCTTGTTTAAACTTGTTCCGGTTTTCCTCAGTTGGGTTGGCTCTAAAACACCGAATTTTTGGTTCTTTTTCCCTGATAACCTCTTTAAAGCTTGAGGCAAACCTCAACCCTATGCTTTTAACCCTATTCGGAATAAAAGTTTTCATTCCCAAAATAATCATATTAGTAAACATATCTGCGCTGGAGTCTACTTCACTATCGAGGAAGCATAGTTACCAGTTTTTTTTCGGAGATCACTGATGTTTTAAATGTTAGAAATTATTGATGTATTGCTTCAAAGCGTCGTGAAGGTAAAAGAAAAAATGTGCACGACTGGGTCGTACGAACTTGCTCCTGCATGCTTAAACTACATATTTATAATTACTTAAATTGCAAAAAGTAGTGTTAAAATAAGATACATACTTTAAACAATTCTGATTACACTCTTACTTACAGCTTACACTTAACTCACAAAAAAAAAACTCAATATATAAAAATAATTAGAATTAATTACGAAAATTAAAATTTGAAAATGTACCTCATAAATACATTTCATTCCAAAAATTTAAATGCCAAACAAATTCAAACCTTATTCTTGATTTATTGAATTTTTTTTTTTTGAAAGTCGTCGGAGCCGTTTTTTTTTAATTAATTTTTTATATATAAAATTTTTCAAAAATGTCATACAATTAATTTGGGTATGCAGTTTTTAAGACCATGTAAATATACATATTATACTCTAATTTGGATTTTTAAAATTGATCCGTTTTTGAGATACAGAATTTTGAAAAAAAAAGTTAAAAATATTTTTTAAAAATCCAAAAAAAAATTTGAAATTTTTTTGAAAACAAAATATTATTTAAACAATATATACGTACTTTCGAAAAAAAACTTACGCTGATCGGACTTTCAGTTTTCGAGAAAATCTAATAACAAAAAAACGGTTCTATGGGAGGTACCGTTTTGGAGCAATACAAAATTTTTTTTTTACATAAAACACATGAATGTTTAAAAAAATTAAACTCGAGGAAGTTTAAAAAAAATCGTTCGGGCCGTTTTTGTGAAAAAAAAGTTTTGGTTTTTGGCCAAAAAAATCGTATGGTGGCTACCCTAAATTTTGATCTTAAAACAAAAACAAAAAAATTGGGATATGACTTTTTGCTCAAACCTCTAATTTTCAAATTTGAAGTCAATCGGATCAGTAGTTAAGGCTGTAGATGCCTGTAAACTTTCCGACAGACAGACAGACGGAATCGCTGGACCCACTTTTTTCGACTTCTTTATCATCGTAATGTCATATCTCATCCTCATCTCAAATTTTTTTTTTTTTACGAATTCAATACTTGCCATATATTGTATATGTCGCAAGTAAAAATGAAGGTGCTTGAAATCATGAGCTGTGATTTGCTTTAAGTAAACACATTTATTCAAATAAAAATTTTGATCAATGAAACAAAAGTTGTGTTGATATTAAAAATATTGTAATCGTAAGTGTTCGCAAACAGTTAAGAAAAGTGAAAATATTCATATCTGACATCATTTTTATAGTATTATAGCAATTCTTCTTGGCTTTTAAGCCAAAATATACTCCGTATTCTTAGAAGGTTGTTTACAGAATGATTATTTTATTATTGATATTTCAATTTATATATCAGAAATAAATACTATGCATACTATGAACATATTAAGAGCTGAGTGAAACAGCTGAGTGAAACACTTAATTCATATTATTACAACAAATAATTCCACAAAGCACTAGGCACAAGTCAGAAAAAACTAATTTTTCATGTATGAAAGACTTACTATTGGATCAGCAGAATCTAGTTCCTCATGCCGTACTTCTTTCGATGGTGGAAAGTAGTCAGGTAAATCTTCACGATGTATAGCACAAAGGAGGTACAGTAATCCCCGTTTAGTTGCACCTCGCTTAATTGAACATCCCGCTTAATTGATTGCAAATATTAGCTTCGAAAATCTCCCGTATTAGTAGTAAAGCTTTTTAGACGGTTAATTGAAACCCGCTTAGTTGAATAACTCGCTTAATTGATCTTAAAAATATGCAGCAGAAAAACTAAATACATGGACATTTTTCGGATAATTGGAAGGACAAACATATTATATGGTATGTTCAGAGACACTGTTTTGCACAGTTTGTTACAGTTTAGAACAGAAAAGTACAGCTTTTTGGTGTTCATTGACATATTTACTGTTCCAAACTTTTCTGATTTGGTGTTCATTGAGTCTGTCCAGAACAGTTTTGGACAGTTTAGGACAAGATTTTCTGTTCCATCTTTTTGGGTAGAACACATTTTGTGTTCTTAACTGTTTAAAACTGTTCTGACATTTCTCATGAAGCTGTGCTGTACTGTGCTGTGCTGTCTTTTTCTCCCTGAACGAAGCTATAATGAAACAAACCTTAAAATAGATTATCTTAACACTAAATGACAAACAAGTTTTCCGAACATGCTCAGTTGTGTTATTCCCTACACGGCAAACACATAATTGGCGAACATCGTTTCGTTTGATTCTTGAAAGTTTGAGGATGTGTCGAAAAGAGAAGCAAGTCATTTTGCTTATGGTTATCTCATAGAAAAAACGAGATTTCTTAGCGATCATCTCCCTACAGGGCAAACTACGAAACGGACGGACACGAGAAAATCGAAAAAAAATTTCAACACCGAACAGTTCGCAACCATCCCCTACCCCTACACGACAAATTTATAGCGCAAACGAACATAATCGGGAAACACGTTCGTCTTTAGGGCTTCCTTTAGTGGAAGAGGAAGCACTAAAATTGTCAGCACTGTCAGTACAGCGACTGCTATTACACGTTGACTCATGACTCATGATTCTTCCTCGAATTCTCTTTTAAAATTAAGTAAGGACTCAAATGTTGGCAGCACTCTTTAATTAAGACTCCTTGAAATGAAATTAACATTCTTTCCCACTTTTTCAAATAGCAAGGTTCTTTGGTTCTTTGAGCAGATTTTTCTGTTCTCTGGATAAAAATTCCCGCTGGCGTTCTTCTTCTTTCTCCTGGCGTTTTCACACCTTTAACTAGTGATGTCAAAATGCTAAAACAAAAAATTTGTCGTTTTTTTGTGCACTGTTAATTTTAAGCGTATATAAGCGTGCCACTTACTGCTATGTTTTCTGGGATCAATATTTTATTTTTAAGTTGACCTACTCGTGCAATTATACGGGTTTCGCTTAATTGAACAGACATGTCAATTAAGCGGGATTTCTTTAATTGAACCACCCGGATAATTGACCGAAAAATCTGACAAAATGGTCAGTGCAATTAAGCGGGGAATACTGTATACCTATAGAGTCGCAACTCAAGGCATTTTGCTCTCTCTCTCTCGACATAAACAATTAAATTTGATAAATATTCCATATCAATGCGAACCCACACATTAGCATTGGTATGGATTTACACAGATTCACGGACACAAGAAAAGAGAGTAAATTGCAAAATTTTTTGGACGGTGATTTAAAAAAAAAAAAGAGAACAAGTTGCGACTCTAGGTAATACCTCCTCTATGATGTATCATGTATAGGACCAGGAACTTCAGTTGCGGTTACGACATTTGTTGCACTTTTTGATTTGAAAACTTATGTTATTTTTCTTGAACTCATTTTTGCTGTACACTGACTTTAGCATGAGAAAAAGCTGAGAGATCAGATATGCGAGAACTTAAGACTAATGTGGCTAAAAACTGAGAGAACTGAATCTACGGTTGTTCAAACTGTCATTCACAAAGATATCCTAAAACGAACAGAATGACTTGTGTCAACGTGTCAAGTCAACCTTGGTTGCTACGGGTGATAGGAAAAACATTTTTCTCTCCCGCCCTGCGCATGTGCTCGAGCTGTTGAGATCAAATTTCGTCTGGAAATTTTTTCTTAAAGATCGGTATGGAGTGCCCATCCTTTGATGTCTTACGATGTTGATAAATGTTGCAGAAGCTAAAATTTGCGGCATTTTGAAACTCCACCTTTTTGTTTTTACCGTAAACAGCTTGTTCTCCATTTTGAAGTTAATACCTATGAATTCGATATATTTATTTCCCTTAAAGTTGGGGAGGGGGGGATCCCGCTGCGTTTGCCACTGCAATCGATATTTAGGATGATCCACATTTGTCACAATTTATTGATGAATTTGGAATTTTTTGAAATCTCTATACCTACCCATAATATAAGAAAAAAAAAAGAATAAATATGCATATATTATATAAAAACAAGCTGACCCTGCAGACTTCGTACTGCCTCAATCGATAAATAAAAGTTCTAGGCTTCTACCCGATATCCGCTTTGCGCTACCTCAGTTACTGATACCCGCTATGGCCTATGCCTACCCATACCCGCTACACCGTTACCCCACTTCCCACTACCCATTACCCACAACCCGTCATCCCTCTTACCGTTACCGACCTCTGCTCCGCATCAGCATGGCATTGTTTGCTTATGTTTAGTTATCTTTTATTATTTAACCTACCTTCCACAATAATAAGCTTCAATGTCACTATCCCTACTGCGATCATTAAGAAGTGGCTCTTAAAAAGTAGGGTTAAGTGGTAGGAAGTTGAAAATTAAGGATTGAATATATTTCTTAATGCCGCACCATACAAAAATTATAATAAAAAAACTGCCAAAAAATGCCAAAACAAAATATGTGGATGAGCCTTCCTTAACAATTATAGCGGTATAAAAAATAGATATGAACCCATTCTCATACCTACTGAATACACATATAAAATTTCATCAAAATCAGTCTAGCCGTTTGTGAGGAGTATGACCACTAAAACTGCGACAGAAGACTTTTATATATTAGGTATAATAAAAGAATAAAGAATAAATAAAAATTTGCCGAAAACTGTAAAAAAGTTGCCTCGTCCAATACCTACCTACATCACATATTCATTATTTACTTATTTTTATACTTTTTATGCATGTAACGGTGACTTTCTGGATTCCAAGTTGCGATTCCAAAAATATTATATACATTTTACATATATACATTATATTACTGAGGTGCGCTTTGGATGGTGTTCTCCAAAAAGGTCATATTATAACATTTAATTCAAGAGAATTAAAGAAATGTTCTAGGAATGGTAAGTATCTATTTGTACTTCAATTGGCAACTTCAGAGAAGAGGTCTGCGTACTGTTGAAGTAGATTCACAAACATTAGGGGAAAACCTAATCGATGGGAAAAATATAAAGTTGAATGGGAAATGGTTTAAGGGAATATAGTGAACAATTTTTTGAAGAAGAACCAGAACACGTGAATTATTGTATATATTTTTTTCTTGTGACAGATCTCAACACCTTTCATCATCGACCAATCAAAACATGTAAATATTGTTTTATCTGATGCAAGGACCCTTGCAATCAGGTAGCTTATGTCAAAAAAGATATTTGTTGGATAAAGTAGGTATGCATATTGTACCAGCTTCATTGAAGAAAATGTAAGCCCTCAATAAAAAAAAAAACATCCCACAAAAATATTTGTCACTCACACACCCTATTTTATATTTTGTATTGTTTGATTATAAAAACGCAGCTGTACCTACATATTTCATCAAAACCGTCAACATTTAACGTATAGGTACTTTTGTACGTAACTATGATCTTGATTTGACAGATTGTGTGTGTCACAGGAACATCCTTTTCATTCGAACGTTTATGCAACCCGTTTTGCGCCCAACACAACTCCTAGCCTTCTTGACCTTATGTTTGTTTCTGATCTTTCTAATGTTTTTATGTTATGTTATGTTATGTTATGTTTTTAGGACCAACTTTCTTTGGATAGTGTATCTGACCACGATCTTCTGTTTTGCACTTACAACACCCGTGTGCCAACTCCCATAACTTTTCAATTTAGAGATTTTAAATCAGTTGATGCAATACAGTTACCCTGGGTATTTTTGTCACAATTTTACTAGTTCTACTGATAAAATTGACTGCATGTTCCTATTAAAACACCCACACAATAGAGCCATAGGTATGAATGAGTTTTTTTTTTTTTTTCTAAAATTCATTTTTATTCATTATCACTTAAAACTACTTAGTACAAGGCAAAGAATTCAAACTAGCTTATTATCTAAAATCTTATATTTAACTTACTGGCCCCAGCCGGGCGCTCTAAGTACTTCATGATTTTCTTAAAAATAATGCCTTTCGGCCTATGAACTATTTTATTACATATGTTTTATTGTTTCTTGTTAGAAAATTTAGAAAAACTAACATTATGTCATTTATTATTTTTTTGCTTACATGCTACTTAAAATTAGGTCCTTAAAAATAAAACTTAAAATTAACTAAAACTATACCTATTCTACCTAACAACTACTTACGAACTAGAACAACCACAGCAGCAAATCTCTATCATTTTTATTTCATTTTTTTGTATTTGTTTTTTCCTTTTTTTTTGTTTTTTTTTTTAATTTCGTTTTTTTTTCTTTTTTTTCATATCCTTTTTTTTTGTATTTTATATTTGTTATCCTTGTCAATGTATGTGCCACCATGCATGCCTACTCTACTTAAACCGCACCGCCAATCTGTCCTGTATCAGACCGCATCTATCTAAAAGGTATGAATGAGTCTGACAATCGCCATGTACAGCCATTGGATGACTTGCGGTCGCATACCCCAACGTACACCGAAGGTCTTTTTGCATGTGTAGAATGCACATAGTGCTTTTTCATTCTATCCTCAGTATAACGCTTCCATGAAAGAAATTTGGCTTTCTTTGAAAGTTTCAGAGGAATACCATTTAGTTTAGGAGGGTTGAAGCTTTCCAGTTTCCGTTTTTTTTTTGTGAACAAAACTAGTTCTGTCTTGGTGGGGATGACCCCGAAACCGTTCTTAGTTGCCCAAGAAGATAAATCCTTTAATGCGTTTTCCATAATGTTTCCGATGGTGATAATGATAAGGAACTTGCCTGATACCAGAATTTTGTTGACAACGAGAATCCAGAGCAGGGGTGAGATGACCCCACCCTGTGGTGTGCCTCTAATAACTGTTTTCTCAATAGTGCTAACTCCCAATTGAGAGTTGATAATTCTGCCATTTAAGATGGTGAAGAACCAATCGACAATTACAGATTCAAGTCCAACTTCAACTAAGGCAGTTTTGATTGATTCCGTTTTTACGTTATTAAACGTTATTAAACGCACCCTCGATATCAAGAAATGCTGCCAGGGTACACTATTTTCCTTCGAGGCTTTTCTAAATATGTGAGACTTCCTCATACAGAGCTGATTTACGCTTAAGGTAGGCGTGTTGGTATTTGCACAAATTGTTTTCGTTGAGAAGTTCTCTAATGATCAATAATTAACCAATCACAAGAATGACTATTAAAGTTAACAACTCCAGCTCTTTCGATCTTAACCTTTAAAAAATTGACCTAAAACAAATTCTCACCTGACCATCCTGTTCCCAATAATTATCTACTTCAAATTATTTTTATTCTTACTCTGTTAACTAGCTTTTAATTAGATTAAAGATTTAACTTAATATTACGTTTCCACTTACGCTAATCACGAGATATAGCGAACAGATTAACGATACATCTCGAGTTCTCTCGGATTTAAAGAAGACGAAACGTAGCATTATACTAAATGTGCTATTATTGTACGTTTTGATCTACTAATATGTACCCTAAATCCCAGAAAAGTCGAGATATGTTCTTAATCTACTTCGCTAAATCTCCTGATTAGCGTCAGTGGAATCAGCATATAAGATTGAAGATTGATTAAAATTACCCTACCTATGAATAATTAGTGTAAGCTATGTATGTATAGGTTAGACGCAAAATGCGATTTTGCAAAACTTTCTAAAAGCTTGACAGAGAACACGATTTTCCACACACATTTTTGTTGACAGTGCAGTTTTGCAAAACCCAAGTCAAAACCAAAAAATTGAAAGCATTCAGTATCTACTCAGTTGTCTGTAATTCATTAAAGATCGCACATATGTATTTTGCTCTCTCTTCAATCGCAAGAGTAGATTGACGGTCTATTTGTAGAATTGTGAACAGCTACAAGCTGTGAAAAGTGTCAAACTAATCCAGTTAAAGAAAGGGCTCCGAAGAGATCCGTATGGCAATACGAGAAAGCCAACTGGGACGGTGTCAATAATTTTTTCCGAAAATTTAATTGGTCACTATGCTTCCTCGACAATGATGTTGACGTCAGCGCAGATTTAATTGCTAATATGATTATCTTGGGAATGAAAACTTTTATCCCAAATAGAGTTAAAAGCATCAAACCCAAGGAAAAGTCATTGTTTGATTTAAGCTGTAAGGATGTTATCAGGGAAAAAGAAGTAAAGTTCCGGTGTTTTAGAGCCAAACCAACTGAGGAAAACCAGAACAAGTTTAAACTAGCCAGGAAGGCCTGCAATGCCCATATTCGGCAGACCAAATTTTTACATGACCAAAAATTAAGGCAAAAAATACTGCAATGTCCTATAAGCGGTAAGAATTTTTGGTCATTTGTAAGAACTATGAAGAATTCTTCCTCTTCCTCAGTCCCCACACTCTTGTTGACAATGACACTCCAGTTGTTAGCTTTTTCGTGAAAGCTAACCTTTTTGCTAGGCAATTCGCCGCTAACTCTTCGCTGCCAGAGATTGGCATGGCTCCGCCTGTTCTTGAGCGCGTCAATGATTCCATGGGACAAATCTTCTTCCGCCCTCGTGCTGTGGCGAGAGTCCTTAAGGATCTCAACATACATAAATCCGCTGGTTCAGATGGTATCCCCGCTTTTATTCTGAAGAGGTGTTCTTGCACGCTGGCAAAACCTTTGCGTAAGCTTTTCCATCTATCCTACTCTTCTGGGCTCGTTTCGAGCAGGTGGAAAACAGCATTTGTCCAACCAATCCCAAGAAAAGGCGAATCGTCTTCTCCTTCCAATTATCGTCCGATTGCACTTACGTTCCTTCTAAGGTCATGGTCATGGTCGTGGAAACTGATAATTTATCAGCTAAAGAAATATCTCGAAGAACGAAAGCTTCTTAATGTTCTTCGCAGCAACAGGTCCACTGGTGATTTGATGGTTTATCTCACCGAGCAGTGGAATAAATCTTTACATCGTTTTGGAGAAATTAAGATTGTTGCACTTGATATTTCAAAGGCATTTGATAAAGTCTGGCATCTATAAACTTTCTTTCGAACCGTTTAATACAAGCGAGACATACCTCCCTTGCCACTGTCCATGAGTGGCACTTGCATCAATGAGACCGATCATCTCGAGATTCTCGGTATGAGCATTACAGACAACCTCTTGTGGAGCGAGCACATAAGCGATGTCGCCAAAAATGCCGCAAGATGTTAAGGTTTCTTAAGGCGGTGCAAGAAATTTGTTTCCCCTTCTAATCTGACTATCATCTACAAAACCTATACACACGTCCAAAGCTAGAGTATAACTCCCATGTCTGGACTGGTGCTCCAGTGACATACTTTAGTCTTCTGGACAGTATCCAAAAAAGAGCATTCAAGATTATTGGTGATCATACCATCGTTGAGTCATTTACATCTCTCGAACATCGCCGTAATGTCTCATGACTCACCCTATTCTACCGTTACTTCAACGGTATTTACTCTAGTGAAATAGCCAGTTGCATTCCTCCCCTAAAGATATTCAACCGTAATACCCGCGCCTCCAGGAATGCCCATCACTTCACCCTTGAGCACAACTTCGGTCGTACCCTCAAGTATAGAGAATCGTTCGTTAGCCGTACTACGCGAATGTGGAACTCCCTTCCACACTCTGTCTTTTTCCAAATCATTGCAATGTTCAGGAATTTAAGACCAATGTTCACCGGCATCTCCTCTCTAACCCCTTTCCTATTTCCTAAAGCACTCACTGTGTCTCAGGCGCGGATCCAGAAATTTTTTCTAAAGGGGGTCACGTTGAGTTGAAATGACTTTTGTGACTTTTTTCGTATTCTGGTGCAGAGTCACAACTTGGGACATTCACAAAAATTTTCAAATTTGTGACCTGCCTCAGACCAGGTAACAAGAAACATATTGCTGTTATTTAGAAATTTGGATTTGAGGTTCCACGTTTGAGAAATTTTTTACAATATGACTGGTCATTTACTGCTAAGAAAGATATCTTTTGCCTTGCATTTTTTAATTTCAAAGAGTTTTTTTTTTCACTTCTTCAGAAAGCAAAAACTCGAAAACAAATAATGAATTATTTTGATTTCAACTAGACAGTTGAAACCAGAGACAAAAGAAGATCGGATGCTGACTTATGTTTTACCCTCCGGATACCACAAATTTTATTTAACCATTACTGTATATGAATAAATGAGAAAAAAAGCAACAAAAATCAGGTGGTATGTCGAAGTTTACTGAGATAGTATTGGTAAAAACACGCAAACTGTTGCAGTAAACTTGTAGACATTGTCATTTTGACAGCTTGATTTCCAATCTCCCTTTTGACTCATCTGTGGTTGAAACAACAATAATTTTACTCACCATGCTGAGTTGAATATTGTTGTCAGTTTTCTTGTGACTGTTATTTCAGAATTCCTATTTGTCATCGTGTCACAGCTATCCTCAAAAGAAATCAGTCACAAGCGCTTGTGACTTGTGACTCGTCACAACTGCAGAATCGGGCTGTAAGAAACATCTTAGCCAATAAATGTTTTTATTATGAATTTTCTTCTGAAACGTTTCCTCGTGTGTTTTTAAATGACTTGGCGCCTTTTATGGTAGCGTGGCTAACTTCACAGTTTGCAATCAAAACATTGAAAGAACAACAGTCCATTGTTGATTTCAGTGTCGTTGGAATCAAGATAGTTTTTATTGAATTTTGCAATAAAAAAAAAGGTAACAAAATTAACCAGAAAATAAACAGCAAAAATAAGAAGATAAAACAAGGATTCATTTGACGGATGCTTCAATGCTTAATTACCGTACCCGATCACAGCAAATCAAATAAATTTTAATTGAGGTGATGTTTTTTCATAGACTCCCCTATCGCAGAGTTCCTCGTAGCCGAACGTAGAGCTCCGCTACGAATACGAACAAATTATAATCATAAGTCCCGAACTAAATCAAAAGAGGCATTGTCAAATGCAAATCAATTATTCTGACTTTTGGAATCAGTTGACTAATGACTACTTCAAAACTTGAAATTCAAAACAAATTAAATTTCTACGACGTGTATTCAGAGTAAATTTTAGGGTTTTCTTTTTAGTAAAGATGAATTTGATAGCAATTTTTTTGTATTTCTGTATTTATTCGGCGCAGTCTTTGTTTTACAGTTTTTTCAACATTTTCCATTGGTCGTGTGGGTTGGTTCTACAGTTAAAAATTCTGGTACTAGAATTTTTTTCAGAGGGCAGAAAAGTAAGTTAATTGTGGTCATTTGGTTATTTCCCGGTTCTTAAGTTAGCAAAAACTAGGTTTTGTTTGTTTGTTTTTTTTTTCTATTCGGCTTGCAAAATATCCATTTAGCTCTATTTTTTCAAATGCGGCCTGTTTGGGGGGGGGCATGACCCCCGTGACCCCCCCTTGAATCCGCGCTTGCTGTGTCTCTGGCATAATAAGGGCATAAAAACCCCTTGAGTGTGTGCTAATTATAAAAATACACGAATGTTTCAGGAGCCATGTACTATAAAACAATACTCATATTAAACGTTCAAATTTCATAGATTCGTGATCAGGAATCTTAAATTTCTATCAGCGCTGCTTTTTAACAGTGACATATATTACCTTCACAAATTTAAATTAAGCGATAACATGTAAGATTTATAATATCCAATTTATATTCTATTTGAAAGAACATTAAGGTTGGGATAAGACATAATCAATCTTAACAAAAAGATCAATCAATTGGAATCACCTCCTTTTGGAAGGATAACATTGAATTAAAATCTCCAAATAAATTCATTTTAATAAAAAAAAAAGTTGCAATACCTACCTAGACCTACCTATGAATTCGTCGAAGACCGAAAACCTCAAAGGAAAATCGCCAGTTCTGCTTTTTAAGACGAGGATTAATCATCATGAATATAAAAAGAATAATATTTGCCTTTATAGTGCAATTTTCTTGTTTCCTTTGCTCTTCTCTAATTTATACAAGCATCAAAGCCAAGTACTATTAAGGCTGCGGATATAACCTTTACAAATTATGTCTAAGGAAAAGCAATCACACACAGCTACATTCGTTTTTGTTCGCAAAATAATCGTCACTCCTATTACTTATCTTCCACCTGATTTGCTGATTTAAGAAGTATATTCGTATTGAAGGATCTGTAAGCACAAAAGCTCTGAAGAAAAATATGTCTGAATAAGGACAAGTCGGGTGTGCCACTGCTGATTACTGTACCTTCTATCGACAAGGGAATCATAAGGAAAGGTACTGAAAAGATGAATGGAAATTGATGAAGTCGTGTTTATTTCCGTTGAGAATTATTTTAAAATTTTATCACTGCGACCATGAGGATGATGAATGTCCTTTCAAAATTATTCCTGATTCATTTAATACTTTTTGTCCAAGGACAAAAAAGAAATGTGAAAGAATGGTAGGTAGGTAGGTTTAGGTATGTACTTAGAATTGTATTGAAATTGTTTCGCTTATTCAGCAAGTTTTTTTGTAAAGGTTTAGTCTGAAATGGAAATATTTTGTTCACAGCAGCTTTATGCTATTGAATTTTTATCAAGAAATCAAAGCCATAAAACTTTTTACTCATTGGAAATCCTGTGTTTAGATTAAAATTGTATGATGAAGTAAAGTTATGTTTTTGTGATTTCAATAATCATATTAATGATAACACGTTATTTTCAATTTTTATTTTTTATTTTAACTAACTAGTGAACACCTTATAGGGCTACTATGACAAATTCGTAGCCCAGCCCTATTAGAAGCGGTTTGGCAGGCTTTTCGTCTTATAGTTAAAATAAAGACGACCCACACAAATAATTTAAGGACAACGAATTTGGGTTTGCACTTGGAATGTTAGGTCCCTTAGCTGACAACGCACAGCCGAACAACTATAGCGGAAGCCCTTGTATGCTATAACTGCCATCCAAGAATTGCGATGGGATGGTCCGGGCAAGTCCGGGCACGGGGGTCATGACCCCCCCCCCAAACAGGCGGCATTTGAAAAAATAGAGCTAAATCGATATTTTGCAAGCCGAATAGAAAAAAAAAACAAACGAACAAAACCAAGTTTTTGCTCACTTAAGAACCGGGAAATAACCAAATGACCACAATTAACATACTTTTCTGCCCTCTGAAAAAATACTAGAACCAGAATTTTTACCTGTAGAACCAATCCGCACGACCAATGGAAAATGTTGAAAAAACAAGTAAAAGTGATAATCTTTTTGAGACATTCAAAAATAAAACTAATTTAGCCACATATTCATCTTAATTTTCCTTTATTAACAACTGTGTAAATAATTCAGTCTCCATTAATATACTTTTTATGAGAAGATACAAAGATTTTTTTAAGAAAGGGAAAAGTTAAAGCACAATTCTTTGGACCTTCATAGAATAAGGTGTATTTAAAATGGCTGGGCTGGAAATGCCAACAAATGCCACCCAATTCTATCGTTTTTTTGGAGTTAATTGTTTTTTACATGTTGCAGATCTGCAAATCAAAAAATTGATGATGTTTTACGATGACTGCGCTGAATAAATACAGGGATACAAACAAATTTCTATCAAAATTTATCTTTAGCAAAAGAAAACAAAACCTAAAATCTATTTTGAATACACGTCGGAGAAATTTAATTTGTTTTGAATTTCATGTTTCGAAAGAAGTCAACTGATTCCGAAAGTCAGAATAATTGATTTGTATTTGGCAATGCCTCTTTTGATTTCGTTCGGGACTTATGACTATAATTTTTTCGTATTATTTGCTACGAGGAACTCTGTGATAGGGGTGTCTATAAAAAAACATCACCTTAATTAAAATTTATTTGATTTGCTCCGATCGAATTGAAGTATCCGTCAAATGAATCCTTGTTTTATCTTTTTACTTTTGCTGTTTATTTTCTGGTTTTAATTTTGTTAATTTCTTTTTTCTTACTGCAAAATTTAAAAACTATTTTGATTCCAACGACACTGAAATCAAAAATGGACTGTTGTTCTTTCAATGTTTTGATTGCAAACTGTGAAGTTAGCCACGCTACCATAAAAGGCGCCAAGTCATTTAAAAACACACGAGGAAACGTTTCAGAAGAAAATTCATAATAAAAACATTTATTGGCTAGGATGTTTCTTACAGCCCGATTCTGCAGTTGTGACGAGTCACAAGTCACAAGCGCTTGGATAGCTGTGAGACGATGACAAATAGGAATTCTGAAATAACAGTCACAAGAAAACTGACAACAATATTTGCTGTGTATGAACTGATTGAAAAAAGAAGTAAATATAATAAGTTAGTTAAACAATAAGTATTGGTTTCTGATTATAAAAATATCACATTGAAAACGTGTTGACTCGATGGCGAATTATTCTAGACTGAATAATGAAAAAAGTCGATGATATTAAAATCAAAGATTAAAAAAGTAAAGTCGATGTCACAGTGCGACGTTTGTGAACAATTGGTTTCGGTGCTGGAACTGCGCGGTGTATTTGCTTAGGAGCTGGAATAGTTACAAGTCTTAGTTGATCAATGTGTCGTTTGAATACATGACCACTATCTAGTTTGATTGTGTAATGCATTGAGCCAAGCTTGTCCACGACCGATCCAAACTCCCATGTTGGTTTGTTGTTTCGATACATCCGAGCTGTTACGCGTTCACCTACCTTGAAACTTCGTGGAACCCCATGTTGTGGAACAGCCCTTGGCAAATCTTTGGTAGGCCGGATAGCATCCAGACGAATTCGTATGGTACGGTGCAGGTATAACTCTGCTGGGCTCTTTCCACAAGCTAAAGGTGTCGCTCTTAACAATTGTAAAATCTGTTGAACTTTATCATTATGAACTGGATCATTTTCACTTTGCATTTTTTCCAATTTCAGCTTAAGAGTTTGTACGTACCGTTCTGCGAGACCATTAGTTGCAGGATGACCTGGTGCAGTGAAGATTTGGAAAATTCCCCGTTCTTTGCAAAATCTTTCGAAAATTGGATTTTTGAATATTGTTGCGTTATCAGAAACCAGGAACTGTGGGTATCCGTGGAAAGAAAATATTTCTTCCAAAAGCTTCAAGGTATTTGATGTGTCCGGGGCTTTTGAAATTACCTTTATCTCGGGCCACTTCGATTTCGCATCTACTAGTATCAGATAGAACTTACCATTTTTGGGACCAGCATAATCTATATGCACTCTTGAAAAATTCTCTTTGGGCTCTTCCCAATGGTGTGCAGGTGCCTTGGCTGGGGACTTCTGGTTCAATTGACAGGATTGACAAGAGCGAACAGTTCGTTCGATGTCCGAGTCGATGTTCGGCCAGTAGCAATATCGTCTGGCCAGTTGTTTCATTCGGACGATTCCCGGGTGTGTAACGTGAAGTTCTTCTAATATATTTTGTCGCAGTGCCCTGGGGACGCAAACTCTTGAATCTCTAAACAATATATTACCTTGAAGGGTATAGTCCTCCAAGTGACTTGTGCCGGCTTTGATTTCTTTGATGATCTGTGAAAGGTCTGGATCTTGAGGTATATATTGTTCGATCATCTCACTGGTTACTTGAGCTGTAGATATAAAGCTGAGTGTTTGAGCTTGGATCTGGAAAATTTCTTCATCAATAATATGAACGTCAGCTGGAGGCTCTTCGACAGGGTTTCTAGAGAAATAGTCGGCATTCACGTTTTGGTCACCATTTCGGTGAACTATTTCGTAGTTGAAATTAGACAAGTATGATGCATATCTCAATAATCTGGCCGCTGTCATGGGAGGTAAATTTTTGTGTTGATGAAATATTCTTGCTAAAGGTTTATTATCTGTGATAAGAGTAAACTTTCTGCCATACAGATAAGTGTACAATCGGTCAAGCGCAAACACAATGGCTAGGGCCTCACGGTCAATCTGGCTGTAATTTTTCTCTGATTTAGAAAGGGACCTCGACACAAAACATATTGGTTTCTCTATTTCATCAATGACGTGAGATAGAACAGCGGCTACTCCCACTGGACTGGCGTCACAAGCAACGGTGACTGGCAATGCTGGATCGTATGGTACTAAAGTCTGTTCACTTCCAATATGGTTTTTTAGTCTGATGAACGCAGCTTCACAATTTGCGGACCAGAAAAAATCTGAGTCTGTACAGAGGAGCTCTCGAATTGGTGCTGTGAGCGTTGAATGATTTGGAATGAACTTGCTGTAATACGTAACAAGGCCAAGAAACTGCTTGACTTCCTTTTCATTTGTTGGTCTGGGTGCTTCGAGGATAGCTTGAACTTTTTTTGGATCTTTGTCAATTGTTTTGTAGGAAATGTAATATCCGAGGTATGATATTTTTGTAGCAAAAAACTTGCATTTGGCTTTGTTCAGATGGAGATCGTTGTCTTCAAGTCTCTTAAAACA
Organism: Sphaerophoria rueppellii; assembly: GCA_920937365.1. Taxonomy (NCBI): domain Eukaryota; kingdom Metazoa; phylum Arthropoda; class Insecta; order Diptera; family Syrphidae; genus Sphaerophoria; species Sphaerophoria rueppellii. The sequence continues at coordinate 75,553,609 of CAKKXW010000001.1, forward strand.
TTTCATGAGATTCTCTTCACAGTCAATAAGTGATTCTCCATGAACGATAATGTCGTCAAAATACGACACAACTCCTTTCAAACCGCTTAGAACTTGATCAAGTATTCTGTGGAACACTTGCCGCGTTCATAGTAGGTATTCCTGTTCAGCCTCGTCGCCAAAATGCTGTATATGAACTGATTGAAAAAAGATACTTCAAAAGTAACAATAGTTTATTTAAGAAGTAAATATAATAAGTTAGTTAAACAATAAGTATTGGTTTCTGATTATAAAAATATCACATTGAAAACGTGTTGACTCGATGGCGAATTATTCTAGACTGAATAATGAAAAAAGTCGATGATATTACAATCAAAGATTAAAAAAGTAAAGTCGATGTGTTCAGTTTTACGTCAAGTATTATCTTGATCACAACAATATTCAACTCAGCATGGTGAGTAAAATTATTGTTGTTTCAACCACAGATGAGTCAAAACAAAAGGGGGATTGGAAATCAAGCTGTCAAAATGACAATGTCTACAAGTTTACTGCAACAGTTTGCGTGTTTTTACCAATACACAAATTACCAATTTTTGTTGCTTTTTTTCTCATCTATTCACATACATGAGGTAATGGTTAAATAAAATTTGTGGTATCCGGAGGGTAAAACATAAGTCAGTATCCGATCTTCTTTTGTCTCTGGTTTCAACTGTCTAGTTGAAATCAAAATAATTCATTATTTGTTTTCGAGTTTTTGCTTTCTGAAGAAGTGAAAAAAAAACTCTTTGAAATAAAAAAATGCAAGGCAGAAGATATCTTTCTTATCAGTAAATGACCAGTCATATTTTAAAAAATTTCTCAAACGTGGAACCTCAAATCCAAATTTCTAAATAACAGCAATATGTTTCTTGTTACCTGGTCTGAGGCAGGTCACAAATTTGAAAATTTTTGTGACTGTCCCAAGTTGTGACTCTGCACCAGAATACGAAAAAAGTCACAAAAATCATTTCACCTCAACTTGTGACTTGTGAGGTGTCAGTGAGGGTCCTCAGAATCGGGCTGTTAGTTTTGAGAGTACCAACCTACATTTTTTATATCCCTTAACAGTTTATAATTGTATATACACAGTAAATTTATATACTAATGTAATGATTTTTTTTTATTAATTGAAGAAATTTGGTTTGCTTTGTTTATTTGGTTATTCTTGGTATTTTTCTTATTTTTAATTTTTTTTCTATCCTGTGACCCCCTCCAGAAAAAATTTCTGGATCCGCGCCTGGGTCCGGGCCTACGTAAAATGAACAACTGCGATATTTACTACGGCGACTGCTACCGGGAACAAAATCAGCGTTTATTTGAATGTGCATTTGTAAATGGCACTTGACTCAGGAAGAAGGATTTGAGTTTCCGTATCAAGGCTAAATTCACCAACAGCAGACTCATCTGCGCTCACGCCCCCACTAAGGAATGAGCTCCTCGACAAGACCTATGAGCAATGCCTTAGCTATGACATTAAAATTGTCCTAGGAGATTTTAATGCTAAGCTTGGAAGAGAAGAAATCTTTGGTGGAATAAACGGACGACTGAGACTACACGACACCACCTCCTATAACGGATTTAGGATAATCGACTTAACTGCGGGGCGAGACGTAATGGTAGCAAGTACGCGTTTCCCACATCTCAATATCCACAAGTGAACATCACATTGCGATCGACGCACGACACTTCTCTAGCATGCAAGATGTCCGCACATTCCGAAGTGCCAACATCGTTAGGGAAAACAGGAACTTTAAATGTGTTCTAAACAAAAAAAAAACGTAGGTATATAGTTTTAGGTTTTTAGGCCCGGTGCACACACGCGATTTTTTGTCCCGGTGTTATCGCAACTATTAAGTGCACACTTGCGTCAGGAAGAAACGAATTATTTTCGCGTACCTCGTACATAAAAGTTATGTTCTTAGTAAAAAGAAACGACTATTATATTCATCGTTTCAAAATATGAGACAAAATCCTGGACATTTTTTTGACAATTTTCGAATGAGTGTAAGATCTGTTGATGAGTTGGAAAATAGTATCAAAATCATACATATTTTAACTTTCAATTTGCTAAAAACTTGCCCATGTGTGGACTTCACAATAGAAAAGCACAGTATGTACTGCTATTCTATGCGATCAGAGAACAACGTTTTTTTTTATGAGTAACAATTGTGTATCTATTCTCTACATTGTGGGAGTCATATTTAGTTCTTTGTGGATTGTGCGAGGTGCATAAATTAAATTATTTTCTAACACATTTTTACTTTTTATTACTTTGAAATAAAATGTTGGGTAAGTTTTCACAATTTATTATTTGTGTGCATAATTCTTATACGTGTGTTATAGTTTCTTGGTAAAATTTGTTTTTTTTTTGTTGTTTTCGTGAGAGTTATGTGTTGTGTGCATGACGTGGATGACGTGGAACACGAACAAATTTCGGCAGTTCATATCAACTACAATTCTTTTCGCGACGAATAAATTTGTTTTCTTAAAATTATTAACATTTGAGCCTAAGAATTTAATTTATGCATCACAAAGCAAACATATACTAAACAATACTTTAATCGTTTTGTTGAGAATTTGTAAGTAAATAGGGCTTCGTTGGTCGTGCTCATGTGAATAGTGCTTAAGAGGCCTCCGGGCAATTTATTGAACTAATACATTTAAATCCAAATGAAAAATAGGGGCGTTTTTAACGCGTATCTGTCTGTCTGACACCATCCAAAGAATTGTATCCCTGTATCCTCACACTGAAATCGTTATTACGGGCGATTGCAATGTAAACAATTCTTCGTGGCGTCTCCATTCGGGCCAGACAACACCCGAAGGAATGTGTGCTGAGATCTTTGCTGAGTTTAACCACCTAACTCATCGAACCCACTCGAATATCGGACATTAATGGTCAAGCGGAAAATACTCTTGGATTGTTTCTTACGTCTGACCCTGATAAATACACTATCAGTGTATTAACGCCTCAGACCATAGTATTATATATGCAAATTGCTCGTGTCAAGCTAAACCAGTTAGAGAAAGAGCTCCGAAGAGAACCGTGCAATACGAGAAAGCCAACTGGGACGGTCTCAACAACTTTTCCGGATCTTTAACTGGTCACTATGCTTCGTCGATAGTGATGTAGACTCCAGCGCAGATATAATTACTAATATGATTATTTTGGGAATGAAAACTTTTATCCCGAATAGGGTTAAAAGCATCAAACCCAAGGAAAGGTCATGGTTTGATTCAAGCTGTAAAGAGTTTATCAGGGAAAAAGAAGTAAAGTTCCGGTGTTTTAGAGCCAACCCAACTGAGGAAAACCGGAACAAATTTAAACTAGCCAGGAAGGCCTGCAATGTTAGCTCGCTCGCGAAAGCGAACCTTTTTGCTAGACAGTTCGCCACTAACTCTTCGCTGCCAGAGAGTGTCATGACTCCTCCGGTTCTTGAGCGCGTCAATGATTCCATGGGATAAATCTTCTTCCGCACTCGTGCTGTGGCGAGAGTATTAAAGGATCTTAACATACATAAATCCGCTAGTACGGATCGTATCCCGCTATTATTCTGAAGAGGTGTTCTTGCACGCTGGCAAAACCTTTGCGTAAGCTTTTCTATCTATCCTATTCTTCTGGGCTCGTTCCAAGCAGTTGGAAAACAACATTTGTCCAGCCAATCCCAAAAAAAGGAAAATCTTCTTCTCCCTCCAATTATCGTCCAATTGCACTTACGTCCGTAAGGTCATATAAACGCTGATAAATTATCAGCTCAAGAAATTTCTCGAAGACCGAAAGCTTCTTAATGACCGGCAGTACGGCTTTCGCAGCAACAGGTGTACTGGTGATTTGATGGTTTATCTCACCGAACAGTGGAACAAATCTTTACATCGTTTTGGAGAAAGTAAGATTGTTGCACTTGATATTTCAAAGGCATTTGATAAAGTCTGGCATCTTGCTCTTTTATCGAAAATGTGTGCTTTCAATATCGATGAATCCCTTCTTCGTTGGATTAGAAACTTTCTTTCGAACCGTTCAATTCAAGTTGTGTTGGACGGATTCAAGTCTGAGACCTAAAATATGCTGGTGTGCCCCAGGGCTCCGTTTGTCTCCGACCTCTTTCTCATTTTTATTAAAGATTCTTGTCCGTTTCTTTCTAATCCAATAAATTATTTCGCTGACGATAGTTACCTTATCTTCTCATATTCGCTTCAATATTCACTTTCGGATGTGGACTGAAACGGGGCAAATATAAAGCTCATAAAGATTAACTCTGACATAAATAGCATTGTTACAATGGGGAATAAGAAAATCGCATAGAGTTTAATGCTTCGAGAACTCAATGTTGTTCTTGTATCTTAAATGCGTGAACATACCCCCCTGCCATGAGACCGAACATCTCGAGATTCTCGGGTATTTGACTCATGACCACTTTGTGGAAATGAGAACAACGCGATGTTTACAAAAATGCCGCAAGAAGTTTGGGTTTCTTAGACGGTTGCAAGAAATTTTCCTCCCCGTCTGATCTGGCTATTATCTTTAAGACTTTATATCCGTCCAAAGCTTGAGTACAATTCGCTTCTTTTGGCTGGTTGCTCCAGCTACATACTTAAGACTCTTGGCCGGTATACAAAAAGAGCTGTTAGAATGATTGGTGATAGAAAATTAGGAAACATAACCAACTCATTCACATTGTAAGATAATCTGCTTTTGAATTAGCCAGTTGCATTGCTCCCATTAAACAATTCGCCCGTTATACTCGCGCTTCAAGACGTACCTTTAAGTATAGAGAATCGTTCTTTAGCCTACTACGCGAATGTGGAACTCCCTTCCACACTCTGTCTTTCCGAATTATTGCAATGTTCCAGGAATTTAAAACCAATGTACACCGGCGCTTCCTTTCCTAGCCCTTTCCTCGCTCCTAATGCACTCACTGTGTCTCTGGCATGAAAAGGGTACAAAAAACCCCTTGGGTGTGTGCTTATTATAAAAAAAAAATCTAATGATATACAAATTTTCACCTGGTAAAAAAAATAATTGTGTAATAAGTAGGGTAAGATGGTGCAAGAATGCGACGAAACACCAATTAAAACACTAACAAACAGAATTCAACCACTTTTTTTATATTCTCTTTTTGGTTTATATAATTAATGGAACCAATAAAAAAAAACTTAAAACTTGTAACGATAAAGAATTAATTCATTAGTTATACGCAAAAAATCACATCAGGTTATTTGTGTCAGTTTTTATAATGTATTCATTAGTTTCAATGAAAGTATGAGCAAATGTAATAGTTTAAATAAAGTATATTCGTATTGTATGTACAAATACATGTATGTAAATAGGTACCTATTTTTTCATAAAATGAACTATGCTAGTGCTTACTTCACTCACAAAAACTTGAAACACGACGACGTAGATGTCAACGATATACGTACCTACATGTTTTTATACGATCAGAAATACTCCAATATTTACATTACATATTGACATTACTTCCCTGTAGTTTCTATGGAGAAGTAGAATGTCTAACATATCACCGTAAGCAAAAAGAAATAGAACTTGAAACCGTTAAATAGATTTTTTTTTCTATCTATCTGTGTAAGTGAATATGAAAGTACTGAAGCAAGAGGATACTTCAATTGCACACTCAATTTTCACTCAGTTGGTTCTGATTTGAAATGTTGGGAGTGGTGTGTTGGGTGGGAAAAAAACTGGAATTGTCGTGCGGAAGCGATTACAGGACTTCCGGCATAAAGTATATTTTCATTGCACTTGGATTGGTATTTGTCCTGTAATGCAATTTTTCGATTACGGAGAAGAAATTGAATTGACATTTACACTAGAAGAAGTTTGATTTAACGTCTTTAAGACTCGTCCAAACTTGATGTCATTACAAACGAACAAATGTAGATAGAATACATACCTATTATATAAGAAAACCGAGTGCGTGTGATGAGCTGTCACCCTCTAAATCCCTCACGATAGATTAAAATTTATTTTCTGGAACCACAAAACACTTACCTATTTGTGATTGTAAGCTAAAGTATCGTAGATGATAGGGTTGTGGTAATAAAAATTAAAAAAGCGTTTGTGCAACTTACAAAAATAATAGAACCTTTATAAAAATGAATTAACTATACCTACTTTTGCATAAAGGCCGGCCGGCCGGCCTTAAAAAAAGGGGTGGTATGGGAGTCTTGCTGAGTGTGAGAATATCTTACATACCCACATATATAATATATGCATACCTAATCCAGACAAATGGACCTTTTATTATACCAAAACATCCGATGTCGATGAAACTCGGCCGTAAACGCTCTTTATTATAACGGGATATGGGAAATTCTAATAATTGCCAGATTTTCAAAAATTTAAGTTTTTGTATGACTGTAGAACGATCAGACACTATAGACTGTATAAACAAATATCTAAGTCAAGTCTGTTAAATACTTTGTATGAAAAATACGTTAATGAAACCTAGATTTATATTTATGAGCCAGGAAATAATTATGTTTTGAAAAATCAATATTATATTTTTCAATTGTTGTTTAGCTTTCAATACCTGGATATCTATATACATATATAAAAGAACAGCCTAATTGTTCTTGCTTCGGCAGAACATATACTAAAATTGGAACGATAACAGAGAAGTTTAGCATGGCCCCTGCGCAAGGATACACAGCAAAATCGTGAAGCGTTCCAACATTTTTTTTGACAATGGGTATTCCTGGTGGGGTATTTTTGCCTTGGCCGGCTTACATATTTGTTTTAGTCTTAGGTCTTAGGTTTAAGTAGAGTAGGTTTGGTGGCACTATAAAATATATTTAAAAAAACAAAAAAAAATCATATAAAAGAAACAAGTGAAAAAAAGTGAAAAAGTGAAAAAAAAAAATGAACAATAAACAATAGAAGAATTATGCAAAGAAAAAGACAATTACACAAATCCTCAAAAGAAATAGAAAGGACATAGTTTTTGCGCTGTGGTTGTTCTAGTTTTAAGTAGTTTGTAGAGTAGAATAGGTAATTTTAAGTTTTATTTAAGGACCTTAGTATGTAAGTAAAACACCCAAAAGAGACAAGGGCTTTAGTTTTTTTTAGAATTTTTCTAATAGAAAAAAAAAATAAATAAATAAATAAATTGAAATACAAACTTAGTTCGTAGGCCGAAAGGCATTATAATTTTAAGATTAATGAATTGCTTAGAGCGCCCGACTTAGGGCCAGTAAGTTATTATATAAGTAGAATTAATTAGGCTAGTTTCACATTTTTGTCTAGCATGTAAGTAGATTTAAGTTTAAATGAATAAAAAAATGAATTACAAAAAAAAAAAAAAAAACAGCCTAATTTTTGTGTTCGTTCGCTAACCGGGCACACTGGTTGACCGATTTTCCTAATTTTTTCTCTAAATGCAAGAGGTTTTAGGGTAGAAGGTTTAGCAAAAATAAAATGTTTACTTTTCAAATCACAAATGGTTCAATTGTTAAAAAATGTTAAAAATTTTGTATTTCGCACTACAAAAAAAAAACTGATCAATATACGAAAAATTTGAAAATTTTGTCAAATATTTTTTTTTTTCAATAAAAAAAATCAAAAAATATGTCAGTGAAGAAAAATATAATATTTTTCTTCAACAAAAAAAAAAATGTCAGTGAACCTAGGAAATTATATTTGAACTAGCTGACCCGGCAAACGTTGTTTTGATATATGAAATTTCTAGAGTATGAAAATATGTATTTATATCTTATTTATTTTAAGTGGGTATTTATTTGTTAATTATGTTGTTAATTGTTATTTATAACGTTTTGAATGTTGATAAAATGTGACATTAATAAAATTTAATCAACACTAATGAACTGGAGGTATTCCACGTATAATTATTGTCTGAATGAAAAACATGGTGTGCCCAAATTTAAGCCACAAACAGACATTATTTAGCTTTGAGTCAATAGTCATTGCACATGCCAATCTGATGGGGAATTGAGTGCTTTCAAATTGAAATGTGCCAATTGCTTACGAAAAAACCGTTTTGCGAATAAGGCATTGCCACAATTGAATTGGTTGCACGACAACAATACTACGTTAAGGACAATAATAAAATTGCATTGGATTCAGAATATTTGCGCAAACTATTGAGTCGAAGTTAAGCGATCAACAAAAGTACCTACGTGTATGACACCATTAGATATGCAAGGCAAGGTGTGATCAGTCTGAGTGGTGGTATATATTTTTGTGATGCAACCGGTGGAATGGGGAAATCATTTTTGTTATCATTAATTTTAGCATCAGTATGATCTGAAATTAAAAAAAGAGTTGGCTCTTTCTGCTTCTGGAGTTGTGGGCACATTATTAGACATAAAACTGACATTACAATATTTAAAAAAAGTTGGTAATGGCCGAATATTTGTGTGGGATGAGCGCACAATGGCGCACAAAAATTTACTTGAAGCCTTTAACCGCAACTTGAAGAACTTGGAGCTCTGAATCTTTTTGTTGCTGAGGACAAAATTTGTCGATTATACCACGGTCAACTGCTGCAGACGAATGGAGTCGTTTAAAAACTTCTATTTCAGGAAACTTACATTGGCCAATTATTGGACATTAAAGAGAGAGTGGAGCGACAGGTCTTGAAGAGCCAAGGCCTAAGTGGCTTACTCTCATCAATAATTCTCTGGGTGCGTGTGAAGAATTTAGGGCACCTATAATTTAACGCCGAGTCCGAACGGCAAAGTTGAGAAGCACGTTTTTTTTCAGTTCTTCGCAAATGGCAATGCCCGAGAAAGATGAAATAAAAAACTGTGGGCATGAGTAGGTCTGAAACCCATGACGTTCTGCTTAGCAGCCAACGCACCTAATTTTTATTGTAATAGAAATCCACGGAATGAGTTGATTCAAAACGTCTTTCCAAGCATTGAAGTATTTAGTTGAAGTGCAATAATGGCTGGTACAGATTAAAGTCTTTCTAAAATCAATGCAACCATTTATTTTGAACTAGACAAATAAATGCATAATTTTTTGCCCACAAGTCGTTTGAGTGGTTTAGCACAATTACAAATGAAAACGATGTAGTATATTTTACAACGAGACGGAGTTTATTAATTTTTTGCATTTATGCAGTTATGTACCAGGACTGCCTCCACATTTTTTAACTCTGATGGTATGAGCATTATTATGTTTCGGGACATCAATCAACTTAAACTTTACGGTACTACAAGACTAGCCGTGAAGAAGTCAATGGCATACGTCTTTAGTTTCCTGTTCGACTTGAATTCGCTGAAAAATAAATAAGACGCAAGTTCAATCTTTAAAAATATGTGGTTTTTATTTAGAAATTTCTGTTGTTCCTCATGGTCAACTATACAGGGTATCCTGTAATTTGTCTGCAATATACTTTGGGATGTGATTCTTGGTCATATTCTTAGAAAATAATCCTTCTAAGACAAAGTTACTTTTTCCTCACTTTTTGATGATTAAAAAAAGGCTAACTTTGTATTTAAGTAGTGTTCAATTTTTCTTGCCCGAGCAAAGTGTTGCTTTTAAGATTTTTTTTTTTTTAATAATGCGTATAAAGAACATAAAGTTTTCTTATTTTTACCTTGTGAACAAAAAAATTAACAAATAAAATCTCATTGATAAACAAAAACCCATACCTACATTTTATAATACTTGGGAAAATCTTAAACACCTTAGAACATCGTATTTGGATTTTTTTTGTCAATATTTTTATTGCAGCACTTTATAATACCCCAATAATTGTTAGTTCTAAGAAAATTTACAACATTGTGCAATCCTGAAGAGGGTTAAAAGCATACTTATGCCTATACCTGGCTTGCTGTCAAAATCCTTGCTACCTTATACCTCTTCTCAGGGAGCTAAATTTTGGGGAAGATAATGTTTAATGGGTAAATTAACTTAAAATATTATGTAAAAGAATTGAAAAACTAATAGATTATTCATCAGATTAGCAAATACAGGCATGATTTTTCTAAGAATATTGTTCATTTCTGCCTATCCATCGATTACCGTATTCTTCATCCTTCCGAACCGTTGTGGGCCGAAGCCCTGAGAAGCGGGCAGGGGTTTTGCTAGTCTTTAATAAAGCCCTAAATTGAAAATACAGAAACTTATTTATTCTGAAAGTCAAGGCTTTGGCGAACGCAGGGGGGGTTATGGGATTCAAACCCGCAAAACAAACAAAAGAGAAAAACAATTTGATGCCATACAACCACATGCCTTACTCAGTTCAATTAGTAAAGCTCAATTCATCACTGCGCTAAAAATTTTTAGCCTGACAAAGAATTTGAGCCTGTATTTACAAAAGGAAGATTGTGATTTGAGCAAGTGCGTAACTGCAAACGATTTGCACGATTCATCTCAGCAACTGAAATCGGCGTGAAGCTGGCTATTCCACTAAGAGCAGTGGCGTAACTATAGATATGGGGGCCCCAGTTGGATTCTTAGCAGGGAGCCCTTCCCAGAAAAATATTTTTTTTTTTTATCTAAGTGGTATTATTCTATGCGCACAAATGATGTTGAAAAAAACAAACAAGTGTTAATCACTTGAAACACTTTATTCTTTTGATATGATACTCAAATTGACAGTTGAGCTCAAAATTTAATACGCTTTACGTTCAAATCAGCAAACTTTTGAATAATTTGACCCAAGTTATTTCTCATACGACTTGCTACTTCATTTTCAATTGAGGGAATACTCAAATAACTCAAACGCTCTTGCCCCATGGTACTACAAAAATATGATTTAATAATTTTTAATTTTGAAAAGGACCTCTCAGCTGTAACAATCTTGACCGGAATGGTTAAAATCAAAATCAAGGCTGTACAAACATCTTGAAAACTCGAAGATAAAGCTGAATTTTCAATAATTAATAAGTCTGCAAATTGCTTGACAGAACTAAGTTTTTCAGTAATTTGTTTACTGAGACATGATCGAAGAGAAACCAATAATTGTTCCGGAAATTTATCACTAATGACTTCAGCATAAATATTCGCAAGTATTACAGCTTCAATGTAGAGTTTTTGATCCATAATTTTTGTTAAAATCTGAGGTTGAAGTACTCGAAAAGTTTTGATTACGTTCCTCAAACTTTCAAATCGATTTAATAATTGAATGTAAATAATATCAAAACATCTATGGAAAATAGTAACACGAAATCGTGCTTCTCCATCAGAAAGTCCTTCGTCTTCTTCGAAATATTTCTTGGTTTTCTTGATAGGCTTGTTCTGAAACTCAACCTTGGCTTTCCAACCAGCACTAAGCTTAATTGCCTGTGACTTTGCTCCCTCATAGTCATTTCGGAAATCTCCTAGTGTTTCATATGCTTGCTCGATTAAGGCATTTGCTTGAGAAAGGTCGACGTCTGGCTTTTGTAGAGCTTTTGTAACCAAGTTTGTTGCTGTCAGAATTTTGTGTGCAAAACAACTCAAAATTTTAAATCTCTTTGCGTTAAAGACTTGCTTCACTTCTCTCGGTTCTCAACTTACCGATAAGAATGAGCACCTTAAAGAAACAGCTTGTTGAGCATCGTTCCGGGACCATCGCGTTGTACATAATCGTTTCAATTTCAACGATGATTTTTCTGAGAGAAAAGTCGACAATAAACACCATCTCTTAATACTGTTCGCACAAAAGACGTTAATTTGTTCAATTGTTTCCCAGAATTTTTGGATCTCAGGTATTCCACCCATCGAAGCATCATTGAGAACAAGGTTGAGTCTATGCTCTGCACAATGAACATATATGGTTGTTTTTTCTGGATCAAGAATTTTTGGCTTATTTTCTTATCTTATATTTATTATTGTTTTTCTTGCCAGCTTTGGGGCCCCCTGCAGTTCTGGGACCCCAGAAGGCTGAAGGTTTATTTGCGTAACAAAACGGGAGAGCAAAGGTTGAATAGATTAGCCTTAGCACTCCTCAATATACACATACACAGATGTTTCCACTGAGGAGATTTTGAATATTATGTATAAAAAGCTTAGAAGAATTGGTATAACAATAATACTGTAAATATGATGTCAGATATGTATATTTTCATTTTTCTTAACTCATTGCGAACACTTACGATTACAATATTTTTAATATCTACAACAACTGTTGTTTCATAAATCAGAATTTTTATTTGAATAAATGTGTTTACTTAAAGCAAGTCACAGCTCATGATGATGATGGTGCTGGAAACCTTCACTTTTCTTTTACCATAACGACCTCACATACAGTTGTGAAATAAAATTTATAGCAATTTTCCTGTTGAAAACCAATGAGTTTTCCGAGTTTTTCCATTCGAAAACCAATTTTGAAACCAAAAATTCCAAGCAAAAAAAAAAAACAAATCTCCGCCCTTTGTTTGATTTTTCCCACTCTTTCATGAGGTTTTTCCAATTTTTTTTTTCACAGAAACCATCACTGAATATAACATTATTAGGGGCCAGCTATAGCGATCATTGATTTTCTTTTGATTATCAATGACAGCATTCACTCTCCCAAATCTAGTAAAAAGATTGACATATCATTACAGTAAAATTGGGTACTTTCGTGCTCAGAATAAGATAAGAAACATAATAACAATCAATAATTATTTCCAGTTGCCGTAATCGTAAGCTACGGCTATTCAAGAAATTTTGACGGACTTCCATACTCAATTTAAAAACTTTTGATCCAACCATGTCGGTCAAAAATCCTTTGCGGACCTTTAAGATATGACCTTGCGCCTTTTAAATATCCGTGTGGTCGTACGAAGAGATCTTTATATTTAATATTGCTCTGCGCCCCGCGACCCATTGAACACTCAATGTTATTAAGTAAATTTGAAACCTCACTTGAATGTACTTATGCCTATTATGAAACTATAAGAAACAAGTTAGTTACTTAAAACATTTGAAGATATAATAATCAATCGCAAAAGGATCCATTTATCCAATTAATTTTCTAATTTAAAATCATAAATCTAGCCAAAGTTCTTAACAAAGAAATCCAGCCAATAGCCTATAAGGCGCAGGAAAACAATCATCTTGAGGAGAGAAAATTTCTTATTCCTTTTCCTTGTGGCAATAACAACGGCTTCCTTGCTTTTTCGCAACTGAAAACTTTCCTTATTAGTGTCAACAGAACAAAAAACCTTTTCTTCTACTACTACTATTCGACACGAGCAACCACCACATAATTCTTAAAACAGGAATAGTACGATTTTTTTCTTTTGCCTTGTGCTTGATGGGAGGGGCATGTGAATCATGCAATGGAGATATATTTTTCATGAAAAAAAAAGCAGGGCAGTTCTGTCTCTTCAGGTGATGCGCTGACTATATTCATGTGTGTGCTGGACAAGGAAAAAAGAAAATTATTCGAACTCTGCGTGCAAAAGAGATGCACGATTGACGTTGAGAAATGAATGGTTGTTTTTCTTGCTCTCCTTTGTCCTAATTTGACGTTAAACCTCTCCCCTCATTTATTTCTTTTTTATTTTGATTTTATCACTTCTACAGAGAAAAGTGGTTGCAAATTTAGGGAGGTATAAGTAAATGGCGTAAATCTGAAAGGGCTGGTATGCATGCAGTTAACATTAAGATTTATGATGGATGTTTTGATACCGTGTGTAAGGTCTCACAACAAAAGGCAGTGCAATAGGTATGGTATGGGTACTGTTTCTGTTCTGAAGCTGTATAATGGCAAGGTACCTGCAATGATTGTACTTAATGATGTGTTGATGACGATCGCGAAAAACAAGATGACGTTTGTGTGTGATGTGTGGCGCGACAGGAGAAGAAGGTGGTTTAAACATGGGTGCTTATGAAGTTGTATGTGAATATGGTAGCGGAAATAATGATTATTGTTGGAGTGGAAGAAAAATGGAAATCAGACCGCCATTAAAAATCAAAGGAGGAGAAGAACACAAGTAGATAAGAAATTAGAGGAACAATTATTGTTGTTACATATTTTGTATTTATCCATTGTCGTTTTTCGTAGAAATAATGGATAATGCAAATTGCATGTTTGAATTTGAACCATCTGAATTCTTAACGACGCACGGCGATGTTTTAATGAAAATTGGATCCTATACATTTACTCAACTGGGGGAAGTTAAATCTATAAAAATACATAAAATGTATGTAACAATGTAAAGGGTTTTCCAATAAGAGGTGTTATTTTGATATTCAAAGAAAAATGGCTTTTTTTTTAGATAAATGATCGGATGTTTATTTCATTATAGAGAGGAAGGTATGCCGTTCGTTAATAATGGAATAAAATATCAGCCACGACCACGCTTACAGGACCATATCCTTTTAATGAAATTTTCCATAACCAAATCGCAAAGTGGCTGCCCTATGTCCTCGATAGCCTCACGAATTCCATCTTTGAGGTCTTGAATTGACACTGGGCTATTGGCGTAGACCTTATCTTTCACGTGGCCCCAAAGAAAGAAGTCGCAAGGTGTAAAATCACAAGATCTCGGTGGCCAATTGTGATCACCTCTTCGAGAGATAACACGGTCCGGAAACTTTTCCCGTAAGAGATCGATGGTTTCATTGCTTGTGTGGCATGTAGCGCCGTCTTGTTGAAAGTAATCGTTGTCCAGATCAATACCCTCCAATTCTGGCCATAAAAAATCATTAATCATCTCTCGATAGCGCAATCCATTGACCGTAACTGTTGCTCCAGCCTCATTTTCGAAAAAGTAAGGTCCAATGACCTCGCCGGACCATAAACCGCACCAAACAGTCACACGTTGATGAAGGAGAGGCTTTTCAACAATAACTCTTGGGTTTTCCGAGCCCCAGATGCGACAGTTGTTGACGTAGCCTCCGAGGTGGAAATGGGCCTCATCAGTCAAGATGATATTTCGATGAAATTCCGGATCATTTTCATGCATTTCAAGGACCCAATCAGCAAAGACACGACGTTGTTGATGATCAGCCGGCTTGAGTTCTTGTGTTAACTGAACTTTATAAGCCTTAAGATCCAAGTCTTTATGCAAAATACGGTGTAATAACGTTTGTGGAATGCCTAATTCCAAAGAACGACGAGGAATGGACAAACCTAGGTTTTCTTCAACACTTTGGGCTACAACAGCAATATTCTCAGTTGTTCTTGAGCGACGTGCACGGGTTTTATTCTTCACATCACTAGCTTGTCCCAACAGCTCGAATTTGTCCACCAATTTCTGTATTGCGGTCCGACAAGGTGCTTCACGACGACCCAAAAATGTTTTAGTTTTACGAACCATCTCTGCCAAATTTTCACCATTTTTATAGTGAATTTTAATAATTTCAATGCATTGTGGAAGCGTGTTGTAGTTTCTACTTGTCAAATATTAATAAATGACAGCTTCAAAAATGACAGCTACCGAAATAGCGGGTTTTTCAAAATAACACCTCTCTTATTGGAAAACCCTTTATATCTACATTTGTGTATCAAAAATAGTTCGACCTCCAATTTAACGTCGTCTGAAAGGAGATTGATACGTTTCTATAGTAATGTCCGTGAATGATGAAATAAGAAGTCTATTGGAACGCATCGGATTCGGTCCTACACGTTTTGCTCATTTACCCCCAACAGTTGCTGTTCTTTTAATATTTTATACCTACACATTTTAAATATGTAGGCTTGAAGTTGACCTCTTTTCCTTTTTTGGCGCTGCTACATTTATTTGGGAATCCAGAGACGCTGATTTTACTCATACTTTTGCCCAAGTTCGATAATTCCTTACTAAGTAGGTACATGAAGTCACAACGGTATTTGTTTTACTTTCATTAGCTCCGTATTTACTTATATCAGAGTTGTTTACTTACAAGGTTACAAGTATCAAAAGCAGAGTTAAGAATGTAGACAACATTACTTTTCATGCTTCAGTTCAATAAGGTCCCTACCCAGTACTTTCAAGATACAATCTTTGCTTAACGAGTAATGAGGAAATATTATTTCAAAGAGCGAACAGGTACAAATTATACCAGCAGTTGCCCGCAAATTCGTCCGCCTCTACCTCATCCACCGGCCAGAGGTGCGTCTTCGACTTGTGCATCATGCCCGCATGGGAATTTTGTTGCGAAGTTATTTTAAAAAAGTACACTCTCTCTAAATCGAAATTGTTCATAACTCGAAGTCTTCATATATTAGCGTAACGTTGTATTGAATAGTCCATTTATCAAGGAAGGGTTTAAGGGTTTAAGCAAAGGATCAGTGATAAGTGTAGCTAAAACGGGGAAAATTATACATAGGTATATGAAAATGAAGGAACAATTTCGATTAAGAGAGAGAGTCCACTGTTTTAAAATAACTTCACAACAAAATTCCCATGCGGGCATGATGCACAGGTCGGAGACGCACCTCTGGCCGTGGGATGAGGTAGAAGCGGACATGTACAGTTCTTATTCTGTTCACATACTTACAAACTTGCTTATCCGGCTCACAATCCATGAAGGATCTCAGCCTGAGATATTGCAGCCTTCCAGCTTGATCGGTCACTCGCATGCACTTTCCAGTCGCCGAAACCAAGCGCACATCCGCAGTCACTTGGTCTTTGTAACGTAGATTCGGTCTTCCTTGCGGTCTTGAACCTTGAGGCTGGGATGAGAAGACTTTCTTGGTTGGACCATTGTCGTCCATTCGCTCGATGTGACCGAGCCAATATAGTCGACTTTTCTTGGTCTTCTGGACTACATCTACATATTGGTACAGCTCATACAGTTCTCGGTTGAACCTTCTTCTCCATTCGCCATCGTCGCATACAGCACCGAAAATCCGTCGAAAAATTTTTCTTTCGAAAATGCCCATCAGTATCAATTCTCCGTTCTTACTTATCGTCCAGCACTCAGCGTCGTACAGTAGGACTGGTAAAATCAAGGTTTTGTATAGCCGACACTTTGTCTTTCGAGTGAGGAGTTTTGAACCCAGTTGTTTTCCTAAGCCGAAGCAGTTCGGAAGCGGTTCGCTAGGGTAATTCTTCTTCGGATCTCCACTAAGCTGTCGTTTGTGGGATTGATGTTTGTTCCATGGTTGGTGAACTCCTTAACTTACTCGAAATTGCTGCTACCAACAGTGATGTTTTGTCCTAGGCGGCGGACAGATGTTGCTTTGTTTGTTGATAGCAAGTACTTTGTTTTGTCCTCATTCACTTCAAGACCAACGAGTTTCGCCTGTTCTTCAATCGCTGTGAAGGCCTTAAGCGCAGCCCTCTTTTATCGACCGATGATGTCAATGTCGTCCGCATATCCTAGCAGCTGGGTGGATTTGTTGAATATAGTGTGTTCCGTGCTCACACTTGCCTTGCACCCTATCTGCTCCAGGATAATTTTGAAGAAATCATATGACAACGCATCTCCTTGTCTAAGCCCTGCGCATGTTTGAAACAACGCGGATGAGCTGTTACCCATTCGCACACTGCACTGCGTATTGTTTTGCGTCATGCGGCGCAGCTGGATTAGTTTGTTTAGGATCATAAGCTCTTTGCGGTGGATGCTATCATAAGAAGCTTTGAAGTCACTGAAAAGATGGTGGGTTTCGATTTGAAATTCTGTTCACATATTCGATACAATTAATTCGTAAAGTTGCAGGTCTGCAATAAAAATCTAATTCCAATAGGTACCTAATGGCAATTTTCAAGCGCTGCCTCTAATAAACCATTCTTCTTTTGTCGAACCAAATTTCTCAATGACCTATAGATGTTGTTAAATAATAAATTCACTTCAAATTAAGGTTCCTCTGGCCGGAAAAACGAAACAAACATTTTCGAAAAAGAAAACAATCCAGGATTCAAATAATCCTGTGGATGTTTTTTCAACAGCAAGATAGCTAGATCATTCATTAGTTTTGTAATTCAACTTTTTTTCTGCTTATTTCAGTCCAACTCTGAAAACTGGTAGGTATCTATAGAATGAAAAATCATTCTTTAGCTATCTTTTTTTATTTATGTATGTATTTGAAATTATATTATTGTATATCCTCCTTAAGCGTGTTGATGGATTTTGCCCTCTTATCCATTTTATTTATTTTTTCCTTGCTCTATCACATCAATAATAGTCCTTCAGCGATGATTATGCCATGATGCGATGATGATGATGACATCTTCAGTTAATGCAAAACGAATTTGAGAACCCTTTTGGATTGGAGAAGTAGAGAGTTTTGGTTCGTTTGTGTTTCCAAGCGAATATTTTCTCGAAGGCTGTTGCGAACTACACCATAAACGAGAAAAAAAAGTACTTCCTCTTGAATCATAATGAAGTATAAAACGTTCAACGTTAGGCTAAGGATATTCCACCATTACATTACGAAGTAGTTATATGTAGGTATACTAGGCCTCTAGTATACTAGAAAGGAATGAATAAGGAACTCCACGCTCCACCCTCTAGCGTTTCACGTCCGTCCGGTTATAAAGATGTGGGGGTGGAATTTTTCAATCCTTGTTAGTTAAGGTGGATGCGCGCTCGTTAGCTTAACGAGCCTGATGGTTGATTCGATTATATTCCATAACACAGCATTAATGTTTATCCTTGTTCCCATATCCATCAGAATAATGATGCCATCCCATCTCATTATTCATTCAATACGATGAACGCTCATTCATTCATTTATTCGCTGGGAATAATTTTGTGTTTTGTTCTTCTTTTTAGCCTTTAGACATTTTTTATTCCTGAAATCCAATTGGAGACCTTTGTCGTTTGGTATAGGTATACCATTACAATGTGTGATCTGTAGGTATATTCTTTCCTTTTCCTTTTTACCTTACAATAGGCCACGCTGGTCCTGAGCTGTTGATTGCTAGAGTTCTTTTCCGTATAATATTATGGAGTAGGAAGGTATACAAGTCCTCTAGATAAGGTATTCAAAACTGAAGGAGGTTTTAATGCAGAAATTTGAATTTTCTTCTTCGCAAATGTTATTATGTCCTTGGTATAATGGTTCCGTAGAAGGAAGCAATTAAATTTGAGAGACCATTTTTAAATACGTCTCATGATTCTTTATAATTTAACGCATTGTATTTATTTCTCAAATGTTGATGTCGGGTGTTCTCAAGCATTGCATTTCAATTCAAATACATGTGCATATCACAATCACAATAGAATTTTAATCTTATGGGTATAGGTACCTACAAAGCTTTATGTACTCAAATTCTTTATAAAACAAGCAGTGTTCTCATTATTACAAAAAAGTAATGCATTAACGCCTTTAGAGTAATCATTTTTTGTGTGGTAAACATAAAATAATTGACAGACTTTTGAGCCGACAGAAATAAATGTTTACACTAACGTTACCTGCACGGGGTAAGCCTTGACGTGGCGGAGCGGCTTACGGTAACTACTACTATGAAGCTTAGAGCTATGCGATCGCAAAACTTGTTTTCGCAGAAGGGCCTCCCATGGTCGACAGGTCGAAGCGGAGTAGGCTGTTACTACTAATTACACCACAACGAACGAGTGTTCCCACCAAGGCACTCCCAGCGAATGAATTTCTTCTTTGGAATCAACGGTGGCGTCTCCATGTTTCAGTTAGGCCGAACTACTTGGTGAACACCTTTATGGGCTACTTCGACTTATTTGAAGCCCAGGCCGTAAAAGGAGCGGTTTTCCGGCTCTTGCACTTGGATTCACATCAAGTGCCTGGTACTCCAGGTTGGGGGTTGTGCGTCGGGGTGACTTCCCGACCACGACCACGTAGAAAAGAATCTAGTTGCGAAGCAACACCAGGCCTCGGAAACGGACGGATACACTGATGACGACCCAAGCAAGTGTATAAAGGACAACGAATTTCGGGTATGCACGTTGAATGTTAGGTCCCTTAATAGACCGCGTGCTGCCGAACAGTTAGCGGAAACCCGCAACTGCTACAAAGCAGATATTACCGCTATCCAGGAAATGCAATGGGAGGACCAGGCAAAAGGAGGATGAATAACTGCGACATCTACTATGGTAATTGTTACCGAGAGCAACAAGAGCGACTTTTTGGGGAGCAGACTCAGGAAAAAAGTCTTGAGCTTCAATTGCGTGAGCGAACGCATCACGACAACCCGAATCAAGGCTAAATTCGGCAACATTAGCCTAATATGTGCGCATGCCCCCACAGAAGAGAAAAAGGACGACACCAAAGACGAGTTCTACGAGCTCCTTGACAAAACGTACGAGCAATATCCTAGCTATGACATTAAAATTGTCCTCGGTGATTTTAACACAAAGCTGGGAAAAGAGGACATCTTTGGTGGAACAGTCGGAAAGCACAGCCTGCACGAAATCACTTCCTATAAAAGATTCAGGCTGATCGAATACGAAAGTCAAAACGCACCATCTTTTCATCAACTTCAAAGCTGCTTATGATAGCATCCACCGCCAAGATTTTATGATGGCGATGTCTGAGCTCAGGATCCCGAACAAACGGATTCAGCTGAGCCGCATGACGCTATACAATACGCAGTTCAGTGTGCAAATGGGTAATAGCTCATCCGAGTTGTTTCAAACATGCGCAGGGTTTTGACAAGAAGATGCGCTGTCCTGTGGCTTCTTCAACATAGTCCTGGGGCAGATAGTGCGCAAGGCAGGTGTGAGCACGTAAAACACTATCTTCAACAAATCCACCCAGCTCCTAGGCTATGCGGACGATATTGAAATCATCGGTCGATCCAGGAGAGCTGTGCTTGAGGCCTTCACAGTGATTGAAGAACAAGCGAAACCCGTTGGACTTGAAGTGAATGAGGACAAAACCCCGTACATGCTATCAACACACAAAGCAACATCTGTCCACCGCCTAGGACAAAACTTCACTGTTGGTAGCAGCAATTTCGAGGTAGTAAAGGAGTTCACCTACCATGGAACTAACATCAATCCCACAAACGACACCTTAGTGGAGATCCGAAGAAGAATTACCCTAGCGAACCGCTTCCGAACTGCCACGGCTTAGGAAAACAACTGGGTTCAAAACTCCTCACTCGAAAGACAAAGTGTCGACTATACAAAACCTTGATTTCACCAGTCCTACTCTACGGCGCTGAGTGCTGGACGATAAGTAAAAAAGGGGAATTGATACTGGGCACTTTCGAAAGAAAAATTCTTCGACGGATTTTCGGTCCCCCGACGATGGCGAATGGAGAAGAAGGTTCAACCGAGAACTGTACGAGCTGTACCAAGATGTGGATGTAGTCCAGAAGGCCAAGGAAAGACCACCAATGACTCGGCCACATCAAGCGAATGGACGGCAACGCTCCAGCCAAGAAAGTCATCTCATCCCAGTCCCCAGGTTCGAGACGGCAAGGATGTCCGAACCTACGGTACAAAGATCAAGTGACTGCGGATGCCAGAGCGCTTGGTTACGGCGACTGGAGAGTGCATGCGAGGGTAGACTTACACATAACTAACAACTAACACCACACTAAGTGATGAGCCGGTGGTATAACACAGTCTCTGTGTTGGCAAACCATTGGTCGTAATATGGTGCTTGCTATAAGCCTATACGACCAATTCTGACAGTGTGTAAAAATAACTACAACTACAAAAAAGTCTTATGAATAAATACGACAATTTTTATTTACTTCTTCTCAACAAAATGGGCAGATCAATTAATTTTCCAAAGCTGTTGCAGCTTCTTGTTATGCATGCTTGTTTTTGGAAAGCAAGTGCTGCATTGCAATGATTCATTTTGAGCATCTTTTTCACTTTCGTCTGAGGATGATGACGATCTGGAACTGGAACATTCAAAATCGATTTGGTGGGATTGGGAGGAAAGCGAGTGGAAAAATGTTGCCCAAAAGAGAATCAACTTGGGGTGTGAAAATTGTTATATAGCATATTGTGCACTGCAACCAGGGGTTTACAGGGTGGGGCGTGGTTGGGAGACCGCCCAGGGCAGGCTTCCCTTTATTTCCTCTCGCTCATTGAACGAGGCCTACTTACTCATAAACTCCCTAAATTTAGCGAAAAAATCGTTATGTTTGCAACACTAGAATGGAACGCAGTCTTCAAATCGGAGCACTGCATTGCATGCATTTAATTTCACCGGGAATTCTCGACCATCGAGAAAAACATTATCTATCTCTTTTTTACGTTTAAATTAGAGAGAGTTTATATGTTATTTCTGACGAAGCGGAACACACTCAGCTCATTCTCATTCATTAAGTCGGTGCACGCACTTAAAACAGTTATTCCAAT
The DNA here is from genome assembly GCA_920937365.1 of Sphaerophoria rueppellii. NCBI lineage: Eukaryota > Metazoa > Arthropoda > Insecta > Diptera > Syrphidae > Sphaerophoria > Sphaerophoria rueppellii. The sequence continues at coordinate 75,575,750 of CAKKXW010000001.1, forward strand.
TATTTTAAAAAATGGCTCGAATGTAATAGGTTGAAGAACTGGAAATTGAACCTGTGTTTAGAGCCACGACAAAAATTCGATATGTTAAGCGTCAAGCTGGTGAAACTGCACGCGATGAACCTATAGCTTCGTCGGAAAAAAATTTAAGATTGAATTTTTCAACTGTCTTTTAATTACATTAATTTAAGTCAATGAAAGATTTGAACAGTTAAATGAGTACTCGGGATATTGGTCTTTTTTGTACAACATAAAACAGATTCCGCAAAAACCTGACCTCGTCAAACTCTGTGGTGATCAGTAGACTCTAAATCAGATATAGATTGATTATATGTTGTGTGATGAACTCATAAGTCTGATATCTTTTTTAACTGATCAGAATGTGGCTACCCCTGATTTTATTTTAAATTTAAATCAAAGATCGCAACTTACAAGAAATGTGTCCAAATGTATGGATAGTAATGCGCATATTATTAACTATGCGGTTGCTAGTGGGGAGAGGAGTTTTTATCAGCTTAAGCTGATAAAAACCTATCTGTGATCGACAATATCACACTTGGCAACTTTGTCAATCGAGATTGAAGTTGCTGAAAACCTCGATTTTGATAAAATAATAAAAGAGTACGCCGACATAAGGCTAGAAAAGTCAAATTTTATTTGGTTCGTTCGCGTACTTTCTGCACTAAAATTCGTAAGACGAGACATTTTAAGGAGTGGGGGTAAAATTCTCTCACAGAAAAACAAAACTACAAAATAGTAAGCGAACGGGAAAACAACAAATTTTACCCACATTTTAATTGTCAAGTTTTTTTGTATGAAGAATTGAAACTTTGAGTTTGAATTTATTTATTTATTTGCTATTTTCAAACAAATTTGACACTTTTCACAAATCAGCCCAAAGTAATTTCTTGGGGTAAAATTCGTAGGTTGGGGAAATATTTTACTCTCTCGTGAGCGCTCTCTTTTACGAAAAATTACCAAATTTTTGAGTACGCGAACAGGATTTGGTTAAATTTCGTAATTTTTCGTAAAATTGGACTGTTTTAGGAGGGTACGCGAACGGACCTATTATTTTTTCTTTTGATAAATGGTAATTTCATTATAGGTCCGTTCGCGTACTTTCTGCACTAAAATTCGTAAGACGAGACATTTTAAGGAGTGGGGGTAAAATTCTCTCACAGAAAAACAAAACTACAAAAAAGTAAGCGAACGGGAAAACAACAAATTTTACCCACATTTTAATTGTCAAGTTTTTTTGTATGAAGAATTGAAACTTTGAGTTTGAATTTATTTATTTATTTGCTATTTTCAAACAAATTTGACACTTTTCACAAATCAGCCTAAAGAATTTTCTCGGGCTAAAATTCGTAGAATGGGGAAATATTTTACTCTCTCGTGAGCGCTCTCTTTTACGAAAAATTACCAAATTTTTGAGTACGCGAACAGGATTTGGTTAAATTTCGTAATTTTTCGTTAAATTTGACTGTTTTAGGAGGGTACGCGAACGGACCTTATATCTTTTTCCTTTGTTCATATGGGTTTCAATTGCAGATAGGGGGCGCCGTATAAATCTCACCCAGGAAACTGGTAGTGCTAAAACCGGCACGTGAGTGCAATCGGACTATAATTGGAGGGAGGGGAGGATTCGCCTTTTTTGGGTATAGGCTGAATATAATCTGTTTTCCAACTACTCGGATTGAGCCCAGAAGAATAGGATAGATGGAAAAGCTTACGCAAGGGTTTTGCCAGCGTCGAAGAACACCTCTTCAGAACAATAGCGGGGATACCATCCGGGCCAGCAGACTTGTGTATGTTGAAATCTTTTAAGACTCTCACCACACCACGAGTGCGAAAGAAGATTTTGTCCCATGGAATCATTGACGCGTTCAAGAATTGGAGGAGTCATGACACTCGCTGGCAGCGAAGAGTTGGAGGCGATTTGTCTAGCCAAAAGAATAGCTTTCGCAAGAGAGCCAGCGACTGGAGTACCATCATCAACGAGCGTTGGGACCGAGGAAGAAGAAGAATTCTTCATGTTTTTCACAAAAGACCAACAATTTTTACTGCCTTTGGGACATTGCAGTATTTTTTGCCTTATTTTTTGGGTCATGTAAAAACTTGGTCCGTCGAATATGGACATTGTAGGCCTTCTTGGCTTGTTTAAACATTTTCGGGTTTTCCTCAGTAGGGTTTTCTTTGTAACAACGGAAACTTACTTCTTCGACCCTGATAACCTCTTTACAGCTCATATCAAACCATGCGTTCTTTTTGGGTCTCATGCTTTTAACCTTATTCAGGATATAAGAGTTCTCATTCATAGAAAAATTAAACTTGTGAGCATATCCGCACTGGAATCTACGACACTATCGAGGAAGCATAGTGACCAGTTAAAGATCCTGAAGAAATTATTGAGACCGTCCCAGTCGGCTTTCTCATACTGCCAAACGGTTCTCCTAGGATCTCTTTCTTTAACTGAGATTTTTTTACACGAGAAATTTGCATATATGACACAATGGCCAGATGGGCCTTGAGGCGATACTACACTTATGGTATATTTATCAGGGTCAGAGTCAGAGGTGTTTGAGTGGGCTCGTTGAAGAGCTAAGCAAAATAGTTAAACTCAGCAAAATCTCAGCACATACTCCTTCGGGTGTTGTGTTGCTCGAATGGAGAAGAATGAATGAAGAATTGTGTAGATTGAAATCGCCCGTAATAACGATTTCAGTGTGAGGATACAAGGAAACAATTATTCTTTGGGTGGAGTCGAACACTGAGTCAAATTCGTTAGAAGTTGAAAGTGAAACCGTCCAAATTTGAGCTTCTACAGAGGAAACAGTAATGGATGATGTGCTTAATTACGCAAAATTTGATCCACATAAAGTTAAAGGAAGGATTTAAATTAGAGCTATACTGTTATTGAAATTGGTAAGCAAATTCACTTCTAATATAAGCGGCGAGACCATGGTGGGAAAAGAATAGTGGCACTAAGTTGTACTTATTTACTTACATAAGGTGGCGCTACAGTCCGTTGTGGATTCGGGCCTCAATCAACAGTCTCCGCCAGCTAGCTCAGTCCTTAGCTAGTCGTCTCCAGTTTTGCACTCCATGTTGATTGAGGTCCTCTTCCACTTGAGTGCGCCACCTGAGTCGCGGTCTTCCTCTCCTCCTAGTCCTACGTCCCTCGGGAATAGTGTCGATGGCTTTCCAGGCCGGAGCATTGGTGTCCATTCAACCGAGCCATCTGAGTCTCTGGACCTTGACCCTTCTTGCTAAGTCCATGTCGTTGTACAACCCGTAAAGTTCGCTCTTGTATCTTTTTCGCCATTCCCCTTCAAGGCACACGGGGCCAAAGATGACCCGAAGAACTTTCTTCTCGAAACAGCCTAAGGCACTTTCATCCGATTTTGTCAGGGTCCATGCTTCTGCACCATACAGCAGGACTGGGATGATGAGTGTGTTGTACAGTTTTACCTTAGTTGCTCGAGAGAGAGCTTTTCCACTCAATTGCTTTCTTAGCCCAAAGAAACAGCGATTAGCAAGAGTTATTCTTCGTCTGATCTCGGCGCTGGTGTTATTGCCCGTGTTTATAGCGGAGCCTAGGTAGACAAACTCCTCTACTACCTCGAAGTTATATGCGTCTATTGTGACGTTCTGCCCAAATACTTCGTTTTTCCCTCATTTACCGCTAAGCCCATTTTTTCCGCTTCTGTCTCAATTCTCACAAAGGCGCCATTGACATCACGCTGTGTTTTTCCCATTATATCAATATCATCGGCGTACGCGAGAAGTTGAACAGATTTTTGGAAGATAGTGCCTCTGGTGTTGACGGTGGAGTTCTGCACTATCTTCTCAAGAACGATGTTAAAGAAATCGCATGACAGTGCATCGCCTTGTCTGAATCCTTTTTTGACGTCGAAAGATTCCGTGAGCTCGTTGCCAACCTTGATGGCGCAGCGTGAGTTCTCCATTGTCATTTTGCACAAGCGAACGAGCTTGGCAGGGACGCCAAAACTAGACATAGCTCTGTACAGTTTTGTGTCTGTAGATGCTGTCATACGCGGCCTTAAAATCGATGAAAAGGTGGTGGGTATCGATTTGGAGTTCATAGGTCTTTTCCAGGATCTGCCGCAACGTGAAAATTTGGTCGATGGTTGACTTTCCTGGCCTGAAGCCACATTGATAAGGACCAATCAGATTGTTGACGAAAGGCTTCAGACGTTCACATATTACGGCAGAGAGGATCTTGTAGGCGATGTTAAGTAGACTTATTCCTCTATAGTTGGCGCAGTTTAGAGGATCTCCCTTTTTCAGGATCGGGCAAACAATGCTGATGTTCCATTCATCGGGCATGCATTCCTCTGACCTTTGAATATAAAATTCGTTAGGATCAGTAGCCTCATCTACTTGGGTTTCACTAAGTGCCAAAACAGCTGGCCTGTTAAACAGTGTGGAGGTTCGTCGACAGAAAATTCGTTCTTAACCCATGAATATTTTTATAATCGACCTTGAAATTCTAAGCCATGGTAGTTCTCAAAAATTTCAAAACCAAAATAGACGAGCTCTAAGAATATTATTGCATTGAATCTCAGACTACTTCTCGACTCAGCGCCCCAGCTGAATCGATCCGACCCTGGAATTTAAACAATACTTATTCTCTATTCGTCTGCTATTGGTGTCATATTATATACATACATTGTATATGAGCGAACTCATTGCAATGTAATAAATATGATAGGCCATGAATCTGTTTGTGCTAGGAAAGGAAAGTGGGATTGGTACTCAACTCACTGTGCTGTCTTTGCCATTTTGTTTTGTTTTTGGAGGTGCTGTGCTTTTGTGCTATGTTATATTTGCTTTTTTTCTAATTTCATTGCGGGATAACACTGATGTATGTGTATGGGTGGAACTATGTTGTTGTTTTTTTCTTCCATGTTTATTGTTAAAACAGTAATTTTGCCGTTGCCGTAGTCAAAAAATTCCATCCATGGCTTTCAAAAATCATTGATAAAAAAATTGGATTTTTCAAATTAAATTCAAACGAACTTAATGGGCTCTAATTTGTTTAAAAAAAGTTGTTAATAAACTGAAGAAGTTATTGACAAGGTATTAATTAGCTACAGGGAGTCTCAAGAGCGCCTCCACCCACCGCCGGGCCACCCCTTTAGTAAAAGCAGTGGCGCCTGGCAACGTTTAGACCCCAACTAAATCTCCTCGCACAGGTAATTTTGCTTTTCTTCATTCTTTAAAAATAAAACTATAACGGCATTATGGAATTTCATATCGCGTTAAATACCTTTTTTGAAAAAAATGTTTTTGTTTTTAAATTAAGGGATTTGATTGGGGTATAATTAGGGTGGTTTTGACAAGCTTTCAGCTTGCCTCAAATACCTATATAGGTATCCAAAAATTGGTGGAGATTTCTTATAATGGGGTGTATCACATCAACCACTTTAACAACAGACAATGTTACTATTTGTTCCTCTTTTTCATAATCGCGGTGACTAGCTATAATTGTTTATAATATTTAGGGCGGTACTACCCTAAGAGTAAATAGATGTCACACATACGCTTATAACATTATTGCATCTTACTCACTTTAACAAACACCCCCTCGGAGAAAAATTTTTAAAATGTGGAAGAAGAAAAAGATCTATTGTTTATCAACTTTATTGTTTATTGTATACCTGATTGCTTTTAAGAATTCTGTCCTTCTAAATGGCAAAAATTGAACCCTTAAAGTTTCGTTACGTCCATCTGTTCGTATGTCAAAAATGAAATGGACTTTGCATTAACCTGAATTGCACCCGCAATTGTTTGGATATTTCGATGAAATAAAATTATTTCGGTTTCAAGTTTGTTAAGTAAAATACATCGTTAAGTTTCACGCGAATAGCGAATATTATGAAAACTGAAAATAATATAAACAATTAAGGAGAGGGTGCAAACAACAATTCAAATAGTATAAATGTATACTATACTTCTTAAAACATGCATCGATTGATCCATTCCACAAAATTTAGTTCCTCTAAACTCAAAGAAAAAAAAAAAAAAAAAAACGTGATGACCGTGACAAAAACGCTTCTTACCTACGTTTGAATAACCCTCTGAAATACTGAATCTTTTTCGAAAAGTCTGTCTCCAGTATCGCATGCCAAGTTAGTTCAGGTCCTCTACCACCTGTGTGCTCCACCTGAGTCACGGTCTTCTTCTTCTACGACGTCTTTCCGGGTTGGATTCGAAGACTCTACGAGCCGGAGCATTGTTCTCCATCCGCTCAACATGACCCAACCATCTGAGTCGTTGGACCTTAACTTTTCTGGCTAGGTCAGTGTTGTTGTACAGCTTGTACAGTTCTTGGTTGAATCTTGGTCTCCATTCTCCATTAATGCAGACAGGACCAAATATGACTCGAAGAATTTTTATCTCAAAGCAGCCCAAAGCGTTTTCATCAGATGTTGTCACGGTCCATGTCTCTGCATCATACATGAGGTCCAGGATGATGAGGGTTTTGTGAATGTCACTTTAGTCGCTCGGGAGAGGACTTTGCTACTCAACTGCCTTCTAAGTCCAAAGAAGCCGCGATTGGTAAGAGTGATTCTTCGTTTGATTTCAGCGCTGGTGTTGTTGTCTGAGTTTATAGCGGATCCCAGGTAGACAAAGTCCTTGAATAACTTCGAAGTTAAATCTGTCTATGTTGACGTTTGCTCCAAGACGTCGATGTTGGTTGTTCTTTCTTGTCGACGCATTAAATTGGTCTTGTCCTCGTTAACCGCTAGACCCATCTTCCTGGCCTCCGTCTCAATTCTCACAAACGCTCAACTTACATCACGCTGTGTTCTTCCAATTATGTCAATGTCGTCTGCGTATCCTAGTAGCTGGACGGACTTTTGAAAGATTGTGCCTCTGACTCTGATGTTGACGTTGGAGCTTTGCACAATCTTTTCAAGAATGATGTTGAACAAATTGCAGGACAACGCATCGCCTTGTCTAAGACCTTTTTTAACATCAAAAGCATCTGTTAGGTTTTTGCCGCCCATGATTGAACAGCGTGAGTTTTCCATTGTCATCTTACACTGACGGACGAGTTTCTTCTGGATGCCAAAACCAGACATTGCTCTATATAACTGGTCTCTATAGACGCTGTCATACGCGGCCTTGAAATCGATGAAAAGGTGGTAGGTGTCGATTTGAAGTTTCTGTTTCTTCTCCAAGATCTGCCGTAGGGTGAATATTTGATCGATGTTGACTTTCAGGTCTGCAGTTACACTATAACGACCTATCAGGTCAGCACGCAGCAAGATCTTATAGGCGATGTTAAGGAGACATACCTCTGTAGATGGTGCAGGGATCTCCGTTTTTGAGTACCGGGCATACGATGCTGAGGTTCCATTCATCGGGCATGCTTTCCAAATCATCTTCAGCTGCTTTGTATAGTTCGCCGCTAGCCCGTCTGCTCAAACGGTTTTTTTCGACTTAAGTTTAGATATCACTATCTTCACTTTGTCCATGTCGGTGGGTGGAATTTTTGGCCTTCTGTACCCAAAATGAATGGCTCCACGCCAATATACAGCTTGGAAAAGTGGTCTTTCCATATCATCAGCACTGACTGCGGTTCCAATGCGATGTTCCTATGATGGTCTCCACAGGCTTCAGTTCGATGTGTATAAGCCCTGGAGGTTTGTTTCACCTTTTTGTAGAACTTTCGAACCTCATTCCTATTGTGACATCCCTGTATCTTCTCGATCGCGCTCTTCTCGTGCTCAATTTTTTTCTTTCTGAGCAGTTTATATTCTCCTCTCTCCTTTTCTGCTAGCTGTGATGGCCGTGTAAATCCTAGCACTTCAGATGCCGCATCTCTGATGGCTGCTTGGCAGTGTTACCACTGGTTTTCTACATTTTGTGCTCAAAGCAGAGGACTTCTGAGGAGACTTTCGGAGACACGATTCTAAAAGGATCTATAGCAATCTCTTGTGATTGTAGCTGTTTAACGCCGAATTTCATCCTAGCATTTTCGTGTGCTGCCTTGATCGGGATATCTGCATTCGCATCTTGCATGCTAGAGAAGTGTCGTGCGTTGATCGCAATGTGATCAATCTGGTTGATGGTTGATTGGTCAGGAGATTTCCATGTTCCCTTGTGGATATCGAAGTGTGGGAAACGCGTACTTGCTACCATTACGTCTCGCCCCCAGCGAAGTCCATTAGCCTAAATCCTTTATCGGAGGTGCTGTCGTGTAGGATATAATGTCGTCCGATTATTCCACCAAAGATATCTTCTCTTCCCAGCTTAGCATTAAAATCTCCAAGGACGATTTTAATGTCATAGCTAAGGCATTGCTCATGGGTCTTGTCGAGGAGCTCGTAGAACCTGTCTTTGGTGTCTTCATCCTTTTCCTCATGGAGGCGTGAGCGCAGAAAGGCTGATGTTGGTGAATTTAGCCTTGATACGGATTGTCGTGATGCGCTTATTTACTGAGTTGAAAGTCAAGACCTTCCTCCTGAGTCCTCATTAAAAATCGAAGTTCGGAAAAATCTGTCTCATTTCTTGTTCTCAAATATCAACAAAAAAGTTGTTTAAATTATATAACAATTGTAGTCTTAGTTGTGTAGTACCTTAATAAAAATTGGTTCAGTGGGTACATTCCGTCCGAAAGATTCTAATTCAATTAGAAGTCCTTAGAATTATTACTTCAAAATTCAAATTATGAAATATATTTAATGATATTCAAAATGTGTGTGTCATGGTTATTGTTTCAAAGGAAAACAAAACAAGTTCTTTATCATTCGTTTATTAGGAAAGAAAAATGTTTAATTCATCTAAACGACACCACAGATCAAGATTTTTCTTCATTTACATATTTACTTTAATCGCTGAAGCACGCTCTAGAGTAAAATGTTTGTGTTTCATCATTTTTTTTTTGTTTTTTTGTGAATATATGAATATATCGAATGAGAATTTAACGGTTTTAATCATAAAAGAAATCAAATCTTTTGTTCAAAATCATAAACACTCATTCTTTGAGCCAGAGGAAGCGATGGCGATAAACACTAATGATGGTGTGGCGATGACATGAGTTTCTTGCATCACTTTGAAGTCGTTTAATGTGTGAAAAAATGGTAACTACCGTAAATTGAAAAGGTGGGTGTACAATGTGCATCAGTCATCACCCTTCATCTTTCGACACTTATTTTTTACGTCCAATTGTTCAACCACCGTAGGTAGGCTTGCGGCTCCAGTATGAAAAGCAAAAACGCGTTTTCTTTGATATGCAAAATTTCGTACGTAACAAAACAAGAAAGCGTGAAGTTTATTTATGCTCCACTCGCAAGGCTTAGACTCCATCAAGAAAGCAATATCTATTTTAGGTTTACCTACCTTAACTATTTGAGGTTTTCAATAGCATATGGTGACTTGAAATTGTCTTTTTTGCCAAGTAAATATAAACTGCATTAACTGTTATAAACTACTGCGTTATGATCAAGTAGAATTTCCTTTCCTTCCTGTCAACTTCTTTCTATTCTTGGTCCTTAAAAATTACTATTTCACGCAGGTATTAGATTTTTTCTTCGAACATCGTCTTTTGACAAATTCTGTCCATCGTCTGACAAATTTCTTCTATCTGCACTTAATAATGGTGGCGTGGCGGTGAGGTGTGCGGCGGCTACGTTAGATTGAGTTTGACTCCTCTTGTTACCATGAACTTTTGTCCTTTGTTCTCTGTTTCGTACTTTATTATTTCGGTGTAATTATGTTTTTAAATATAGTTCAATTACGTTTGGATTCATTTTTTGTTTGAAACATTTTGACTCTAGCAATATACCTTAGTATACCTAGAAATTGAAATTGATTGAAATTTACATCAGACATAACTTAAAACCATGTCTCATTTCCACAGCTCAACATGCGTACTCTAAGGGAAAATCAGTAGAAACAGCACTTCATTCGCTGGTACGTAGAATTGAATATTCCCTCAAATACAAGGAATATAACCTAGTAGCTTTCCTAGATATTGAAGGAGCTTTCAACAACGTCAGTTACCAGGCGATCACAACAGCAATGGACAAGCTGAAATGAATCTTAAAATTCGCATGCTCAAAAGCAGGACCATAACTTCTAGCATGAGAAGTTCTACTACCACCAGATCGTGAATCGAGGTACCCCCCAAGTACGGTCCCTTTCGCCTCTTTTATGAACATGGTAGTAGACGACCTACTAACATCATTGGAGGCAGAGGGTTTCAGGATGATTGCCTATGCAGACAACGTTGCAATATCTGTATCTGGGAAATATCCCCAAGTTCTCTCGGAACTCCTACATAATGTCTTAAATAGGCTAACAATTTGGGCTTTGCAATGTGCTTGGACGTCAATCCACATAAAACAGAACTAGTACTCTTTTCGAGAAGGTACAAAATTCCTCAGATCAGCCCACCCAAGATTAAAGAATACCATTAAGCTTTCCGACCAAGCTAAATATTTAGGCCTCATTTTAGACAAAAAACTAAGTTGGAAGGCAAATATTGATGAAAGAGTAAAAAAGGCTACCGTAGCGCTTTTCCTTGTAAAAAGGCCATAGGATCAAAATGGGCTTCTCCCCAAAAATAACCCACTGGCTATTCACTTCGGTAATCAGACCGATACCATTTATGGAGTTGTCGTATAGTGGACCGCACTGGACAAGATGGTAAATCTAAATAAGCTCATCAAGTCCAACGGTCAGCAGGTAGTGCATCACAGGAGCCTTCGCTCAACACCAACCGCAGCCCTGGAAGTGCTTTTAAACCTAACACCTCTTACATATTCTCCAAAATGGTGGCAGCCAACTCATTGGTAGCTTAGAGCCACCTTTCAATGGAACAGTAACAATACTGGTCATACTACTATTCTATAGACAATTTCAGATCTACCCCAAATTGCCTAGAATATACCACCTCAAAAATAGTATTCGATAAAGCTTCCATGTCTCCATCCCTTCAAGATCTTCCTGGGAAGAAGAGAGACCCCTGGAAGACAATGCGGTACACTTCTATACAGACGGTTCAAAGACCGATTACGAAGTTGGAAGTGGATCTATTCGAACAACTGAATCTCAGTCTATCATACAACTCCCAATCAATGCAGTGTTTTCAAGGCAGAAGTAAGGCGATTAAAGAGGCACTATCCTGGCTAAAAAAAAAAACGTTTATATCATGCAAGGATATCCATAAACTCTCAAATAGTCCGCGATTGTCGATCATCTCGGAATGAATGACGGAACAGTTTAATATTCACCTCATTTGGGGGTTTTGCCCTCCGGGCCACAAGACATTCACGGAAATTTAAAAGCCGATGACTCAGCCAAAATATATACTTCTTCCTAGGTTTAGACATAAACATACATAGGAACTCCACTGAGGAGGCATTCAAATAACTTCTCAATAAATATGTGCACGAAAATGAAAAGAATGCAAATGGGTAAAAAGGTACCAACCTGCAGACTTCCAAAAATAAGAAGTGCAAGAGCATAAGACCCATAGATAGGGCAATAATGGTTCTGGAAAGTGCAATATAAAACCTAATATTAAAAATTTTATAGTGGGTGATGTAGATAGGCGGAGAGTGGATCGTCGATGGATTTGGCATGTGTTAGCATTGCGGTATTGAAGGATGGATGCTGCAGAGGAGATAGTAGATGGTTGTAGAGTTGGGAGTTCTTGATTATAGGTCGGCGTCATGTATAGGAGAGAATGTAGCTGGAAAGGAGATTAGCGATTTGTAAGTTAATTCTAGCGTCAGCCAGTGGTGAGGTATTTTTAGTGAATTTTAAAGGAGATTTGTAATTTAGGATAGGTGTAGAGTAAGTTTAGTGTTAGTATGTTATATTGGGGGGGTGGATTTTTTTAATTAGATTAGAATGATTGGGTGTATTATATTGTTGAAGTTAGTTGGTGATTATTATTCGTTATAATATAATTAAGTTAAGGTATTAAAGATTAATTGTATGTGGAGGGTTTTAATGGTTTAGTTTGAGTTATGAGTTAGGATGTGTTTATGTTTATTAGAGTGTTTTGTTAAGGTTTTTTTTAAAGTGGTATTTATGGATTAGTATGAGGGGGGGGGTTTATTATGATATTATTAATGTATTTTAAAAAGATTATTTTTGGTAATATAAGAGAGGATTGGATTTTTTTTTTATTTTGATTTTTGATTTGTATGAAGGGTGAGGGATTATTTTTATAAAGGTGAGGAATTTTTATTAAGAATATTAATTTGTTAATAAGAGAGGATAGTTAAATATATAGGGTGTGTGAGTGATTTATTTGTATTTATATTATTTGTGTTATAAATATCTAAACCATAATAAAATTTAAATTTTATAGATCTTATTATGTTCAAAGCAAAAATGTTCCAATATAAATAAAAATTCTGAAAAAATGGAGCGTTCAAACACCTACAGAATTTTTTGCACACAAAGGACCCATTTTATCCTCAGCACCGAAAAACGGACGGATGTTACACATTGTTTCCAAAAGCGGATTTCCTACTAATAATCTAAAAGAGGGAATATAATCATTTTTAAGTAAATACAAAAAGTAGATATAAAAGCAGTTAAATTCGACCCTTTATAACCATTGACGACCCAAGCAAATGTATAAAGGACAACGAATTTCGGATATGCACGTGGAATGTTAGGTCCCTTAATAGACCGCATGCTGCCGAACAGTTAGCGGTAATATCTGCTACAAAGCAGATATTACCGCTATCCAGAAAATGCGATGGGATGGACCGGCAAAAGGAGCGACGCCTAATACCTATGGCAATTGTTACCGAGAGTGACAGCAGCGACTCTTTGGATGCGGATTCGTCGTGGAAGCAGACTCAGGCAAAAATTCTTGATGCGTGAGCGAACGCATCACGACAATCCGAATCAAGGCTAAATTCGGCAACATTAGCTTAATATGTGGGCACGCCCCCACAGAAAAGAAAAAGGACGACACCAAAGACGAGTTCTACGAACTCTTTGACAAAACGTACGAGCAATGTCCTAGTTATGACATTAAAATTGTCCTCGGCGATTTTAACGCAAAGCTGGGAAAAGGGGACATCTTTGGTGAAACAGTCGGAAAGCACAGCCTGCACGACACCTCTTCCGATAACGGATTCAGGCTGATCGATTTTGCTGCGGGGCGAAATTTTGTGGTAGCAAGCACCTGGTTCCCTCATCTCAACATCCATAATGGTACATGGAGATCATCTGATCAATCAACTGTCAACCAGACTGATCACATTGCGATCGACGGAAAGCACTTGTCTAGCATTTTAGATGTTCGAACTTTCCGAGGAGCTAACATCGACTCGGACCACTACCTCGTCGTAGCCAAGGCAGTGCTACGAATATCCCGACAACGGCCATAACAGGGAAATGCTGCAAGAAAATTCGACGTCGAACGGTTACAGTCGCAAGAGATCGCCAGATCCTTCTCTGATCTTAAGGAGTCCAATGCCGCCAACATCAAGTATCGAAGACCAGTGGCAACATTGCCAGAAAGCCCTGGTTTGACGATGAATGCAGGCAGGCCCATGCAGCCAGGCAGGAGGCAAAGGTACAAAGCGGCGCTGCATAGAAGGACAAGAGCTGCTCGTGAGCTCTACGAGCAAAAGAGGAGAGAGAAACGCCGACTTCTCAGGAGAAAATAAAGAGAGCATGAGAAGCGTCAGATCGAGGATGTTGAGAGAGCCAACAACAGGATTGAAGTTTGGAGGTTTTATCGAAAGATTAAACAGCTGGCTCAAGGTCATCGAGCAAGAACCGATGCCTACAGAGATAAACAAGGGAACATCATTGTAGAATCGCAGTCAATGCTGGGGATTTGGTAAGACCACTTCTGTAGATTGTATAACGGCGACGAACGAACAAAACTCCGCCGACAGACAGGAGCCTTTCATCGAACACAATGATAGCCAACAATTCCGTGAACAAGACTCTGGCGCTGTATGCTTGAGGGAATAAGTTCGTATGAAACAGTTAATGTGACACTTATTAGACCTTTCCACAGGGGAATAAGTCTTTGACTTTGCTTAGACGCAAGTCCGTAATTTTTCATAAAATATATCGAATTAATTTCTTAACTTGAAATTCATTTTTCATACAACACACGGATACAATTTCGCCTAGAACTCACATATGAATCTAGAACTAAAAATACAAAAATCGAAAGAAATCATTGAAATTTTTAACTTTTACATAGGAACTTGCTCTTTCGGAAATATTTGAATAAGTATGTTGTAAAAATTTGATGTTGTAAGATACTTAGTGAGTAAGAGAACCGAAATTCAGGAATTGTCCCACTTGAGCGGAAGCAGTGTCCCTGCCGGAATGATTATCTCCGTAAAACAAACGCCAATGAGAATGACGCAAAATTCCCAGTATTTTCAAAAAGTAAAAATTTAAATAAATACATGTACCTAAGAATAACGGACTTGGAAAAAAAAGATTGGCCTGATTTGGCTGAAAATTGGAGAGATGGTTGCTGACCCGGTATTTGTTGTTTTCTCTTTTAAAAAATCTTTATGAGGCTTTATCCAGATCTTGGAATTAACGTTTTATGGGAAAGTTCACTCGGGCGTATACTGGTTATTTTTTGGGGATCTATTTGAGCAGCAAAACTAATTCTTGCGTCACAAATTAGCAACAAAATATGTTGTTAGTTGCATATCACTTTAGCTAGATTGTTTCTAATTTGGTTCTGCTAGCGTAACATGACGCTAGCAGAACATCGGTTTTTCCAAAAACTAGTTGGGCAACAAAATCAATGTGTGGCCCAAATAAGAAACAAAATACTCTACTGAATACTTTTCGGTGTGGGCTTATGAAATGGTTCTGCTAGCGTAATACACGCCCAAATCCAAAATAATTGGTGTACCAAGTGATTTTAACTTAAACTATTATAAAAAATAAATAGAGTGGCGCGACAGCTCTTGAAGAGCCCAGGCCTAAGTGGCTTACTCTCATCAACAATTCTCTGGCTGCGTGTGAAGAATTGAGGGGACCAGAAGAAAGAAGTAGAAGATGTCACCAAAATAATTACGAAAAATCTCAACAAACGTCAACTATATCCAGTGTCGGAGGCTAAGAAATCCAATATGCGACATCGTTCAATTTGCAATTGGAGTCCAAGCTATGACTGATGCTTTGATTGCCATGCGCCATCCGCTCGAGAGTGATAGTGCATAGTTACTTAACTAACAGATCTTCGAGACTATCTACTATGGAGCTCTGGAAGGCTGCGGAATTCTGCACACCTGTTTTGAGCATAAAAAACTTTGACTTTTATAAATTACTTCAAAAATACAGCACTTAATACACATAATGGTTGGCAAAATAGTTGGTCTATAAGATTTAAATTGAATGTTAGCGCTGTGTAACGTCACATTTGCGCTTGATCACTGCATGAATACGCCGAGGCATAGTGTCTACTAATTTCTGACATTCTTCAGAAGAAAATGAATCCCAGATATCTGCAAGTTTAGTTTTAAGGCCTTGAAGATTTCTTGCCGGATATTTTCTTCATTTTTGTTTCATTTTGTGCCAAAGATTTGGGCTGCTGGAAGGCACCTCCAACAAAGGAATGGCTGCAGCAGATCACCAAGACATCGTGGATCTAGCGTTATGGCTAGAAGCACCAACTTGCTGAAAGATGTAACTTCCTTCACGGGATTGAAGCTAAAGAATGGATGGAAGAAGTTGTTCTTCAAGGATATTTTTGTGTTTTTCAGCATTAATTGTACCATCAACAAAAAATAAGCTTTCAACTCCTCGTCCTGACATGCATCCCCATACCATGAGCGATGCTTGGAACCTTACAGTTCATTTAAGTCTTTATGGAATGCTTCTTTCGAATTTCGTATCACACGTTTGCGTTCATCACGGAAATAAACCTCAAATCGGGACTCGTCAGTCCAAATTACTGTTCGCCATTGATTCAAACTCCAGTTTCTATAACTTTTGGGCCACCCAAACCGTCTTTCCTTATTCCTCGACATCAAAAATGGCTTTTCTTTTGGCTGTTTTTTCATTGTCCTTTAACATGTGGTTATAGGCACATTTTGGGTTTATTCGAACGTTCCATTCTGAAGTTAGAGTAGCTGCTGATTGACGTCGATTTTCTTTAATAATTTTTTAATACACGACAATCGCGAGGCATTGCAATTGGAGGACGTACGATTTTTTTTTCGAACTTCAATGTTTCCAGCATTTTTAAACCTCGTTATTATGTTTTGCACTGAAGATCTCGACAATACTTTTTAGTAATTTTACAACTTGATAAGCCTGATTCGAATGCCTTAATTATTGAAAGTCGAAGATCTCAAAAAATTGCAACGTCACGCGCCATGGTTAACAACTTACTGTGACAAACTTAAGAAAAAACAAATATGCATACATAAAAACAAATATTTGTGTCCATATTTTTGTACGGTTAGAAAAGAGAGCTCAAAAATAGTAACTAGACTAACTTTTTTGCATCCAGTACATCCAGAGCAGACCAACTCTTATGTACAGTTTTTATTCCATTTTATTCAATTTTGGGTTTGGTTAGTAGACGTGGCCTTAAGCACTATTCACATGAGCACGACCTACGAACGACAAATGAATGAAAAAATTGATTTTAGAGTTACGTTTCCAGCCCTATTTCCTCACATATTCTGAAAAAACTTTAGAAATATAGATTATATAATTTGTTTTATGATGGTTAGGTTAGGTTAGATTATGAGGGGTGTGCACAGGGTGAACTGTTACATGCACGGGGGCCTACTGGTTCATTGTGATCCCCTATACAAATAAAAGTTAGCATCGATGCTATTCTGTGCTATCTATAAATGTCCTCACGTTTGCCATTGAGACTTGTGCTAGTTCGGACAGTCACAGAGCAGGTGTTTTAATGGTTTCTATTTCCTGCTCATCCTGACAACTCCTACAGAAATCGAGAGCAAAAACCATCTTGTTGGCCATTGTGCCAATGGCGCAATGTCCCGTTAGTACACCTATCAGGACTTTAATATTCCTTTTACTCAGCGATAAAATATACCGAGTTTCCTTTTCATTGATGTTGGGCCATAAATACTTCTAGAGATTACGCAATCGTCCCTGGATTTCCAGGAGTTATTGATTATCTCTTTTGATTTAAGGTCTATATTCCTCTTGAGTACCCCAATCGGGACGAGTGGTCCCCTATCTGAATGGTCGCTACTACTTGTATCTGCTTCTGACCCTTTCCTGGCTAGTTCATCTACTATTTCGTTTCCTTCTATATTGCTGTGTCCAGGAACCCAGCAGAGCTTAACCTGGTCTCCAAAAACTCAGTTCTTTTAAACGAATTGCGGTTTTGGCTGCCGTGCATCTAATGGACTCATCCAGAGCCGGGAGATCCAAGATTATTTCCAACCCAGCCTGTGATGTGGAAATGAGCGCCTGTTATTCGTTTACAAACTAGTCTCTGTACCTTATTCAGGTTCTTGAGTTAGCTTGATTTTTCCACTGCTTTCCAACACACATACAATAGAGTCATAGGTGAGAATGGGTCTGACAATCGCTGTGTACATCCATTGAATGACTTGCGGTCGCATACCCCAACGTACACCGAAGGTCCTTTTGCATGTGTAGAATGCACATAGTGCTTTTTTCATACTTTCCTCAGTATTACGCTTCCATGTAAGCTTGGAGTCAAGGATCACCCCTAGAAATTTAGCTTCCTTAGAGAGTTTTAGAGGAATATCATTTAATTAAGGAGGGTTGAAGCCCTCCAGATTCCGTTTTTTCGTGAACAAAACTAGCTCTGTCTTGATGGGGTTGACCCCGAGACCGTTCTTAGTTGCCCAAGAAGATAAATCTTTTAACGCGTTTTCCATAATGTTTACGATGGTGGTAAGCAACTTGCCTGATACCAAAACCACTATGTCATTTGTATGCCCTGATCTTTAAACTTTGTGAGAATTTCGTTTACTACGAGGATTCAGAGTTGGGGTGAGATGACCCCTCCCTGTGGTGTGCCTCTAGTAACTGTTTTCTAATTAGTGCTTGATCACAATTGAGAGTTGACGGTTCTGCCATTTAACATGGTGAAGATCCAATCGACAATGACAGATTCAACTCCAACTTCAACTAAGGCGGTTTTGATTGATTCCGTTTTAACGTTATTAAACGCACCGTCGATATCAAGAAATGCCGCCAGGGTATACTCTTTTTGTTTGAGGCTTTTCTCAATATGTGAAACTACCTCATGCAAAGCAGTTTCCACTGATTTACCCTTAACCTAGGCGTGTTGGTAGTTGCACAAATTGTTTTCGTTGAGAAGTTCTCTAACGTGCAGATCAATTATTCATTCTAGTGTCTTAAGGAGAAACGAACAGAGACTTATTGGTGTATAATCCTGAGCGGTCGAGTGAGTCGGTTTCCCGGCTTTTGGGATAAAGACTACCTTGACCTTTTTCCAGCTATTAGGGACGTATCTAAGTTGGATACATCATATGCAGATTACCCTAAGCCAAGGAGTTATTACTTTGAGGTCATTTTGAAGAAGAGCCATAAATATCTCTTCTGGACCAGCTGATTTGTAGGGTTTGAACGAATTTATTGCCCAGATAATCTTCTGCTCAGTAATAACCTGTTCCAGTTCTGAGTTTGATTCCGTGTGAGTAAAATACAGCGTGTTCGATTGCAAGTAATCAGAACTTCCTGGGTTCTTACATCTGTGGAAATGAGTTTCCATGAAGAGTTCAAGCGTTTCTAGGCTCGAGTTCTCCTCCTGTTCCAGTTCTGGGTTTGATTCCGTGTGAGTAAAATACAGCGTGTTCGATTGCAAGTAATCAAAACTTCCTGGGTTCTTACAACTGGGGAAATGAGTTTCCATGAAGAGTTCAAGCGTTTCTAGGCTCGAGTTCTCCTCCTGTTCCAGTTCTGAGTTTGATTCCGTGTGAGTAAAATACAGCGTGTTCGATTGCAAGTAATCAGAACTTCCTGGGTTCTTACAACTGGGGAAATGAGTTTCCATGAAGAGTTCAAGCGTTTCTAGGCTCGAGTTCGACCATGATCCATCGGGGTGTGAGGTCGTTTTATAAATTAAGGAAAAAAGGTCTCAAAATTAATTAATCTCAGAAGACATATTTGTTTATAGGTAAAGCACAAAATATGGTTAGTAAAGGACATTTAATTCGTGTTGATATCTTTTTTCGTTACTAAAAGAAAAAAAGAAATAAGTAAATGTTGAGTCTATACTATCCCCGTACTCCTCTAATGAATCGTTTTCGAGATATGTAGGTACCTACTGGAATTAAAAAAAAAAAAGAAAAAACACTGACGGTAACGCCGTTTTAACTTTTCCGACTTTGTGAAGTCAAATTTGATTTACATCTCAAGTTCGATTTTTTTTTACGAATGCAAGTAAAAATTGAAAAAAATAAAAACCTCCGAGAAATTCATAAATTGAGAGAAAAACGTTCTTTTTAGTAGAATTTTGGAAATTTCTCTGAAAGCGTATGAAATTTCCTTAATCCGTCCCTGTTACGCTCATCACTACTGCGGAGTACCTACTGGTGTAGGTAAATGGTTACTCCCATTTTATTTTCCACCCCCACATTGGGCCTTATTTGACTATTATGATAATGGTGATCACCAGTGCGGAGTCTGTTTGATTTAAATCGGCATAAAAGGAAAAGGAATGAAAGAAATTATGAAGAAATATGAGTAAACGATGCTACGTTGCCCTAAAAGGTTTTTTCCATGCAGCTTCGTTACATTGTGAATCTCTAATATGGTGAATGGGGAAGCCAGGAACAATTTTTTGCTCATAAAATGCAAATGTTAGCTGTGGTAAACTGTCAACAGAGTGTGAAAAGAAAAAAAAACATGAGGTAAGCAGAGATTTGCTTTGCAATCATTATTTTCCTCCCATCAAAAACAGAAAATGAGAAAAATTCTGTACTTACATTTTTTTCTTTTTATTTTCGTGCGCACTCTGGTGGAATATAGTACATATACTTGTACTTGCATGTGACAAGCACATCCTTTCGATAATATTTTATGCAAACCTGCATCAGAAAAGTGTTTTTTTATTGCACAGCGACCGTATTATATTTTGTAAGCGTTTGAGGTGCATTCAAGGTATCTTTATGAAAAAATGAAATTTTAATTTAAATTTTTTGTTAATTTCTCTTCTTGTATTCTTTTTTTCGTTAAAGTAGCGCTTACATCATGCACTTTCGAAATTATTATTGTTATTATGGAAAATTATGAAAAAAAAAGAAATTGTGAGACTTGGCGAATGAGTGATGAATGAATGACTGATTTTCTTTTTCTTTGTGATTAATGGAATCCGAAAACTGTAATGAGTCGTGATATGCAAATAATTTTTCTTTTTGATTTCAATTTCCTGATGAGAGTTTTTATTCTTTTGATTAAAAGTATGTTTTCCTTAGATCTTCACATGTTTAAATTCTGCTTTTGAAGATCAAAGTGAAAAAAAGAAAATAAATTGTTTCAGAAAAAATGCGCACGACTGGGTCGCACGAACTTGCTCCTGTATTCGAAAACTCAACCCACAAACAACATACGTAATTAAATAAAATGTTGATTTTTCAAATTTCTTAAGAAAATTCTGTGCAGCGTTTTCTTTTTAAATTAATTCCTTAGGTAATTACATAAAATTTTTCGAAAATGTTTTAAAATTAATTAGTTACCTATCGTATGTAAATATACATTTTATAATGGAATTTTGATTTTTATGTTCGTCCATTTTCGAGATACAGAATTTTGAAAAAAAAAATTAAATACGTTTTTTTTTATAATACAAACAATTTTTCAAATATTTTTGAATACAAAATATAATAATCAAGCAATATTTACGTACCTTCAAAAACAAAAGTTCGCTGATCAGACTTTTATTCTTCGAGAAAATCTTATCACAAAAAAAAAAACGGTTCTAGAGGTACCTTTTTTGGAGCAATACAAAAATATTTTTTTTACATAAAATACATCAGTGTATTTTTTGAGGACAAACGAATTTCGGTTTTGCACGTGGAATGTTAGGTCCCTTAACAGACCATGTGCAGCCGAACAACTAGCGGAAGCCCTTGACTGCTATAAAGCAGATATAACTGCCATCCAAGAATTGCGATGGGATGGAAACAAAATCAGCGTATATTTGGATGTGGATTTGTAGTTGGGACTCGATTCAGGAGGAAGGTCTTGAGTTTCAACTCAGTGAATGAGCGCATCACTACAACCCGTATCAAGGCTAAATTCACCTACATCAGCCTCATCTGCGCTCACACCCCCACTGAGGAAAAGGATGAAGACACCAAAGACGGGTTCTACGAGCTCCCCGACAAGACCTTTGAGCAATGCCTTAGCTATGACATTAAAATCGTCCTTGGAGATTTTAATGCTAGGCTGGGTAGAAAAGAAATCTTTGGTGATATAATCGGACGACATAGCCTACACGACACCATCTCCGATAACGGATTAAGGCTAATTGACTTCGCTGCGAGGCGAGACGAAATGGTAGCAAGTACGCGATTCCCACATTTCGATATCCACAAGGGAACATGGAAATCTCTTGACCAATCAAACGTCAACCAGATTGATCACATTGCGATCGATGCAAGATGTCCGCACATTCCGAGGTGCTAACATCGACTCGAACCACTACTTTGTTGTAGCCAAGGTACGAATGCGGATATCCCGCTCAATGCCAACACATGAAAATGCTAATAAGAAATTCGAAGGACACGAGCAGCTCGTGAGCTCTACGAGCAGAAAAGGAGAGAAAAGCATAAACTTCTCATAAAAAAAAGGGATAGCATGAGAAGCGCGCGTTCGAGGAAATAGAGGGATGTCACAACAGGAACGAGGTTTGAAAGTTCTACAAAAAGGTGAAACTAACCTCCAGGGCTTATACACCCCGAACTGAACCGACAGCAATACAGAAGGTACAGAAGGCCAACAATTCCACCCACCCGACATGGACGAAATGAAGATAGCGGTATCTAAACTTAAGTCGAACAAAACCGCTGGAGCAGACGGGCTAGCCACCGAACTGTACAAATCAGCTGGAGATGATTTGGTTAGGAGCATGCACCAGCTCTTCTGTGACTTCTGTATTGTCTGTAATGTCCGTAGCTCAGTGGTTAGATGCATTGCCTGCTAAGCAGAACGTCGTGGGTTCGGTTCCTACTCTTGCCCATAGTTTTTATTTCATCCTTAACGGACACTGCCTCTTGCGAAGAAGTGACAAAACTTACAAGAGTATCAATCTGTCATGAAAAAGTGCTTCTCAATTTTGCCGTGAGAAATCGGCGTTAAATTGTAGGTCCCCTCAATTCTTCACGCGCACCCAGAGGATTGTTGAAGAGAGTAAGCCACTTAGGTCCTGGCTCTTCAAGAGCTGTCGCGCCACTCTATTTTATGCACCAGCTCATCATTAAAAATTGGTCGGACGAAAGCATGCCCGATAAATGGAACCTCAAATTGTATGCCCGATCCTCAAAAAAGGAGATCCCCTGAACTGCATCAACTAGACCTTAACATCGCCTACAACATTTTGTCTGCTGATATGCTGTGTGAACGTTTGAAAAACTTGTCCGTCTGTGTAAGGTGACAATGGAAAACTCACGCTGTTCCATCATGGTCGGAAAATACCCTAACGGACGCTGTTGATGGTAAAAAAGGTTTCAGACAAGGCGACGCGTTGTCATGCGATTTCTTCAACATCATTCTTGAAAAGATTGCGCAAAGCTCCAACGTCAACACCAGAGGCACAATCTTTCAAAAGTCCGTCCAGCTACTAGGATACGCAGACGACATTGAAATAATTGGAAGAACACAGTATGATGTCAGTGGAGCGTTTGTGAGCCTTGAGACGGAGGCCAGGAAGATGGGTCTAGCGGTTAACGAGGGCAAGACCAAGTTAATGCTAGCGACAAGAAAGTACTACCAACATTGACGTCTTGAAGCTAACGTCAACATAGTCAAATTTAACTTCGAGGTAATTAAGGACTTTGTTTACTTGGGATCCATTATCAACTCAGACAACAACACCAGCGCTGAAATCAAGCGAAGAATCACTCTTGCCCATCGCTGCTTCTTTGGACTTAGAAGGCAATTGAGTAGTAAAGTCCTCTCACGAGCAACTAAAGTGACACTCTACAAAAACCTCATCATCCCGGTATTCATGTATGGTGCAGAGACATGGATCATGACAACATCTGACGAAAACGCTTTGGGCTGCTTTGACAGAAAAATTCTTTGATTTTTGGTCCTGTCTGCATTAATGGAGAATGGAGACAAAGATTTAACCAAGAAATGTACGAGCTTTACAGCAACTTTGACCTTTAGTCAGAAAAGTAAAGGTCCAACGACTTAGATGGTTGCGTCATTTTGAGCCAACGGAAAATAATGCTCCGGCTCGTAGTCTTCGAATCCAACCCGGAAGGACGTCAGAGAAGAGGAAGACCGCGACTCAGGTGGAGCACACAAAGGTGGTAGAGGACCTGAACAAACTGACGTGCGTAATTGGAGACAGCTAGCTAGGGACTGAGCTGGCAACTACGACTTCATAAAGTTGGTATTGAGAAAAAATGGCCAAAAGTAAAAAAAATGGTATTATTTGCTTCTATCTAGGTATACTTTCCAGACTTAAAAAAAAAATATATCGAAATTATATATTGATTGTCGTGTTTTGCAGCACAGGCCTTTCAATAGGCAATGCTGGTGCATAAGAGACAAAATATAGTCAAGCTCAATAGTCCTCAGTACATTTATGAATTTTATGTCAATCAATATCGATGAAGAGTTATTGGTTCTACACTGCAAAAAAAATTACAATTTTTCTTTTGTTTATTTGTCTTACAAACACGGTTTGTCTTGTTTGTCTTTGTTTGACACGGTACAATACAACTTTTACTTATTCCTGCCTGCTTCCTGTTTAGGCGAAAAAAACCTTTACTTGCTTACTTAAGGTGGCACTATAGTCCGTTGTGGACTTGGGCCTCAATCAACAGTTTCCGCCAGCTAGCTCGGTCCTTAGTTAGTTGTCTCCAGTTTTGCACTCCAAGTTGATTGAGTTCCTCTTTCACTGCCATTTAAGTCTCTGGACCTTGACCCTTCTGGCTAGGTCCGCATGTCGTTGTACAACCCGTAAAGTTCACTGTTATATTTTCTTCGCCATTCCCCTTTAGTGTCCGTAGCTTAGTGGTTAGGTGCGTTGGCTGCTAAGCAGAACGTCGTGGGTTCGAATCCTACTCGGGCCCAAAGTTTTTGTTTCATCGTTCACGGACACTGCCTCTTGCGAAGAACTGACAAAACTTCCAAGAGTATCATCTGTCATGAAAAAGTGCTTCTCAACTTTACCGTTCGGAATCGGCGTTAAATTGTAGGTCCCCTCAATTCTTCATACGCACCTAGAGAATTGTTGATGAGAGTAAGCCACTTAGGCCTTGGCTCTTCAAGAGCTGTCGCGCCACTCTATTTTTTTATTTATTTATTCCCCTTTAATGCACACGGGGCAGAAGATGACCCGAAGAACTTTCCTCTCGAAACAGCCTAAGGCACTTTCATCCGATTTTGTCAAGGCCCATGCTTTTGCACCGTACAGCAGGACTGGGATGATGAGTGTGTTGTACAGTTTTATCTTAGTTGCTCGAGAGAGGGCTTTTCCACTCAAATGCTTTCTTAGCCCAAAGAAACAGCGATTAGCAAGAGTTATTTTTCGTCTGATCTCGGCGCTGGTGTTTTAGCCCGTGTTTATAGCGTAGCCTGGGTAGACAAACACCTCTTCTACCTCGATGTTGTATGCGTCTATTGTGACGTTCTGTCCAAGCCGTCGGTGTTGGGTGTCCTTCCTCTCGAAACAGCCAATTTTGCCGCTTTTGTCTCAATTCTCACAAAGGCGCCATTGACATCACACTGAGGTCCTTCATTATATCAATATCATCGGCGTACGCGAGAAGTTGAACAGATTTTTGGAAGATAGTGCCTCTGGTGTTGACGTTGGAGTTCTTCTTATAGGATAGCAGTAATATCTGCTTTGTAGTAGTTGAGGGTCTCCGCTAAGGCGCAGTGTCATAAGTCCGTAGGTCATAAGTCCGTAAAGGACTTTTGACCCACTTAGGTGGGTCAAAACTTCATTAATCGATTATGAACTTATAACCCACAAAAAGGAGTCGAAAGTACGTCAAAATTTCTCATGGAATTGTGACCCCAGCTTACGGCGAGTGAAATCGATTTTTTTTTTTTTTGCTTCTTCCGAGCGGTGGAGGGATATAACTCCACGGGCACTAACTTTACTGAGGGATTTAGTTTCCTCCAAGGAGGATTTGGTCCACTTTTGTAAAGTGTGGTTAGTTCCCATGTACGGTGGGAATTAAAGTCCTTAATGATTTATTGGTTCTTATTCTCTTCGAACGTGAAATGAACTGCCATACGGCAGTTCGCGCGAATTTTTTTATTTTCACACCCCAAATTGATTCTCTTTTGGGCAAAATGCCCTACTCCCACCGAACTTTGACATCCCATTGTGCAGAAGAACGTTTAATTTTTTCAAAGTTAAATAGATTACTTTTACCAAATAAAAGGGTCGATAGCAGAAAAGTGTGTAAATTTTTTGTTTGACCATCAAAAAGAAAAGAATTAATATTCAACTAGCAGTTCAAACAGCAATAAAAAAAAATTTAATTGTGTGCCGCTCTTGCAAGCATATTGTGGCAAAGAAAGCGAAATATTTTGTCTTAATTCTATTTCGTATCATAAAAGGTTCATAAATTATTGTTTTTTTTTAGTCCAGTTCATAAAAGAAAAAAAATTTATTAATTTTTGCCATATATATTAACATTTGTTGTCTAAGAACTTATGGCTCTTTTTTTGCTGACTTTTGACTCACTTACGTGGTTATAATTCATAATCGATTTATGAAGTTTTGACCCACCTAAGTGGGTCAAAAGTCCTTTACGGACTTATGACACTGCGCCCTCCGCGGCGCGTGTCATAAGTCCGTAGGTCATAAGTCCGTAAAGGACTTTTGACCCACTTAGGTGGGTCAAAACTTCATAAATCGATTATGAACTTATAACCCACAAAAAGGAGTCGAAAGTACGTCAAAATTTCTCATGGAATTGTGACCCCAGCTTACGGCGAGTGAAATCGATTTTTTTTTTTTTTGCTTCTTCCGAGCGGTGGAGGGATATAACTCCACGGGCACTAACTTTACTGAGGGATTTAGTTTCCTCCAAGGAGGATTTGGTCCACTTTTGTAAAGTGTGGTTAGTTCCCATGTACGGTGGGAATTAAAGTCCTTAATGATTTATTGGTTCTTATTCTCTTCGAACGTGAAATGAACTGCCATACGGCAGTTCGCGCGAATTTTTTTATTTTCACACCCCAAATTGATTCTCTTTTGGGCAAAATGCCCTACTCCCACCGAACTTTGACATCCCATTGTGCAGAAGAACGTTTAATTTTTTCAAAGTTAAACAGATTACTTTTACCAAATAAAAGGGTCGATAGCAGAAAAGTGTGTAAATTTTTTGTTTGACCATCAAAAAGAAAAGAATTAATATTCAACTAGCAGTTCAAACAGCAATAAAAAAAAATTTAATTGTGTGCCGCTCTTGCAAGCATATTGTGGCAAAGAAAGCGAAATATTTTGTCTTAATTCTATTTCGTATCATAAAAGGTTCATAAATTATTGTTTTTTTTTAGTCCAGTTCATAAAAGAAAAAAAATTTATTAATTTTTGCCATATATATTAACATTTGTTGTCTAAGAACTTATGGCTCTTTTTTTGCTGACTTTTGACTCACTTACGTGGGTTATAATTTCATAATCGATTTATGAAGTTTTGACCCACCTAAGTGGGTCAAAAGTCCTTTACGGACTTATGACCTACGGACTTATGACACTGCGCCCTCCGCTAACTGTTCGGCAGCACGCGGCCTATTAAGAGACCTAACATTCCACGTGCATATCCGAAATTCGTTGTCCTTTATACATTTGCTTGGGTCGTCATCAGTGTATTCGTCTGTTTCCGAGGCCTGTTGTTGCTTCGCAACTCGATTCTTTTCTACGTGATCTGGAAGTCACCCCAACGCAAAACCCCCAACCCGGAGTACCAGGCACTTGATGTGACTCTAAGTGCAAGAGCCGGAAAAACCGCTTCTTTTACGGCCTGGGCTTTAAATAAGTCGTTGTAGCCCGTTAAGGTGTTCACCAAGTAGTTTGGCCTAACTGGAACTGGAGACGCCACCGTTGATTCCAAAGAAGAACTTTATTTGCTGCCGTCGCACACAAGGCAAAATGGCCTGATTACGGCGACAAAACCCAAAAAAATATTTTCGTCTGATTACGTTAATTTTGGTCCCAAAATGTTCGTAA
>CAKKXW010000001.1:75603645-75651862 GCA_920937365.1 Sphaerophoria rueppellii
TTTGCATTCCATTTTATTCAATTTTGAGTTTGGTTAGTAGACGTGGCCTTAAGCACTATTCACATGAGCACGACCTACGAACGACATGAAAAAATTGATTTTAGAGTTGCGTTTCCAGCCCTATTTCCTCACATATTCTGAAAAAACTTTAGAAATATAGATTATAATTTGTTTTATGATGGTTAGGTTAGGTTATATTATGAGGGGTGTGCACAGCGTGAACTGTTACATGCACGGGGGCCTACTGGTTCATTGTGATCCCCTATACAAATAAAAGTTAGCATCGATGCTATTCAAAGTTGTCGATTAACGTAGATCGGCTCGTTAACGAACCTGCCTGTGCTATCTATAAATTTCCTCATGTTTGCCATTGAGACTTGTGCTAGATCATCCAGTTCTCCCACAAACCTGTTCCCAAAATGACGGAGTCGGTTAGTTTGGAGGTTCTGACAGTCACAGAGCAGGTGTTTAATGGTTTCTATTTCCTCTCATCCTGACAGCTCCTACAGAAATCGGGTGCAAAAGCCCCTATCTTGTTGACCATTGTGCCAATGGCGCAATGACCCGTTAGTACACCTATCAGGATTTTAATGTTCCTTTTACTCAGCGATAAAATATACCGAGTTTCCTTTTCATTAATGTTGGGCCATAAATACTTCTAGAGATTACGCAATCGTCCCTGGATTTCCAGGAGTTATTGATTATCTCTTTTAATTTAAGGTCTACATTCCTCTTGAGTACCCCAATCGGGACGAGTGGTCCCCTATCTGAATAGTCGCTACTACATGTATCTGCTTCTGATCTTTTCCCGGCTAGTTCATCTACTATTTCGTTTCCTTCTATATTGCTGTGTCCAGGAACCCAGCAGAGCTTAACCTGGTCTCCAAAAACTCAATTCTTTTAAACGGGAGAGATCCAAGATTATTTCCAACCCAGCCTGTGATGTGAATATATGAGCCCCTGTTATTCCTTTACAAACTAGTCTCTGTACCTTATTCAGGTTCTTGAGTTAGCTTGATTTTTCCACTGCTTTCCAACACACATACAATAGAGCCATAGGTGAGAATGGGTCTGACAATCGCTGTGTACATCCATTGGATGACTTGCGGTCGCATACCCCAACGTACACCGAAGGTCCTTTTGCATGTGTAGAATACACATAGTGCTTTTTTTATTTTTTCCTCAGTATTACGCTACCATGTTAGCTTGGAGTCAAGGATCACCCCTAGAAATTTAGCTTCCTTAGAGAGTTTTAGAGGAATACCATTTAATAAGGAGGGTTGAAGCCCTCCAGTTTCCGTTTTTTCGTGAACAAAACAAGCTCTGTCTTGATGGGGTTGACCCCGAGATTGGTCTTAGTTGCCCAAGAAGATAAATCTTTTAATGCGTTTTCCATAATGTTTTCGATAGTGGTAAGCAACTTGCCTGATACCAAAACCACTATGTCATCGCATATGCTACAATTTGTATGCCCTGATCTTTAAACTTTGCGAGAATTTCGTTTACTACGAGGATTCAGAGTTGGGGTGAGATGACCCCTCCCTGTGGTGTGCCTCTAGTAACTGTTTTCTCGATAGGGCTTGATCCAATTGAGAGTTGACGATTCTGCCATTTAACATGGTGAAGATCCAATCGACAATGACAGATTCAACTCCAACTTCAACTAAGGCGATTTTGATTGATTCCGTTTTTACGTTATTAAACGCACCCTCGATATCAAGAAATGCCGCCAGGGTATACTCTTTGTTCGAGGCTTTTCTCAATATGTGAAACTACCTCATGCAAAGCAGTTTCCACTGATTTACCTTTTAGGTAGGCGTGTTGGTAGTTGCACAAACTGTTTTCGTTGAGAAGTTCTCTAACGTACAGATCAATTATTCTCTCTAGTGTCTTAAGGAGAAACGAAGAGAGACTTATTGGTCTATAATCCTGAGCGGTCGAGTGAGTCGATTTCCCGGCTTTTCGGATAAAGACTACATTGAGCTTCTTCCAGCTATTAGGGACGTATCTAAGTTTGATACATCATATGAAGGTTACCCTAAGCCAAGGAGTTATTACTTTGAGAGCATTTTGAAGAAGAGCCGTAGATATCTCTTCTGGTCAAGCTGATTTGTAGGGTTTGAACGCGTTTATTGCCCAGATAATCTTCTGCTCAGTAATAACCTGTTCCAGTTCTGAGTTTGATTCCGTGAGAGTAAAATCCAGCGTGTTCGATTGCAAGTAATCAGAACTTTCTGGGTTCAAGCGTTTCTAGGCTCGAGTTCGACCATGATCCATTAGGGTGATTTATGTACCCCGGGATCGTGGGATTAAGGTTTTATGATACAATCATTTACTCTTTCATCTCAAATCTATTAAAATTTTTCCTGAATTTATAAATTGAATAAGGGTAATAGGGGTAAGTATACACAAACTGGCAATATCTTCATAACTTAACCATTTCTTTCAAGTTTGTTCTTATTATTACATTAAACACAGTAGCCTGGTTAGTTTTATGTTGTCATTTTGATGAAGTCTTATGCCGTTCGAGAATTATCGCTAAAAAACATTCTTTGCTCTCTTGAGTATTTTTTTTGCGTTCTTTTCTTTTTTTTTTTTTGTTTCGTAAAGGTGTTTGCTTTTAAAATCAATTTTGTTTAAGAATAGGATAAAGAGCAAATGGGTCTTTGAATTCACAACACAAAGCAGTTATATATTTATTTTATTTCTGAGTCCGCAAGAAAATCATTGATCAGTTGACCAACCTGAGGTCGTTTTATAAATAAAGGAAAACTAGGTCTCATAATTGATTAATGTCAAAAGACATATTTTTTTATAGGTAAAGCACAAAAAATGGTTAGTAAAATGGCATTTAATTCGTGTTATATCTTTTTTCGTTACTAAAAGAACACAAAAATAGGTAAATTTCGTTTTCGAGATATGTAGGTACCTCCTGGAATTTAAAAAAAAGAAAAGAAAAAACACTGACGGTAACGCCGTTTTAACTTTTCCGACTTTGTGAAGTCAAATTTGATTTACATCTCAAGTTCGATTTTTTTTTACGAATGCAAGTAAAAATTGAAAAAATTAATAACCTCCGAGAAATTCAAAAATTGAGAGAAAAACGTTCTTTTTAGTAGAATTTTGGGAAGGTTTTATTACAATTGCTGTGTAATTTTTTTCTGAAATTTCTCTGAAAGCGTATGAAATTTCCTTAATCCGTCCCTGTTACACTCATCACTACTGCGGAGTACCTACCGGTGTAGGTAAATGGTTACTCCCATTTTATTTTCCACCCCCACATTGGGCCTTATTTGACTATTATGATTATGGTGATCACCAGTGCGGAGTCTGTTTGATTTAAATCGGCATAAAAGGAAAAGGAATGAAAGAAATTATGAAGAAATATGAGTAAACGATGCTACGTTGCCCTAAAAGGTTTTTTCCATGCAGCTTCGTTACATTGTGAATCTCTAATATGGTGAATGGGGAAGCCAGGAACAATTTTTTGCTCATAAAATGCAAATGTTAGCTGTGGTAAACTGTCAACAGAGTGTGAAAAGAAAAAAAAACATGAGGTAAGGCAGAGATTTGCTTTGCAATCATTATTTTCCTCCCATCAAAAACAGAAAATGAGAAAAATTCTGTACCTACATTTTTTTCTTTTTCTTTTCGTGCGCACTCTGGTGGAATATAGTACATATACTTGTACTTGCATGTGACAAGCACATCCTTTCGATAATATTTTATGCAAACCTGCATCAGAAAAGTGTTTTTTTTATTGCACAGCGACCGTATTATATTTTGTAAGCGTTTGAGGTGCATTCAAGGTATCTTTATGAAAAAATGAAATTTTAATTTAAATTTTTGTTAATTTCTCTTCTTGTATTCTTTTTTTCGTTAAAGTAGCGCTACATCATGCACTTTCGAAATTATTATTGTTATTATGGAAAATTATGAAAAAAAAAATAAATTGTGAGACTTGGCGAATGAGTGATGAATGAATGACTGATTTTCTTTTTCTTTGTGATTAATGGAAGCCGAAAACTGTAATGAGTCGTGATATGCAAATAATTTTTCTTTTTGATTTCAATTTCCTGCAGAGAGTTTTTATTCTTTTGATTAAAAGTATGTTTTCCTTAGATCTACACATGTTTAAATTCTGCTTTTGAAGATCAAAGTGAAAAAAAGAAAATAAATTGTTTCAGAAAAAATGCGCACGACTGGGTCGCCCGAACTTGCTCCTGTATTCGAAAACTCAACCCACAAACAACATACGTAATTAAATAAAATGTTGATTGTTCAAATTTCTTAAGAAAATTCTGTGCAGCGTTTTCTTTTTAAATTAATTCCTTAGGTAATTACATAAAATTTTTCGAAAAAGTAAATATAGATTTTATAATGGAATTTTGATTTTTATGTTCGTCCATTTTCGAGATAAAGAATTTTGAAAAAAAAATTAAATACGTTTTTTTTTATAATACAAACAGTTTTTCAAATATTTTTAAATACACAATATAATAATTAAGCAATATTTACGTACTTTCAAAAACAAAAGTTCGCTGATCAGACTTTTATTCTTCGAGAAAATCTTTTCACAAAAAAAAACCGTTCTAGAGGTACCATTTTTGGAGCCATACAAAAATATTTTTTTACATTAAATACATCAGTGTTTAAAAAAAAATTATGAAATTACTTATGGTTATTAGAATAAATATTAAAGAATACATTTTAGCAGAGGCGAACTGAACCGAATGTTCGAAGGGTAGACACGTGGACGTGCATTCAAGAGAACACAAGCATCCACTGAAACCTCTGTCTACCAACTCCTACGCTCCACCTCCCCGTGGTGAACATCGGGTGCCCAGTACCTTTAACCGAAAATTGGGTTCAAGCCCCAGTGGGAAGTTGTTGGCGGCAGCAAAGAGAGAGAGGGGGAGCAGGTATGTGTATGCGTCCACTAAGGCATGCCTCCTTATCAACAGGCAGCAGCGGAAGAACTCACAAGATGGAATCAACGGTGGCGTCTACTGTTCCAGTCAGAATGAACTACTTAGTGAACACCTTTTAGGGCTACTAAGACATATTCGCAGCCCAGGCCTATAAGGAGCGGTTTGGCCAGCTCTTCGTCTTAGAGTTAAACTAAAGACCTGGCCCTCCAGGTTGGGGGTAGTGCGTCGGGGCCACATAAGGAAACTATAGTTCCGAAACACCAACAAGCCTCGGACACGGACGGAATTAGTGATGACGACCCACGCAAACGATTTGAGGACAAACGAATTTCGGTTAGGTCCCTTAACAGACCACGTGCAGCCGAACAACTAGCGGAAGCCCTTGACTGCTATAAAGCAGATATAACTGCCATCCAAGAATTGCGATGGGTTGGTCAGGGCCTACGTAAAATGAAGAATTGCGATATTTACTACGGTGACTGCTACCGGAACAAAATCAGCGTATATTTGGATGTGGATTTGTAGTTGGGACTCGATTCAGGAGGAAGGTCTTGAGTTTCAACTCAGTGAATGAGCGTATCACTACAATCCGTATCAAGGCTAAATTAACCTACATCAGCCTCATCTGCGCTCACGCCCCCACTGAGGAAAAGGATGAAGACACCAAAGACGGGTTCTACGAGCTCCCCGACAAGACCTATGAGCAATATGCCTTAGCTATGACATTGCGATCCACGCACGACACTTCTCTAGCATGCAAGATGTCCGCACATTCCGTGGTGCTTACGTCGACTCGAACCACTACCTTGTTGTAGCCAAGGTACGAATGCGGATATCCCGATCAAGGCCAACACGCGAAAATGCTAGGAGCAAAATCGACGTCAAACGGCTACAATCGCAAGAGATTGCTAGATCCTTTTCTGATCGTGTCTCCGTAAATCTCCTCAACAGTCCTTTGCTGCCAGCACAAAATATAGAGAACCAGTGGCAACACTGCCAAGCAGCCATCAGGAATGCAGCATCTGAAGTGCTAGGGTTCACACAGCCACCACAACGAAACCCCTGGTTTGACGTTGACTGCCGGCGAGCACATGCAGCTAAACAAGAGGCATACAAAGCGGCGCTGCAAAGAAGGACAAGAGCAGCTCGTGAGCTTTACGAGCAGAAAAGGAGAGAAAAGCATAAACTTCTCATAAAAAAAGGGATAGCATGAGAAGCGCGCGATCGAGGAAATAGAGGGATGTCACAACAGGAACGAGGTTCGAAAGTTCTACAAAAAGGTGAAACTTACCTCCAGGGCTTATACACCCCGAACTGAACCGACAGCAATACAGAACCATTTAATTTGTGTACAGAAGGCCAACAATTCATCCCACCCGACATGGACGAAGTGAAGATAGCGGTATCTAAACATAAGTCGAACAAAACCGCTGGAGCAGACGGGCTAGCCACCGAACTGTACAAATCAGCTGGAGATGATTGGGTAAGGAGCATGCACCAGCTCTTCTGTGACTTCTGTAGTGTCTGTAGTGTCCGTAGCTCAGTGGTTAGGTACATTGCCTGCTAAGCAGAACGTCGTGGGTTCGAGTCCTACTCTTGCCCATAGTTTTTATTTCATCCTTAACGGACACTGCCTCTTGCAAAGAAGTGACAAAACTTCCAAGAGTATCAATCTGTCATGAAAAAGTGCTTCTCAATTTTGCCGTGCGGAATCGGAGTTAAATTGTAGGTCACCTCAATTGTTCACGCGCACCCAGAGGATTGTTGAAGAGAGTAAGCCACTTAGGTCTTGGATCTTCAAGAGCTGTCGCGCCACTTTATTTTATGTACCTTCTCATCATTAAAAATTGGTCGGACGAAAGCATGCCCGATGAATGGAACCTCAAATCGTATCCCCGATCCTCAAAAAAGGAGATCCCCTGAACTGCATCAACTACACCTTAACATCGCCTACAACATTTTGTCTGCTGATGTGCTGTGTGAACGTTTGAAAAACTTGTCCGTCTGTGTAAGGTGACAATGGAAAACTCACGCTGTTAAATCATGGTCGGAAAATACCCTAAGGGACGCTTTTGATGGTAATAAAGGTTTTAGACAAGGCGACGCGTTGTCATGCGATTTCTTCAACATCATTCTTGAAAAGATTGTGCAAAGCTCCAATGTCAACACCAGAGGCACAATCTTTCAAAAGTCCGTCCAGCTACTTGGATACGCAGACGACATTGACATAATTGGAAGAACACAGCGTGATGTCAGTGGAGCGTTTTTGAGCCTTGAGACGGAGGCCAGGAAGATGGGTCTAGCGGTTAACGAGGGCAAGACCAAGTTAATGCTGTCGACAAGTAAGGACAACCAACATCGACGTCTTGGAGCAAACGTGAACATAGACAGATTTAACTTCAAGGTAGTTAAGGACTTTGTCTACCTGGGATCCGCTATCAACTCAGACAACAACACCAGCGCTGAAATCAAACGAAGAATCACTCTTGCCAATCGCTGCTTCTTTGGACTTAGAAGGCAATTGAGTAGTAAAGTCCTCTCCCGAGCAACTAAAGTGACACTCTACAAAACCCTCATCATCCCGGTATTCATGTATGGTAAAGAGACATTGATCATGAAAACATTTGACGAAAACGCTTTGGGCTGCTTTGAGAGAAAAATTCTTTGATTTTTGGTCATGTCTGCATTAATGGAGAATGGAGACAAAAATGTAACCAAGAAATGTAAGAGCTTTACAGCAACTTTGACCTATAGTCAGAAAAGTAATGGTCCAACGACTAAGATGGTTGGGTCATTTTGAGCCAATGGAAAATAATGCTCCGGCTCGTTGTCTTCGAATCCAACCCGGAAGGATGTCAGAGAAGAGGAAGACCGCGACTCAGGTGGAGCACACAAAGTTGGTACAAGACCTGAACAAACTGACGTGCGTAACTGGAGACAGCTAGCTAGGGACCGAGCTGGAAAGTAAGTAAGTAACTACGACTTTATAAAGTTCGTATTGAGAAAAAATGGCCAAAAGTAAAAAAAAAATGGTATTATTTGCTTTTATCTAGGTATGGGTAGGTAGAAATGGCTGTCCTATTTCGCGCAGGACACAATAAGCGCTGAGTGCGCCGTTTTGGTACCATACCTCGGGAGATTCTAAATAGATTTGAAAGTGGGTTCTGGATTATGTATGTTTCGCACACCTACCCTACGGCCTATTATCTCATAGTGCCTTTTAATGAGGGAGAAATAAAGAGCGGCGGGAGGCGCTAAAGCCACTTTGTATTATTGAGGTAAGAGATCAAATCTTTGATCTTGAAATCTGCGAGTTCCTCAATGCCGTTGAAGAATTCTTTACCTAAATGGAGTGCTCTTTTCCTAGCCAGGGCTGGACAATGGCATAGAAAGTGTGGGACCGTTTCTTTTTCTTCCTGGTTCTCACAGCTACGGCAGAAAGAGTTTTGTGGTATACCCAATTTTGACGCATGCTCCCCTACAGGCCAATGCCCTGTGCAGGTAGCGACAATCCTGGCTATGTCATGCCTTGGTTTGGAAATTAAATTGATTGATTTTGGCTTGTTATAGGCGGGCCAGATTTTCCTAGATATAACGCAGCTCGTTAAACTACTCCACCTATGATTTGCTTCTGATGTGTATTTGATCAGGATATCGCCCTTCACAACTCCAAGAGGAGCATATACTCTCACTGCCAATGAGTTGTGAAGGTCTGATCCTTGCCTGGCTAGCTCATCTGCTTTCTCATTTCCCTCATAGCCCCTATGGCCCGGTATCCAGATTAGAGTGACGCTCATATCAAGTTCCTTGAGAGCCTCTTTGCATTGCTTGACCAGTTTAGAGGATGATAAAGCAGAATCTATGGCTTTAATAGCTGCCTGACTGTCTGTTAGTATAGCTACATTTTGGTTCTGTCGTATGTTTTTAAGGGCTTTACAAACTTCCCTTATCGCTAACAATTCTGCCTGGAATACACTGTCAAAATCGGGAAGTCTATAGGATTTTGAAATCTCAAGAGATTCACAGAAGACACCTGCACCAACACCGCATTCCATCTTTGAACCATCCGTGAAGATAGTTGTGTCGAAGTCTTTCGTCACATCACCTTCCTCCCAGTCGATTCTTGACGGGAGCAAGACTCTAAACTTCTTTGAGGTGTCTAGGGTAGGGATGCAGTAATCGGTGGTTGTGGATAGGATGTCTGATGGTATAAGGCTTGTTTGGTTGCAGTACCCGTAAGATCTAGATTTCCAGCAGCCTATTTCTTTGAGTCTCAAGATACTGCAGGACACCTGATATTTAATAAAGAAGTCAATCGGTAGAAGGTCCGGGATGACGTTAAGTGCATCTGTTGTTTTGTTTTATCTAGGTATACTTTCCAGACTATAAAAAAAAAAATGTGCACGACTGGGTTGTACGAACTTGCTCCTGCATGCTAAAACTAAATATTTATGATTACTTAAATTGCAAAAGGTAGTGTTAAAATAAGAGATATACCTTAAGCAATTCTGATTACACTCTTACTTACAGCTTACACTTAACTCAAAAAAAAAATATATATATAAAAATAATTAGAATTTATTAAAAAAATTAAAATTTGGAAATGTACCTCGTATATACATTTCATCCAAAAATTTAAATGCCGAACAAATTCAAACCTTATTTTTGATTTTTATTGACCGATTTTTATTTAATATTTATTGAATGAAGAAAGTTTAAAAATATTTTTTTAATAATTCCAAAAAAAAATTTGAAATTTCTTTGAAAACAAAATATTATTTGAACAATATATAAGTACTTTCGAAAAAAAACTTACGCTGATCGGACTTTCAGTTTTCGAGAAAATCTAATAACAAAAAAACGGTTCTATGGGAGGTACCGTTTTGGAGCAATACAATTTTTTTTTTTACATAAAACACATGAATGTTTAAAAAAATTAAACTCGAGGAAGTTTAAAAAAAAAAATCGTTCGGGCCGTTCTTGTGAAAAAAAAAGTTTTGGTTTTTGGCCAAAAAAATCGTATGGTGGCTACCCTAAATTTTGATCTTAAAACAAAAATAAAAAAAATTGGGATATGACTTTTTGCTCAAACCTCTAATTTTCAAATTTGAAGTCAATCGGACCAGTAGTTAAGCCTGTAGATGCCTGTAAACTTTCCGACAGACAGACAGACGGAATGCCGGACCCACTTTTTTCGACTTCTCTATCATCGTAATATCATATCTTATATCCTCATCTCAATTTTTTTTTTTTTACGAATTCAATACTTGCCATATATTCTATATGTCGCAAGTAAAAATATATCGAAAATATTGAGTGTCGTGTTTTGCAGCACAGGCCTTTCAAAGGCAATGCTGCTGCATAAGAGACAAAAAATAGTCAAGCTCAATAGTCCTCAGTACATTTATGAAGTTTATGTCAATCAATATCGATTAAGAGTTATTGGTTCTACACTGCAAAAAAAATTACAATTTTTCTTTTGTTTATTTGTCTTACAAACACGGTACAATACAACTTTTACTTATTCCTGCCTGCTTCCTGCTTAGGCGAAAAAAGCCTTTACTTGCTTACTTAAGGTGGCACTATAGTCCGTTGTGGACTTGGGCCTCAATCAACAGTCTCCGCCAGCTAGCACGGTCCTTATAGTTAGTTGTCTCCAGTTTTGCACTCCAAGTTGATTGAGTTCCTCTTTCACTGCCATCTGAGTCTCTGGACCTTGACCCTTCTGAATAGGTCCATGTCGTTGTACAAACCGTAAAGTTCGCTGTTATATTTTCCTCGCCATTCCCCTTTAATGCACACGGGGCAAAAGATGACCCGAAGAACTTTCCTCTCGAAGCAGCCTAAGGCACTTTCATCCGATTTTGTCAAGATCCATGTTTCTGCCACCATTACAGCTAGTTGCTCGATAGAGGACTTATCCACTCAATTGCTTTCTTAGCCCAAAGAAACAGCGATTAGCAAGAGATATTCTTCGTCTGATCTCGGCGCTGGTGTTATAGCCCGTGTTTATAGCGTAGCCTGGGTAGACAAACACCTCTTCTACCTCGAAGTTGTATGCGTCTATTGTGACGTTTCTGTCCGAGCGGTCGGTGTTGGGTGTCCTTCCAGCATATACTATCCTCTCGAAACAGCCGCTAAACCCAATTTTGCCGCTTTTGTCTCAATTCTCACAAAGGCGCCATTGACATCACGCTGAGGTCTTTCATTATATCAATATCATCGGCGTACGCGAGAAGTTGAACAGATTTTTGGAAGAAAGTGCCTCTGGTGTTGACGTTGGAGTTCTTCTCATAGGATAGCGGTAATATCTGCTTTGTAGCAGTTGAGGGTCTCCGCTAACTGTTCGGCAGCACGCGGTCTATTAAGGGACCTAACATTCCACGTGCATATCCGAAATTCGTTGTCCTTTATACATTTGCTTGGGTCGTCATCAGTCTATTCGTCCATTTCCGAGGCCTGTTGTTGCTTCGCAACTCGATTCTTTTTACGTGATCTGGAAGTCACCCCAACGCAAAACCCCCAACCCGGAGTACCAGGCACTTGATGTGACTCTAAGTGCAAGAGCCGGAAAAATTGCTTCTTTTACGGCCTGGGCTTTAAATAAGTCGAAGTAGCCCGTTAAGGTGTTCACCAAGTAGTTTGGCCTAACTGGAACTGGAGACGCCACCGTTGATTCCAAAGAAGAACTTTATTCGCTGCCGTCCCTCGGTGGGAGTGCCTTGGTGGGAACACTCTTTCGTTGTGGGGTAATTAGTAGTAACAGCCTACTCCGCTTCGAACTGTCGACCATTGGAGGCCCTTCCGCGAAAATAAGTTTCGCGATCACTTAACTCTAAGCTTCATAGTAGTAGTGGACGGCGAAAAACACCTTTACTATGCAACAAATCGATACTTGGAAGGTCCTCACATCAATACCCACGAAAGATGAAAAAACATTAGGAATCAGACGGATTTTAAATCATAACTTCTGTGTAACTGTGAAGCAGCTTTTGCGCATAACAAATGCCCTTATTTGAGTAAACAAGATCTTTTACCTTTTGGTAATTGAGTCGTTTTCTCAACTTGTTACTTACTGCAAATTATATACTTTCCACTGAAAACCAATATACTTATAGAAACTTTTATATACAAGGGGTCACGTGTCTTTCACCAAACGATTAATGAGTTACGTGATACTCCTGTTCTTTCTTAAGATATTAGGTTTTTCTTGCCACTTTACTTTTAAAATAATAGTCATCAATTTTTGTTTACAGAGAATCTTATCAAGACATTGCCTTTATAAAGATGTATTTAGCCTTGAATATGTAAACGTTTCTTTTTACCTATCATTCACTCTCGTTGCCGATAGTCTTATGATTATGATAATTAAACAAAAAAAATACCCTCTTCTTGAGTCCTTGCCAAAAGATTATGACAGTTTTCTCACCACACTTTGTCGCTTATTTATAAGTATGCATATAACACAAGGAATAAGGAAAATTATTAATGATTCTGTTATTGAATGTCACAGAAGACAGAAGTAACAAATTGGAAAGGCATTGAATAACTCAAACGGGGAAGAGGAGAAAAAAATGTTGAAAAAACTTCTGCAATGAAGCAAAAAATAAATGCGTGCGCAAAATGTCATTACGTCTAGATATGTATCTATTGGGGTTTATAGTGACAGTGTTTGTCATTGGACTGAATTTTTCAGTCGAACGCTGCTAGGGATTTCTTCTGTTAATATTATCATATACATATATCCCCCATTTTTTCCTTTTTTTCCACTGACTGGTCGTTTTTTTTTTATTTATTCCCATTTTCTTTTCGTCTTGCAATTGCTTTTATTCCTTAATCTACAAGAATTGATTCAATTTAATATTTGTCAAATTATAATAATGACAATGACGATAACAAGGATTGTTCGAGTGGAAAACAAGTTTTTTCATTCGTTTAAAAAAGGATGTATAAATTCTGGTTTTATGGATTAGGTGTGAAATAAAGAGTATTGTTTCTTTTTCGCATTCGTTTTTGGTTCCTTAGGCAGCAATAAAAAAGGAGGAAAATACGGAGGCCAAATTCACACTTTACAGATGAATGGACAACCCATCATTCACTTAAGTTCAACCACGCCAAGGTGCTACGAATATCCCGACAACGGCCAAAACAAGGAAATGCTGCAAGAAAATTCGACGTCGGACGGCTACAATCGCAAGAGATCGCCAGATCCTTTTCTGATCGAGTGTCAAGTAACCCTGAAGGAGTCCTATGCCGCCAACAGCAAGTATCGAAGACCAGTGGCAACATTGCCAGAAAGCAATTAGAGATACCGCTTTTAATGTTCTGGATTTCACACAGCCACCAAAACGAAATCCCTGGTTTGACGAAGAATGCAGGCAGGAGGCATACAAAGCGGAGCTGCATAAAAGGACAAGAGCTGCTCATGGAGCTCTATGAGCACGGGAAAAAGAGAGAGCATGAGAAGCGTGTTCGAGGATGTTGACAGAGCCAACAGCAGGAATGAAGTTCGGAGGTTTTATCGAAAGGTAAAACAGCTGGTTCAAGGTCATCGCCGAAGAATCGATGCCTGCAGAGATAAACAAGGGAACATCATAGTTGAATCACAGTCAATGCTGGGGATCTGGAAAGACCACTTCTGTAGATGTAGATTGTATAACGGCGACGACGAACAAAACACCGCCGTTAGACAGTAACCTTTCATCGGACACGATGATAGCCAACAATTCCGTGAACCTGACCTAGAAGAAGTGAAAACCGCAATATCACGGCTGAAATCCAACAAAGCCGCTGGAGCAGATGTTCCATCTGCTGAGCTGTTCAAAGCAGTAGGCGACGAGCTAGATAGGAGGACGAACCAAATCATCTGTAAAATATGATCAGAGGAATGCACGCCCGATGAATGGAACCTCAGCATTGTTTGCCCGATCCTGAAAAAGGGAGATCCTCTAAACTGCGCCAACTATAGAGGAATAAGTCTAATAAACAAGATCCTCTCTGCCGTAATATGTGAACGTCTGAAGCCATCATTCGTCAACAATCTGATTGGTCTTTATCAATGTGGCTTTAGGCTAGGAAAGTCAACCATCGACCAAAATTTCATTTCAGATCCTTGAAATAACCCACTACAAAGAAGAACTGTATAAAGCTATGTCTATTTTGGGCATCCCTGCCAAGCTCGTTCGCTTGTGCAAAATGACGATGGAGAACTCACGCTGTTCCATCAGGGTTGGCAACGAGCTTACAAAATCTCTCGACGTCAAAAAAGAATTCAGACTAGGAGATGCACTGTCGTACGATTTCCTTAACATTGTTAGCGAGAAGATAGTGCAAAACACCAAGATCAACACCAGAGGCACTATCATCCAAAAATCTGTTCAACTTCTCGCGTATGCCGATGATATTGATATATTTGAAGAAGAAAGCATGATGTCAATGACACCTTTGTGAGAATTGAGAGAGAAGCGGCAAAAATGGGTTACGCGGTAAATGAGGGTAAATGACGCATGCATCTTCGAGGCATAAGAGGAGTTTGTCTCCCTAGGCTCCGCTATTAACACGGCAATAACACCAAGATCGGACGAAGAATAACTCTTGCTAATCGCTGTTTCTTGGGCTTAGAAAGCAATTGAGTGGAAAAGCCCTCTCTCGAGCAACTAAGGTAAAATTGTACAACACCCTCATCATTCCAGTCCTGCTGTATGGTCCAAAAGCATGGACCTTGACAAAATCGGATGCATGTCCCTCTGGGCTGTTTCGAGAGGAAAGTTCTGCGGGTCATCTTTGGCCACGTGTGCATAGAAGGGGAATGGCGAAGAAGATATAATTGCGAAATTTACGTGTTGTACAACGACATGGACCTAGCCAGAAGGGTCAAGGTCTAGAGAGTCAGATGGCTCAATCTTTAGGGCGTATGGACACCAATGCTCCGGCTCGGAAAGCCTTCGACGCGAGGGACGTAGAAGGAGATGAAGACCGTGACTCAGGTGGCGCACACAAGTGGAAGAGAACCTGAATCATCTTGGAATGCAAAACTGGAGACAGCTAGGGACCGAGCTGGCTGGTTGATTGAGGCTCAAATCCACAACGGACTGTAGCGCCACCTTTAGTAAGTAAGTAAGTAAATTGGCCGCGGAACCTAGTAATAGCAAAACGGCTTATGGCATGCAACCAATTAATTAATACGAAGGATTGTCCTCTACTCGAATGAGCAGGGAATGTGCTTGTTTATATGATTTTTACCGCGGTAAGAAAAAGCTTAAAACAGTTATTGAAAATGGTTAACAAATGTGAATTTACAAAATATTCAAAAAACCAAACCTACACGATTTCCCTCTAAATTCTATCAAAACCTTAAAAGCTCATCTTTTCGAGACTCTTGAAAGTCAAAATCTAAAGTCTCAAATTTGTTTATGCATTTTTCTTTTGTTCAGCCTTACACAAACGTAGAACAAACTGGCATCACATCACATGAATATGTATTTTTAAAATTTAGTTTTGTGAAGTGTTTTGAGCTCAGGCCTCAGGGCGTTTCGCTTGCTATCCAATCTTAATTATAGGTTAGCAAACGAACCATTATAAATTCTCTACAATCAAAGACAGTTGCTGCGCCATTTTTAATTTATTAAATTGATTTCAACAGCAGTAAACAAAAATCTTGCGCCTTCCAACAGCAAGGTTTATTACGAAAAAGTATATAAACTCTTATATGCTTGAAGGTCCCAAGAGAAATAAAACCGCCAACAATCCTTTCAGGCATTAGTAATGGGTTAAGTCAACCATTTTACATTTTTTTCCTGCCTTAATGTTTTGACAGCCAAACAAAACAATGTCACGATAATAAAAATCAACAAAACAAAATTTTATATTTGTCATTTCCTCTCCATCAAAACAAAAATATCAAAGGTCTTTCGTTTTTGAAATGAACGTTGAGCTATCATCAATGGTATTAGATGATTTAAAAAAGAGGGGGATATCGTTTATCCAAAGGATGTTGAACAATTAAAAAAAAAAAACTCCCACACAAAATGCTGAAATAAATATTTGTCATTTGCTGTGTATTAGATGGGGATTGATTTCAAGGGCTGATGTTCCTACCTACAATTTTAAGATGATATAAAAGGAAGTTTTCTGCAAGGATTCACCAGCAAATAGGTTTGTTTTCAACAAAAAAATTTCAGTAATGAAAATGCTTAGAACGATTTTATTATCTTTTTTTTTTTTGTTGAAAGGGGAAGATATTGTTTGGTTGATCACAATAATAGCGTAACAAGTTGCTTGAAAGATGGTGTGAAATGGCGTTGTTATTTACTTGAAATCTGTCAAAATATTCTTAAAATAAAACGTGTCAGATTTCAAAGGATGAAGGATATCAATTACAAGATTATATTCTAAGCACTTGAATACGGATAAATTTTAATGTTATTGGAACAAATAATTTGATCAAACAAGAACGAAATTCTATTTTTGAAAGTATTTCTAGAAATGCTTGAAATAATGAATACAGATCCCTTATTTAGCCCAATGAGATTCGTTGAATATAGGTATGTTATGTATGCATATATACAAAGATATGTTGACCCTTTTTTACCT
Source organism: Sphaerophoria rueppellii (assembly GCA_920937365.1). Classification (NCBI taxonomy): domain Eukaryota; kingdom Metazoa; phylum Arthropoda; class Insecta; order Diptera; family Syrphidae; genus Sphaerophoria; species Sphaerophoria rueppellii. Next base: position 75,620,169 of record CAKKXW010000001.1, read on the forward strand.
CAAAACGTGAGCATCTCTAGTTATTTTCAAACTGTAGTGCCTAATTCGTCAAGAGTACAAGCCATCCAGCAATGCCAGTCTTCTATACCAACGATCTTTCGCATTTAACTTACAAAACAGCGGGAGCGGGAAATGAAAATAATTTGTCATTTCCAAACTTATTTACCAATTATTTTAGCACTTGTGTACAACGTGCACAGTGACGCACACGTACCACTCTTGCAAAACAAAACTCAAGCCTCGAATCAGATTCAATGTAGTAAGTGGCATCATTTTGAAACAAACTTGATTCAATAACATATCGAATGACTTGGATGTTGCATATTAACTCAACATAATACTCGTACGTATACGACGTTGGTGTGAGAACAATTCCAACGCAGGGTCGGTACAACGCTTTTCTGTTTTTGAAAATTGAAGATGCAGGGTGTTTCCTTTGCTTCTCGAATTTATTTTATTTCATTTTTCGTTTCATTTCCAATTCAAATTTTTGATTATTATGTGCAATAGAAATTTATTTCATCAATCAGATAATAAAAGCGTAGTGCCCGTGTCTTAGTGGTTATGGGCGTTAGCTGCTATCCAGAACGTTGCGGGTTTAAATCCTCCTCGTGCCCTTACTTACTTACCTACTAACTTATGGTGGCGCTACAGTCCAGGTCGGACCAGGACCTCAGCTGTCTCCAGTTTCGCACGCCAATTTGGTTCAGGTCCTCTACCACCTGTGTGTTCCACCTGAGTCGCGGTCTTCCTCTTCTGCGACGGCCTTTATCCAACCATCTAAGTCGTTGGACCTTAACTTTTCGGGCTAGATCAGTGTCGCTGAACAGCTGGTACAGTTCTTGGTTGAATCTCCATTCTGCATTAATGCAGACAGTACCAATAATCACTCAAAGAATTTTTTCTCAGGCAATCGTTTGCGATATGTAAGCTACAATGTGCACGAATTAAGGCAAATTGTCTTCTGTAGGTAGGTATATTTCTTGTCAAGCATGATTCAAAATGGAAAACTGGAAAAACCAAACAAAGGTCGGAAATTAGTTTTTTTGAAGAAAAACTCGAAAAACTCATTGGTTTTCAAATGGAAAATTGCATGTAATTTTAGGTGCATTGGTTTTCAAATGAAAAACTGGAAAATTTTGAAGTTTTCAAATGGAAAATAGAAAGTTCTTGATGAAAAATTCAGAAATTTCATTGGTTTTCAAAGGGAAAAATGAATAATTTTGGATTGGGAACTCGGAAAACTCTGCGAGAGCACGATGAACTTCAAGATCTAAAAGCAAGTTTTTGCATAAAATTTTAGTTGCATTATTGGTATGTTTGTACATCCTTTAGCGACTCTTAATCCGCTCAATCCTCAATGCATTTCTTATAAAACTTTCACTGTAGGTATAGCCCTAATAAAAAAAAAATTTTGGTAAGTCTTACGAGAAAATCATATATAATATCGCGTTCTATATCTATCATTAAAAAGATAAAGTTTGGATCTTCTTAATATGTCCCTCCGTTGTGAAAATTGGGAAGTAGTTTTTGCTGCTGACAATGTTTCTAATGCATATAGTACTTTTTTGCTCACCTTACAAGCTTATATAAACAACAACAGCTATACCTACTTACCGAAAAAATCTGAAGAAAATTGAAGCCTTGGATAAGCAATCACTTAGTTAATATAATTAAATATAAATATAAATTGCGTATTAAGTGTTTGAAGCATCCATCCAACCATATCCTGAAGGAACTATATAGAAAAAAGTGTAAAATCGTCAATAAGCAAATAAAATAGATAGATATTATCAAACCTTATTTAAATAATTCTGTTGGTAATCCTAGAAAAGAGTGGAAGGCTATTAACAGTATAATCAATCCTAACAATTCTAATAAGTCGAGTCACATTGTCTTGAACAGAAATGGAGTTCAGTTTGATGAGCCTTTTGATGTTGCCAACATATTTAATGATTTTTTTGGTTCAGTTGGCGACCCAAGTATATCTGAACCTAGTGTTTGTTTGGCTCAATGTTGTGACCTTGGATTCGTGGAAGATACTTTTCAGGGAAGTTTTTACTTCGACCCCATTACTGGTTCTGAGGTTAACAGCCTAATTAACTCGCTTAAAAAATCGCATGCGTGTGGGGATGATGGAATTTCCAATTATATTTTGAAAATGATTGCATGTAATGTATCTGACATCCTAGCTCATTTGTTCAACTTAAGCATTTCTTCTGGTGAATTCCCTGCGGATTTAAAATGTGCTGTTGTAGTTCCAGTTTATAAAAAAAGTTGTAAGAAGGAGGCTAATAATTATAGACCTATATCTCTGCTGTCCTCGATTTCTAAAGTCTTCGAAAAAGCAGTTAAAAACAGAATGCTTTGTTTTTTGAACCGTTGGAATTTTTTCAATGCGTCGCAATTCGGCTTTAGAGAAGGTCTTTCTACCGCAGATGCACTTCTTGACTTTTATTCGTTCATTAATAAGGGCCTTGATGACAAATTATATTGTGCCGGTTTATTTGTTGATATAAGCAAAGCGTTTGATACCGTTGATCATGAGTTCTCCTCCATAAACTATATATGGCGGGCTTTTGAGGTTTTGTTTTCTATTGGTTTGAGTCCTACCTTAAGGATAGAACTCAAAGAGTTTAAATTGAGGATAAACTGAGTGACATTAGGATCTCGAACATCGGTGTTCCCCAAAGGTCCGTTTTAGGTCCCATTTTGTTTCTTATTTATATAAATTCTCTGTTCAAACTTGAATTTACAGCTAAAATAACAACTTTTGCAGATGACTTAGGGTTAGCCTATAATTCTAAAAGTGCTCTTGATCTAGTAGCTGTCTGAACCATGATTTTCATCTTTTGCGTATCTGGTTTTCTAAACACAAGCTTAACATCAGCAACAAGACAAAGTTATGTATTTCAGCTTAAAAACGAGAGATTCCCCTGACTTGCAAATTGTTTTTCATACTCAAAACTGTTTAAAATATAAGATTGTTTATGCAATGATAATCATTTAACATCACATTGCTGTGATAGTTGTTTCAAAGTAGATGAAGTAGATGAATTCAAATACCTCGGTGTCCTCTTTGATACTGGTATGAGCTGGTCTAGTCATATTGCTGCTTTAAAGATATATTTACGCTTTACACTTCGCAATCTATACCACCTCAGAAAACGCGGTTAACATCCACTATTGAGCTATTTAGAACCCTAAACATCTGCCTGTCAGACACCTTTACTATTTTAAGACCTCTAAGATTTTTTTTTGAATAGTTCATTAATTTCGGAAGGACGTTAGGCTATATGTTACAATAGGAATCAGTGGAAAATGTTTAAAAAACGGCAACAAATTATTCATTTTTCTGATTGTTTGAACGCGCTTATCCTAGCAACTGTTAAATAAAATTGAACAATTCTTTTCTAAATGACCGAGCCATCTGAGTCTCTGGACCTTGACCCTTCTGGCTAGGTCCATGCCGTTGAGCAACCCGTAAAGTTCGCTGTAGTATCTTTTTCGCCATTCCCCTTCAATGCACACGGGGCCAAAGATGACCCGAAGAACTTTCCTCTCGAAACAGCCTAAGGCACTTTCATCCGATTTTGTCAGGGTCCATGCTTCCGTACCATACAGCAGGACTGGGATGATGAGTGTGTTGTACAGTTTTATCTTAGTTGCTCGAGAGAGAGCTTTTCCACTCAATTGCTTTCTTAGCCCAAAGAAACAGCGATTAGCAAGAGTTATTCTTCGTCTGATCTCGGCGCTGGTGTTATTGCCCGTAAACTCCTCTACTACCTCGAAGTTATATGCGTCTATTGTGACGTTCTGCCCGAGCGTTCGGTGTTGGATGTCCTTCCTCGAAGACAGCATATACTTCGTTTTTCCCTCATTTACCGCTAAACCCATTTTTTCCGCTTCTGTCTCAATTCTCACAAAGGCGCCATTGACAATCACGCTGTGTTTTTCCCATTATATCAATATCATCGGCGTATGCGAGAAGTTTTGGAAGATAGTGCCTCTGGTGTTGACGTTGGAGTTCTGCACTATCTTCTCAAGAACGATGTTAAAGAAATCTCATGACAGTGCATCGTCTTGTCCTTTTTTGACGTCGAAAGATTCCGTAAGCGCGTGTGCCAACCCTGATGGAGCAGCGTGAGTTCTCCATCGTCACTTTGCATAAGCGAACGAGCTTGGCAGGGACGCCAAAATTAGACATAGCTTTATACAGTTCGTCTTTCTAGATGCTGTCATACGCGGCCTTAAAATCGATGAAATGAAATCGATGATCTGCCGCAACGTGAAAATTCTGCTTCAGCGGCTTTGTTGGATTTTAGTTTAGCCGTGATATTGAAGTTTTCACTTCTTCTAGGTCGGGTTCACGGAATTGTTGGCTATCATCGTGTTCAATGAAAGGCTCATGTCTGACGGCGGGGTTTTGTTCGTCGTCGCCGTTGTACAGTCTACAGAAGTGATCTTTCCAAATCTCTGCATATTAATTGATAGGCTTGAAACAATATCTTCAGAAACAATTTCCCCCAAAGACTAAGAAATTGTGATAGGAAAATATGATCAATTTGAGGTGGAAATTGTTATTTGATTTGTGTTTTTTGAAAAAAAAAAATGTACCTACATCAAAAATATCAAAAATGACAGCAAAAAAGATGTTGCCGAAAAAATTAAAAATTATATTTTTTTTGACTAGGCATCACTTTCTTATTTTGACTGTACCTTACCTAACCTATCAGTTAACACGATTCCCTCTTTGTTTTCTCTAAAACATTTTTGTCTTGTCTGCAGCTTCCTATAACTAATATAATGTGCAATATGTTATTCAAATTTCAAAATAGTTGTTTATAAAAAATTGATGGTTTCATCTTAATTTTATCGCATTAGTATTTTTATATCCATTGGGAAAGGAAACATCCTGTAACTTTATTGTGTAGATAATACGGATAATAGGGATATGTAAACGTGTCCCAAATGAATCAAACACGATACGCATGGACTACTATTTTGTTTGTTTTACATCGAAGTGAAACCCATCAGTTCAGACCAATATAACTCTCTCTTCTCGAGGTCTTATACATTTTTCGGTTAGCTAGCGTACCCACTACACAGTTCCATTTTGCTCCGCTCTCTGCATGTACCGATTAGCCAAATTTACCAGATATGCCAGATCATTGAAACTAAAAAAAAAGTGTTTTCTTTATTCCCAATGTTGTCATTTAAATTTACATTGGGGGCGTTATTCAAGCTATTGAATGTTCAGGATAGGGTAAAAGATATGATCGACTTTTGACAGTTTCAAATTTGTAGAAACAAACATGTTCTGAGTGCTGTTTCATTAATTAATGTCGCCTTGCTTTTGCCCATGTTAGTCATTTAACTTGCTCACGGCACGACTGAAGAACGTGTGACCTTTTTGACTTTATGCATACAATTTAGTAACACGCGCCTATTGTTTTGTTTTTTCCTAATGCCTAGAGCCATGGAAAACGTGCCAGATAAAAATAATTTTGTTTAAGTTCTAACAAATGGCTCATACGCTCCCCAGATATTAGGTGCGTCAAATCAATCATAACTTACCTAAAGGACAATATTGCTTTTCTACAACATCTTATTGGGGGTTCGTTAAGGGATGATTTTGAATTGCAATTTGTAACGTTAGACCTTAGATTAAAAGGTGTTTTTGTATTTTGTCTGATAGATACTTACATACTGACCATTGAAATAGAAGTATAACAGAAGGGGGATTGGCTATTCTTCTATAAATAACGTGATTAAGGGATGATTAAGGTTTGATTGATTGGAAAAATTATTAACTTTGGTTCGTTGGCTATTGCTTATTGGAAGTTATAATAATTATGTTCGTCAATGGAAGTTTGATGAGATAATGTTGTCAATTTGTGTTTACTGATGGAAACTGGATAAGATGAACGAACAAGAATAATTATGTACACTATGTTGATTTATTATTAAGAAATACAATTTTTTAATTAAAGTGTTAATAAGTGTAGGTACCTACAACCATAAGATTTTACAAATCTTCTTTTAGTATATGCAACTATGGCATTGAGGTAAATAAGTATCTAATACAGCAAAGTTCTAAATCATTTGTGACCATTATAAATACATATTGTTAAAATTTTGTACCAGCATTAGTCATTTTTGTAAAACCCCAATCTGCGGTAAGATTCCTAGTGGGCTGAATGTTTTGTGTACACATTTATTACGGTCTTTCAAAAAAATTTCTAAGCGTGATCAGTGATATCACTAATTATGGCTTTGAAGAAAGTAACCACCTGCAAGCTGTCGACTAGGTGTTAACAGTAACAAAACCGAATTGATGCTTTTCACCACCAAAACCCAGGTACCACCTTTCACTCTACCTCGGTTAAACGGACAAGCACTATCATTATCTTCCAGTGCTAAAATCTAGGCGTAATACTAGACACCAAATTAAATAGGAGGCTTAACATTGAAGAACGGGTGAGGAAGGCGTGTGTCGCCTTCTATATCTGCAACAAAACCTTCGGCAAAAAGTGGGGCCTACAGTCAAAAAAGATAAAATGGACATACATAGTGGTTGTAAGCCCGCTGTTTGTTTGGTGGCCTGCTTTCAGCAAAGCTTACATAGTAAACAAGCTTACAAAGGTGCAGAGAAATGCTTGCGTAGGGATATCAGGGGTTATCAGGTCCTGTCCAACGGATGCACTTTTAACGTCATTCTGGACCTTCTTCCGACTGACCTCTTTATTAAATATTAGGTGTTCTGCAGTATCTTGAGACTCAAAGACATAATATGCTGGAAAACTAGATCCTACGGTCACTGCAAGCAAACAAGCCTGTTACCATCAGCCATCCTATCCACAACCACCGATTACTGCATGCCTACCCTAAACACCTCAAAGAAGTTTTGAGTCTTGCACCCGTCAAGAATCGACTGGGATGAAGGCGATGTGACGAAAGTCTTCTGACACAACTATCTTCACGGATGGTTCGAAGATGGAATGCGGTGTTGGTGCAGGTGTCTTCTGTTAATCTCTTAACATTTAAAAATCCTATAGACTTCCCGATTTTGCCAGTGTATTCCAGGCAGAATTGTTAGCGATAAGGGAAGCTTGTATAGCCCTTAAAGATAACCGACAGAACCAAAATGTAGCTATACTATAACAGACAGTCAGGCAGCTATTAAAGCCATTGATTTAGCTTTATCATCCTCTAAACTGGTCCAGCAATGCAGAGAGGCCCTCAAGGAACTTGATATGAGGGTCACTCTAATCTGGATACCGGGCCGTAGGGGCTATGAAGGAAATGAGAAGGCAGATGAGCTAGCTAGGCAAGAATCAGCCCTTAACAACTCACTGGCAGTGAAAGTATATACTGCACTTGGAGTTGTTAAGGGCTATATCCTGACCTAAACGAGTTGCGTTATATCTAGGAAAATCTGGACCACCTATGTATAACAAACCAAAATCAATCAATTTTATTTCCAAACTAAGGCATGACATAGCCAGGATTGTTGCTACCTGCACAGGGCATTGGCCCATAGGGGAGCATGTGGCAAAATTGGGTTTACCACATTACTCTTTCTGCCGTAACTTTGAGAACAAATTCAAACCTTATTCTTGATTTATTGATTTTTTTTTTGAAAACCGTCGGAGCCGTTTTTTTTTTTTAATTAATTTTTTATATATATAATTTTTCAAAAATATCTTAAAATTAATTTGGGTATGCAGTTTTCAAGAACATGTGAATATACATATTATACTCCAATTGGATTTTAAAATGATCCGTTTTTGAGATACAGAATTTTGAAAAAAAAAAATTAAAAATATTTTTTTAAAATCCAAAAAAAATTTTGAAATTTTTTTGAAAACAAAATATTATTTTGAACAATAAATACGTACTTTCGAAAAAAAACTTACGCTGATCGGACTTTCAGTTTTCGAGAAAAATCTAATAACAAAAAAACGGTTCTATAGGAGGTACCGTTTTGGAGCAATACAAACATTTTTTTTTTGCATAAAACACATGATTTTTAAAAAAAAATTAAACTCGAGGAAGTCTAAAAAAAATCGTTCGGGCCGTTTTTGTGAAAAAAAAGTTTTGGTTTTTGGCCAAAAAAAATCGTATGTGGCTACCCTTAATTTTGATCTTAAAACAAAAATAAAAAAAATTGGGATATGACTTTTTGCTCAAACCTCTAATTTTCAAATTTGAAGTCAATAATATTCTATAATATGTCACAAGTAAAAAACCGACCAAGCGCGTGTCGGACCATCACCGACCACGATTCTGAAGCTCGTGCCCGATATTATCACAATAATTTACTTTATCTAAGGATGTTTTCTAAAGAGTAGGTATCTGCTTTAAAATGTTCATATTTGTTGAATAGTTTTATAAAAAGTTAGAGGGGAACACAGATTATTCAATCTTGGAAGCGATTATTTCATATTTGAAATGCTAACGTATTGAAAAACATTCTATAACGTCAAATTTTTAGCTTTTAAACATTTTATAGAATGTCCGCGCCCTCTGGTGTATTTGCAAATATTAGTAAGTCTAGACACCAACCACGCATCTGAACTCACCAAAAATTAAAAGGGATATATTCTCAAGGGTAATTTATTTCGTATTATTTTATGGTTTGTTTTGAGTTCATCGCAGGTTACTTGGCATGGCATTGTCATTGTCAATTTGATTACTTACTCGCATGTATACCATGTTCCTCATAAACATTTCTGTTGTGTCTTCATCAATTATATTAGATACATATAATTATTGTGACGAAAAAGTTGAAAAATCCCATTGCTCTTGAATATTCATAAAGTAGGTCTTTCGTGAGAACTAAACTAGCAACTCTTATGCAATCACATACTTATTATGTGTATAGGACTATAGGTTCAGATCGATAATACCTACAATATTCGATGCGTTGCATTATCTACTTGATGTTCATGCTTAGCTTATGCTTGACGTAAACAATTAATGGTGAAACGTGCGATTAAGAAGGATTGTTAGCGTTATATGTATGTTTAGAATAGGGGATTGTTGCATGTTTTCTTTAGTACTTATGTAGGTTTTTATCTTTGATTGCAAGAGAAGAAAAGTGATTGCTTATAATTACGAATGCAGTGCATCATCGCCTTTTCCTTTTTATTGCATTGCATTTCATGGCTTTGTTTTGTTTTTGTTTTTTTTTTTTTTTTTATTAAAAAGACGTTTTAATTACACCGTATATCCTAACGTATTGTCAATGTTTCTGACTCTAAATGGGAGTTTGAAGTGGACGTTGATAATTGGATAATATATGAAAATGGAAGAAGGGAAGTGCACTTCAGTTTCATTTCAGATGAACATTCATACCGCAGTAAAATGACGCTAAGGTGTGTTCAGTGTTCCTTATCCTTACTGATGCCTATACAAATTTTGGTATACCTTGAGGTTTAAGGTTGAGGCGGACACCTAACTCAAAAAAAAAATGAAGTGGAAATTAAGGAGGTGCATGAAGATGATAAGAAATAATATATTCGTAGATCCTTGACTACAAAAGAACTTAAGTTCGTCGCTTGGATAAATGTTTGTCGTATGTTACATTTGGCTACTTTTGGGAAATCGATATCAAAGTCTAGAATTTTTTACTCAAAACCCATAAATCAGATTTTCTTGAAAATTGTATGACTTATGTAAGTTAGTTCAATAACGTTAAAATAACATTTAAATGCAATGCCCTTGTCGTAGGTAACAACTTCGCCATGTCCCCTTGTTTTCCAAACACATACGACAAAATTTGAACACTTGCGACAAAGTGTTAAGTTAATCGTTCCACATTCACATTTCACGTCGTACAGCTGAAGAACGAATCACTGTACTTGACAGTACGTCTAATGTTGGGTTCTATGGTAAACTGGTGGGGGAGGAATGCAACTGTCTATATTACTAGGGCACTGACCGTAGAAGTAACGATAAAACAGACACACACGAAACGTTATGACCGATGGCGTTCAAATAAGGTAAATGATTCATGTCTCTATCACCAATTTTTCTTAACCCCTTTTTTTGTATACCTTCCGACTTCCAAGAGGCTATATAGCTGGAGCACCAGCCCACAGATTCGAATTGTACTCAAGCTTTGGACGGATATAAGTCTTATAAATAGAAGCCCAGATCAGAAGGGTAGAAACATTTCTTGCACCGTGTGGTCGTCGTACGTTACCCAAACATCTTGCGAAATTTTTGGCGACATTGCAAATGTGATCGTTCCACAAGAGATGATTGGTGAAGATACACACCAAAAATTTCGAGTTGTTCAATAAAACCATTGATTTAGTGCAACTCATGGTGTCGTATCTCCTTTCAACGATACAAGAAAGCATTGGTTTGTTGAAGCATTAAGTTAGAGTGTATGAGCTTATCATATTTTGCCGTTGCATTCCCACATCCGGAGACGAGAGATGCGAATATAATGAGAAAAGCTAAGGGTGCTTTCGTCAGTGATTATTAACAGAAACTTCATTCCTAACAATTAAATAAAAGAAAAGTAATACGTAATTTTATTTACAACAATAAAACTTTATATGTTTCTTATAAATTAAATTAAGAAATAACATCGTTTAATTGATATCCGATACCTGATACAACTTTATTGCAACTGAGCTGAGCTCAAAAGTTACACACGCCTGTGTTAATTGTTATGGGACATACGACAAAGGCCTACTCAGACTTCAGTAAATTATTTTCGTGTGTACTCAAAGAACAGGTATACGACAGTGATGAAAATCGATATTTTCCGATTGTACTGACAGCTGAAGAAAAGTGTTCTCAGGTTTCTCGCAGAAAAAAAAAAAAACAAAGATTATGAAAATTTAAATTTTGTATTCATTAACAGAAATAATAGCCTCTAATAAAAGGTGGTCAATGGTCAACGATATTTAAAATACAAATGCATTGTTTGATATTATCAACAGTAGTTTTTTTCAATTCAATTGCGTATTTATTTGATATTCTCTAATCTTGAAGCATCCTTAATACTTACTTACTTACTTAACCGGCTCACAATCCATAAAGGATCTTCGCCTGAGATATTACAGCCTTCCATCGTGAACTTTCCCTCGCATGCACTCTCCAGTCGCTGAAACCAAGTGCTCTGGCATCCGCAGTCACTTGGTCCTTGTACCGTAGGTTCGGTCTTGATTGCCGTCTCGAACCTGGGAGCTGGGATGAGAAGACTTTCATGGCTGGAGCGTTGTCGTACATTCGCTGGATGTGGCCGAGCCAATGTAGTCTCTTCTTGGCCTTCTATATCCACATCTTGGTATAGCTCGTACAGTTCTCGGTTGTACCTTCTTCTCGGACCGAAATTCCATCGAAGAATTTTTTCTTTCGAAACTGCCCAGTATAAATTCCCCTTTTTTACTTATCGTCCAGTACTCTGCGCCCTTTAACTGAAGGTCCCCTCAATTCTTCACACGCACTCAGAGAAGCTAATATACTACTATTTCTTATTCATTATAAATGATATGTCTACACAGCGCAGTCTTCTATAAATTAAAATTTATTTTCTTTATCAAGTGCAATTTTACTCTCTTTACTCATATATACTGACAACTTTTTTTTATATTTAATTCTCTTATAAAGGAGAACCGGCATTTTAGCCTAGGAACCAATAGCGACATGATGTATATTAATTGAAAGGTATTTTTGTGTACTTTAACTTTTCTTTTGGCAAGAAGTCCCAAATCACTGCGGGGAAAAAGTTATCGCACAATTAAGTTATTCAAAAAGAAATAAGTGTTATCTTGTTTTCATCATATTAGAAAAGCTTGAAAAAAGAAAAGAGAACAAAACTTCTGTTTAATCTTCATCGCAATTGGCATTAGTGCGATAGCTCAATATTATTGTACTTGCTTTATAGGGCATTGGGCAATAGGGAGTTGTGCCCATATAACGTCTACTGTCTGGTATCTAGGTGTATTGTAATTGATGAAGATTAAAAAGCAGTTTTGTTTTATTTTCATTTGTAAAGCTTTTGTAAATTACTTAATTGTCCAATAACTTTTTCCATACAGTGATTTGAGACTTCTTGTCAAAATAAAAGTACACAAAAATACATTTCAATTGATTTACATCATGTCGTAATAGGTTCCTAGGCCAGCTTCCATACATATTTGCGGGTTTTCCTTTGGAGTCAAAAACTGAAAATTACATGTCAAAACCTTTTAAAGTGATGGAAAAGTTAAAAAATGTACATATGTGTCAAAAACAACAAAAAACTGTTTTTTTTTTTCATATTTGCAAATAAACATACCTTAGCCATGATTTCTTACACTGAAATTGTTTTTAATTTGAGCAAATTGTATACCCACAAAAAAGATGAATCTTAAATACGTAACTCTAAAAGTTCCACAACCTCCGCTTCTATACTGTTCCATTTTTTGTGGAATGCTTCTTAAGCCAGCAATATATGGGTCTGAGATAATAAGCAGCCTGTGAATGAGGTATGTCATTGCGTCCAACCTAGATATCTTGTAACTATGGTCTACCTCCCATCCAAATTTCAAGTCTGTAGCATAAGGAATTGTAAGGATGTCCTTCTCAGAAGCAAAGAAAACAATCAATGTTTATTCTTCGACTTTCAATGATTGACTGAATTTTAAAGAATATATTCTCATATATATCAAGTCAATATTTTTTTTAAAAAAGATCAAAACAATATTTAAGCAAAGTAAGTTCATAACAAGTATACTATACACTCTTACAGAATTAACATTTTTTATACAAGCTTTCGAAAGGCCTTAGACCCTTTTAATCCGGCCCCGTGTTAAAATATTTTGCTGGATATCGTCTTGTAACTACGATCTACCTCCCATCCGAATTTCAACTGCAACATTACAAATAAAGAACTTTCATACAATTTTACGACAGGCCTTAGAGCTTAGACACCCTGAATCCGGCCCTGTCAAAAATAAAATTATTAAGTTTCTACAACTATTTTGCCTATACTCGTTTGTATATATCTAAATTCACGTATAGCTAGATCATATTTCATTTTACTTTCATTTTATTTCATAAAGGATATTACATTTACAATGACGCATTAAGATTTAAATCTTTTAGAGCATCTATAATTTAAGTTACAAACATTTTCGCAGTATTCAAACAAATAGAAAAATAAAACCAATAAAAAAAAAAAAAGCTGAAGTAGAGTTAGAAAATTTGTTAAAATAAAGTAAGAATAATTAGATTTAATTTTGATTCAAAAAGTGCAAAAATAATTTTCTCTTAAAAGCAGGAGGTGCGGCAATATTTTGCAATTCATTAGGAAGTGAATTCCATAAACGAATTGCAGCAACATAGAATGAACGCTCTGCAATGCTGTGTGAGAAGCGCGGTATAATGAGTTTAAGTCCTCTTTGAGACTGGGCAAAATTCAAATTTTCGCTAAGGTATTCAGGGCATCTATAATGGATGATACCATGGAGTTTTAAAAGTAGCCTGAGTTTCAAGTACTCATCCAGACCCATTCCAAAAAGAATGTTTCGTAGATGTGAGACACTAGAGAATCTTGGAACACAATAAATAAAACGGATACAGTCGTTCAGGGCAACATTGAGCTTACGTTTGCACTCACAGTCCAGAATGGGATAGACTGAACAGTTATAAGTAAAATAAGGCAAGATTAAAGTTTTTATTAGGTGTATCTTCATGTTCGGTAGCAAGAAACTAGAAGAAGATCTCAAACTACGTAGCCCAAAATAAATTTTCCTAACGGTATCTGAAATTGCACTGCAACAACTTAGACTGCAATCAATTTTATAACCTAGGTATCTAACTTCTTTGACATACATGATAACTTCATTATCAAGAACAACCGAAGGGAAATCTGAAGGGTTGAGTTCATTTCTAGAGCACAACATTGCTACAGACTTTGTTGGATTAAGTTTCATATTATTATCATTGGACCAAGAGAGAATATTGCTTAAATCCTCATTTAATCTTACTATACAATCCTCCCTTAAGCCAGTACTACGAAAAATGTAAAGTATTACATCATCCGCATATAAATGAGTTTGGCAGTTACAGATGACTTCTGGAAGGTCATTTATAAAAAGCGAAAACAACAAAGGACCTAATACCGAGCCTTGGGGGATTCCCATATTAGTAGAAATAGGATTCGAAATACCAATTTGTGTTTTGATTTGTTGAACTCTATCTTGAAGATAATTGGACAGCAACATTATTGATGAGCTTGAGAAATTGAACTTGAACTTTAGTTTAGACATTAGAATTGAATGGTCGATGCAATCAAAAGCCTTGGAAAAGTCTAAAAGTACAACTATACCAAACTTGTCTGAATCAATAGCAAACCGAATGTCAGATGTTACTTTAATTGCTGCAGATTCACAACTGTAGTTATGACGGAACCCAGATTGCCATTTGGAGAGTAGAGCATTAACATTCAAATAGATCTGGATTTGATCATGTATTATTTTTTCAAATAGCTTACATGGGAAAGATAAGATACTGATTGGCCTGTACTCTGAAGGGTTGGAAGGATTTCCTTTTTTGGGAACAGGAATAATGCATGCTCTTTTCCAAGCATCAGGAAATTGACCACTATAAATACAGAAATTAAATATATGGACTAGGTAGTTTACAACAATAGGGAAGACAAGTTTAAGAAATTTCGGAGAAATTTCATCGGGACCAATTGCATTCGATTTTATTGATTTAATGGATTTAAATAGTTCATATGCGCCAATGCAATTAAATGATAATATTGCAACAATGCATTTTTTTTCTTATTTAGCTTGTTCCGGAGCATTTTTTGGCTCGTTAGCTATGACGAAAAGTGAATTAAATTTAAAGGCGCACAAAACTTTTTGATAGTTTTAAATAGTGAAGATATCAGGCTTTGCAGTGAACCTAATTTCAATGCGGAATTCTGTATAACTTAGCTTTTCTGATCCAATGAATGGAAAAATACCTACAAAAATACACATTTTTTAACTTAATTCACCACCACAAATATGTTAAATATTCTTAAGTATAAATATAATAAGAAAGAAATAATCTTTCAGCAAAACACGCACTACACGTATCAAAAATAAATGAAGTTCGAAGTGACCCGTACAACCAAAATTGAACAAAGATTATCACAAACTGCAGCATCATGGCTCATTTTTTCTTTGTTAACATAACTTTTTTCCCAAAATTCTTTTCATATCTTTCAATCCACTATTTTTACTTTTCAATAAACTGGTTTTGCTGCCAATTGCAGCATAAAATTTTTTGAATAAAATGACGCTAAAATGTGCGAATTCCCACACTGTGCGCCGCCGTACACTTCGTCTTTCGAGTGAGGAGTTTTGAATCCAGTTGTTTTGACAAACTGAAGCAGCAGTGGTTCGATAGGGAAATACTTCTTCGGAGCTCCACTAAGGTGTAATTTGTGGGATTGATGTTCTTCCAAGGTAGGTGAACTGCTTAACTACCCGAAATTTTGTCCTAGGCGGTGGACAGATGTTATTTTGTTTGTTGATAGCATGTACTTTGTTTTGTCCTCATTCACTTCAAGGCCAACGAGTTTCGCCTGTTCTTCAATCGCTGTGAAGGCCTCAAGAACAGCTCTCTTGGATTGACCGATGATGTCAATGTCGCCCGCATAGCCTAGGAGCTGGTTGGTTTTGTGAAGATAGTGTTTTCCGTGCTCACACCTGCCTTGCGCACTATCTGCTTCAGGACTATGTTGAAGAAGTCACATGACAGAGCACCTCCTTGTCTAAGCCATATTTGAAACAACTCGGATGAGCTGTTACCCATTTACACACTGCACTGCGTATTGTTTAGCGTCATGTGGCACAGTTGGATCAATTTGTTCGGGATCCCGAATTCAGACATCACCATCATAAGCTCTTGTCGTTGGATGCTATCATAAGCAGCTTGGAATCGATGAAAAGATGCTGGGTTTCAACTTGAAATTCGTTGGTCTTTTCCAGGATCTGCTTCAGTGTCAATATTTGGTTTGGCCTAAACCACCTAAAAACCTGGCCACACTGGTACGTGCTGATTATTGTGTTGCAGAACGGCTTAAGACGCTCACATAGTACGTTGGATAGGAATTTGTATGCAACGTAGGCAGGGATATAACGCGATAGTTCTGTGTCCCAGTTCTGAAACCAGAAACTAATTGCTTATTGCTTCTTTTGAAGAAACGCTGGGCGTTTATCTTGGCCCGAGACTCTTCTAGATCTTTTAGCTGAGAAACTGCGGATGCTCTTCTCTTCCTTCGCTGGGTCTTTTTCTTCTTTTTGTTCAGTACTCTTCTTTTGCTGCTCTTGTTTCCGTTGCAGCATCTGCAACCTGCATTTTCGTCTCTCTTTTCATAACGCGCATTCATATCATACCATGGGTTCTTTTTTTTTCGGCTACATTTTTTATTATTTCACGATATTGATTCCACAAGGTGTAGACATCGGTACTTGGAAGGACGGCGGAGAGTTGCTCACTCAGGCGCTTACTGTGGTCTCTGTCATTATCCGGAGTGCCAAGGCAACCGATGTTGAACTTTTTTCTTGTAGCCGCACGTGTTTTTTTGTCGTTTGATAGTCGAGCTCTAAACTAAGCCACTACCAGAAAGTGGTCTGAGTCCACATTTGCTCTTTGGAAAGTGCGCACGTTCAAGATGTTGGATGCGTTCTTTGCGCCGTTTAGCACATGGTCGATTTGGTTGACGGTTCGACCATCCGGAGATCGCAGGGTTGCTGTGTAGATCTTTTGTCTGGGTAACCTAGTGCTACTTACAACCATTTTACGAGCTGCAGCAAAATCGATTACTCGGGAGCCGTTATCTATATGTTGTAACTTCGTGGAGGCTGACTTTCCAACTAATCCGCGAAGATGTCTTCCTTCCCTATTTTTGCATTGAAATCTCCGAGTACGATTTTGACGTCGTACTCTGGACAGGCTCAGTAGGCTCTATCCAGGAAGTCGTATAAAAATCCTTCTTGCTTGACTCCTCGGCATCATCGGTAGGGGCGTGGTGCACATATTATACAGGGGCGATTCCTCAAAGTAACCAAGTATATCGGCGGTAAACCAAGAATTTCAAAAAATAAATGTATTTTCAGATATTTAATATTCTTTGGCAAATCAACGGTTCAAACATTTATAGTTTCAAACACTTTAATAAATGCCTGAACACAAAAAAAAAACAAAGTTTAGCGCAAAAAAAAGCGATTCCCTTTAACCCAGACCAGATACACCGCTTTGCTACCGTAAACAATTGCGGTTACTTTTTTCATACAATCTTCAAAAACAGTATACACAAACATTCCAATAAACGCCTGTAAAAATGTAAACGCAAAAAAAAATTGATTCCCTTATCCCTTCCTTTTGAGGAGAATTTGGCATACACAAAAAATCTCTGATATCGTAAAAATTTGCGGTAACTATTTGCATACAATCTTCAGAGAGAGATAGACGCATACATTCCACTAAACGCCTGTAAAAATAAAGAGAAGGTTAAGCGCAAAAAAAAGCGATTCCCTTCGACTGAAAAGGCAGCGACAACCGACAACGTACAACGTAGACGGAGAATACAGAAACAGCAACAGATACACATTTTTAACTCTTAAGCAACTTTCGTGTTTGTAGTCGTAGTGTTTCTATATCAATTAGCACGACGACGTACGACAACGCAACGCACGTATTCGCCAATGCAAAGCGATTATGCTCATAGTCACTGTTTTTATTTTTCTGTATCTATTATAAGAATATGACAGTCAATATAGCAAAGGTAAAGAAAGAAGAAAATTAGGACAGCCAAAATTTTCACGATAGAATAATCGAAAACTGTACAAAATTTGAGAGACGTGCAGACTTTACTCATCGTTGATTTTTACTTGCGACATAAAGAATATATGGCAAGTATGTATTGAATTCGTAAAAAAAAAATTGGAGATGATGATGAGATATGACATTGCGATGATATGGAAGTCGGAAAAAGTGGGTCCGGCGATTTCGTCTGTCTGTCAGTCTGGAAGTTTACAGGCATCTACAGCCTTAACTACTGGTCCGATTGACTTCAAATTTGAAAATTAGAGGTTTGAGCAAGAACTCATGTCCCAATCTTTTTTATTGTTGTGTTAAGATCAAAATTTAGGGTAGCTACCATACGATTTTACTGGCCAAAAACCAAAACTTTCAATTTTCTCCAAAACGGCTCCTACGATTTTTTTTAAACTTCCTCAAGTTTTATTTTTGTAAACATTCATGTATTTTATGTAAACAAAAAATTTGTATTGCTCCAAAACGGTTCCTCCCATAGAACCGTTTATTTGTTATTAGATTTTCTCGAAAAATGAAAGTTCGATCAGAGTAATTTTTTTTTTTTTGAAAGTACGTATATTGTTCAAATAATATTTTGTATTCAAAAAAATTTCAAACTTTTTTTTGGATTTTTAAAAAAATATTTTTAGTATTTTTTTCAAAATTCTGTATCTCAAAAACCGATCAATTTTAAAAATTCAAATTGATGTATAATATGTATATTTACGTGGTCTTAAAAACTGCATACCCAAATAAATTTTAAGACAATTTTGCAAAATTTTATAGATAAAAAATTAATTTAAAAAAAACGGCTATGACGATTTTCAAAGAAAAAAATCAATAAATAAAGAATTAGGTTTAAATATGTTTGGCATTTAAATTTTTGGAATCAAATGTATTTACGAGGTACATTTTCAAATTTTAATTTTTTAATAAATTCTAATTATAGAGATATACAAAAAGAGATATATATAAATCTCTTTTTGTATATCTCTTATTTTAACACTACTTTTTGCAATTTTTGTAACATAAAAGTAATCATAAATATTTAGTTTGAGCATGCAGGAGCAAATTCGTAAGACCCAGTCGTGCACATTTTTTATTTACTACTGATTTTATTACTATTTATTATTAATGTAAATATTTATTTAGGTACGACGTACGACAGTATATTTGTGTACTTTTAGTATTCGTTTCATTACTATTTTTTTCAATTAATTCATCTCTTTTACCATTATAAAAATATACGTGCATTGATATGAATTCTGTGTTCCGTTTGTTTTGTAAAATAATTTTTGTTTGTTTTGCAAACATAAATCGATTACTATAACTTTTTTTATTATTATTTATTTTCGTATTTTAGTTTTCATTTAACTCACAATTTTTCACCAGATAAATATTTTTTCTTACTAAAAATTTTATCATAAATTAAAAAAAAAAACTTTGAACAACAAGGGTTTTGAGTTTTTTTTTTTATTATTGTCTTAACTTTCCCGAGAGTCGTAGGTAAACCAAGGATGAGGACCAGGAATCGCCACTGAATTATACTGATGTTTATGTATGTGGCCTTGATGCGGATTATAGCCAGGCGATCACTAATGGCTTGAAAATCCATGGCTTTCGATTTCCCACGACGAAATACGCATCCAATTATGTGCATTCGTTGATGGGTATGGCTTGTTTTCGCCTCAAATATCTCGTTTTTGATTATTTCGTCAAGCCGCTTCGCCATTTACTTGTTTCGTATTTTTGTTGTTTTTTTTTTATTTGTTTTCGTTTTCGTTTATATATACTTCCCCCCTCGCCATGGGAAGATTTAAAAATTTCTTGGTACATCGAAGGACAAACCGAAATAAAAGACAAATCGGGTATCTATAAGGCTGCAATGTGGTGACTGCAATGCAAAATATATAGGCCAGACTAAACGAAGTCTTGGTGTTCGTTTCAACGAACATTGCAGCCACATAAAGTTCAACCGAGCGAAAAATCGTCCATCGCTTCCACGCTTTAACTAATAGCCACTTCGACTTCACTTTTACGAATGTAAGTTTAATTAAAAATGTAAACAATGAAGAAGACTTGATGCCTACGAAAGTGTCTAATCCATTTGAACGACAGCTGATGAACAGTGACAGTGGAAATATTAGTCTCACCTTTATTCAACCTGATGTAATGTAACTTCTGAATTTAATGTTTTCTCTTTTCTACTCATTACCCTTTTGTTTTTGACATTCCTCATGTTATTTGTTAATTTGTTTTGATTATGTTTCTTATTCTGTTAATAGTGTATTGCTGAAGATGAGTCGAAGTTGACTCGAAATGCATCCAAATTAAAATAAAATCAATTTGACGAAGCAAAACATATTTTATTTTGTTTTTTTAATGTTGGTTTTGTTAAAAGTTGTGATCAACTGCGGTTTGTTTTTGTCGTTGTTCTTAATAATACGCGGTCACAAGCAAAATAGTTCATCTCCTTTCGAACTTTACTCTTGATTTCATCGTCAAACAATAAGTTAATAGAAAGAATTTATATTATTATACTTCGCTTTCATCATATGTGTCGTTTTTTGGTATTATTTTTTGTTTTGTTTCACCTCGTATTTATATTATTTTGCCAATCTATTATTTGGTTTTAAGTCCACTTAGCCTTCTTTTATTTCGTTTTTGTTCACTTCGATTTTACATATTTCGCAAATCGTTTATTTCGTTCTTTCGCGCGAATTCTAACGCACTTGGGCTCTTAACATCCACAAAAAAAAGAACGAAATAAACGATGGGAGAAATAATTAAATAAATTATGCACCAGATATTTTGGAATTGATTGCTTACCTTTTGGCCAAATTTCTCTAAAAATTCTTATCATCGATCCCAATAAGACTGACAAAACAACCTTGAATCAAATTAAACTAAAGGCGAAACAACGGTTATCGAGATAAACTAAAACCAAATAACTCAGTGCACTTGTAACGGAAATGCAAAACAACTAAAAAACAAAAGAAACAAATGCGAAGAAATAGTGGGGCGAAGTGATCGAAAAACTAAGTAAAAAAATAACAAAAAATAGTTTGGCGAATTAAACAAAAGTTGTAGTGTGAAAAACGAAGTGTTTGGGGGCCAAGTAAAAAAAGCGAAACAATAGGCACCCCTTTGATGACAGCTTTAATACATGTTGCAGTTTTTTCTTTTCATTGTCCCTGATCCTATCCATCGTATTTCCTGGATCGCAATAATATCTGCCTTATACTGCGTGAGGACAGATTCAAGTTTTTGAGTTGCACCTAGAGTGTAGAATGTTCTTAAATTCCAGGTCTGGTTATCATAAGAGGGGCGTCATTCTTCGAGGCTGTAATCTCTCTCATAACTTCTTAGTTTTTTAGTGTGTAGGGGTTTATTAGCCCCTCGCACTTACTTCAAATAGGGCCATTGGTTAAGTGCTTCTGTTTCTCCGTTTTACACTCGCGCTTACGAATTTCACAAGTTATATCTAGTGATATAACCAGTACCCGGTAGTTAACTCTTGGAGGTAAAGTAAGCACTTGGTGTATAGGAAAAGATACAGCTATATGCTATGCCCCCAGATCCTACAACACCCAACAACCATTGAGACTGAATACATTTTTCCTTTTTGCATAGCTACTTTAATCTTCACCGAATTACATTATCACTTCTTTCATTTATATTTGACATTAAGCTTAAACCTCAAAAGTTGTTTGGAAATTGGAACATAGATTAACAAATAGTCAAAAATAAGTCTGAATTTTCTTTTTTTTTCTTTTTTGTTGTGATTGTTTATTCCATTGATTTGATTATACTGTAACAACGCGTTGCAAGTTTACCCTCTCTTTTTTATCAAAAATTATTCATGACTCAAAAAAGACCGCGTTGCCATCATCTGAACCTATTTCGCTATTTAACCTTAACCTTTGAAGACGATGATAAGACTATAAAAATGCTTAGGGTACCTAACACACAGTTTAGTACATTGCCAAAATGAAAGAAAAAAAAATCAAGATAAGGTATTCGTTATCAAAAAAATTTTATAACGTTTCTAACATATTATAACTCTGTGCAAACTGTTCAACTCGACAGTCTGTTTTAGAACTTATGATTAAAATGATGAAGAGCATTATCAAAGTTGTGTTTTTTTTAGTTGTTCTTGCAAATGTAGCGTTTGCTGCTGTTTCAAGGGGCCAATTTAATGATCCGAGTAAATATTATAAATTCATAAATTATAACTTAATGTATCTGTGTATTATGTGTAAATTTCTTAAAACATCCATTCTTAGAACATCCGGGGAAATGTACCATTAAGGAAAACCTTGTTCTTAATCCTGGCCAGCAAATAAAGGACCCTGATGCAGACTGCGCTCGAATCATTTGTGGCGAAGATGGTTTTGCTGAGTTCCAAACGTAAGTTTTGAATACAAAAAAACATCGACGTAGTTTTTTTTTTTTTATTTTATAAATCAAGGGAAAGGTTTTTTTTTTTATAATCAACGCGCACTCAAGGGCTTTTGTCATTGCCCTTTATATGCCAAGACCACAATGCGAGTATTAGGGAAAGGATAGGGGATGTAAAAGGAGATGTCGGTGAACATTGATTTTGAATTCTTGAATATTGGAATGGCTGGGGAAGACAGAGTGTGGAAGCGAGTTCCACATTCGCGTAGTACGACTCGAGAACGATTCTCTGTATATGACAGTACGTCCGAAGTTGGGCTCAAGGGTAAACTGATGGGCTTTAATGGAAGCGCGGGTATTACGGTTGAAATTGTTTAAGGGGTGGAATGCAACTGGCTATTTCACTGAGCATAAATCATTGAAGTAACGGTAAAATAGGGTGAGGAGAGATGTAAATGACTCAACGATGGTATGATCATCAATCATCTTAAACGCTCTTTCTTGATACTGTCACTGGAGCACCATCCCAGACATGACAATATACACAAGCTTAGACATAATGTACGTTTTGTAGATGATCAACATTTCTTGCGTCGTCTTAAGAAACCAACACATCTTGAGGCATTTTTGGCGACATCGCATATGTGCTCGTTCCACTTGAGGTGGTCAGTAATGCACATATCGAGAATATCATTCGATTTAACGACACAAGACAGCATTGTGTTTTCGAAGCATAAAACTCTACACGATTTCGTATTCCCCATTGTACAATGATGTTTAAGTCAGAGTTTAATGAGCTTATCATCTCTTGCCATTGCAGTTCACATCCAAAGAGGAGGGATGTGAGTCTGGAAACGAATACGAAAAGCTAAGGGTGCTATCGTCAGCGAAACAATTTATTGGATAAGAGGAAATAGACAAGAGATCATTAATGAAAATAAGAAGAAGAGTCAGAGACAAAATGGAGCCATGGGACACATCAGCATTTATATTGTTGGTTTCGGACTTGAATCCGTCCAATACAACTTGTATAGAACGGTTCGAAAGAAAGTTTCTAATTCAACGCAGAAGGGATTCATCGATACCGAAGGAACCCATTTTCGATAAAAGAGCAAGATGCCAGACTTTATCAAATGCCTTTGAAATATCAAGCACTTACTACTTATGGTGGCGCTACAAACTTCTCCAGCCAGTTCTGTCCCTAGCTATCTGTCTTCAGTTTGTACACGCCAAGTTGGTTCAGGTCCTCTACCAACTGTGTGCTCCACTTGAGCCGCGGTCTTCCTCTTCTGCGACGTCCTTCCGGGTTGGATTCAGTGTCGCTGTAAAGCTCGTACAGTTCTTGGTTGAATCTCCTCTTCATTCTCCATTAACGCAGACAGGACCAAAAATCACTGGAAGAATTTCTCTAAAAGCAGCCCAAAGCGTTTTCATCAGATATTGTCATAGTCCATGCCATGTCCTCTGCATCATACATGAGGACCGGAATGATGAGGGTTATGTAGAGTGTCACTTTAGTTGCTCGGGAGAGGACTTTACTACTCAATTGCCTTCTAAGTCCAAGGAAGCAGCGATTGGCAAGAGTGATTCTTCGTTTGATTTCAGCGCTGGTGTTGTTGTCTGAGTTGATAGCGGATCCCAGGTATCTAGACAAAGTCCTTAACTACCTCGAAGTTTATGTTGACGTTTGCTCCAAGACCTCGATAATGGTAGTCCTTTCTTGTCGACAGCATTAACTTGGTCTTGCCCTCGTTGACCGCTGGACCAATCTTCCTGGCCTCCGTCTCAAGACGCACAAACACTCCACTGACATCACGCTGTGTTCTTCCAATTATGTCAATGTCGTCAGCATATCCTATTAGATGGACGGACTTTTAAAAGATTGTGCCTCTGGTGTTGACATTGGAGCTTTGCACAATCTTTTCAAGAATGATGTTGAAAAAATCGCATGACAACGCATCGCCTTGTCTAAAACCTTTTTTGGTATCAAAAGAATCTGTTAGGTTTTTTCCGACGCTGTCATACGTGGCCTTGAAATCGATGAAAAGGTAGTAGGTATCGATTTGAAGTTCCTAGGTCTTCTCCAAGATCTACCGTAGGGTGAATATTTGATCGATGGTGGACTTTCGGCAGACAAGGTCTTATAGGCGATGTTAAGGAGACTTATACCTCTGTAGTTGGTGCAGTTCAGGAGATCTCCTTTTTTTAGGCTTGGGCATACGATGCTGTTGTACCATTCTTCGGGCATGCTTTCGTCAGACCAAATTTTGCAGATTAGCTGGTGCAAGGTGTTCACTAAGTAGTTAATCCTGACTGGAACTGTAGACACCACCTTTGATTCCATCTTGGGAGTTCTTCCGCTGCCGCCTGTTGAAAAGGAGGTAAGCCCTAGCGGGCGCATTCCTCCTCCCCCTCTCTCTCTTTGCTGCCACCAACAACTTCCCACTGGGATTTTAACCGTTTACATGACCTCAGAAAGTAGGGACGTAAGTGCAAACGGACGATAGTTGGAGGGAGAAGAAGATTTGCTTTTTTTTTTGTATTGACTGGACAAATGCTATTTTCCAACTGCTTGGAACGAGCCCAAAAGAGTAGGATAGATGGAAAAGCTTGCGCAAGGATTTTGCCAGCGTGGAAGAACACCTCTTCAGAATCTCAGGGGAGATTCCATCCAGACCAGCGGATTTATGTACGTTGAGATACTTTAGGGCTCTCGCCACAGCACGAGTTCGAAAGAAGATTTGTCCCATGGAATCATTGACGCGCTCAAGAACAGACGGAGTCATGACAGATGGATTGGCTCTAAAACACCGGAACTATGTCTTTTTCCCTGTTAACCTTTTTATAGCTTGAATCAAACCATGATTTTTCTTTGGGTTTGATACTTTTAACGCTATTCGCGCGCTGGAGTCTACATCACTATCGAGGATGCATACTGAACAGTTAAATATCCGGAAAAAATTTTTGAAACCGTCTCAGTTGGCTTTCTCATACTGCCATACGGTTCTTTTCGGAAATCTTTCTTTAACTTCATTAGTTTGACACGAGAAATTTGCTGATATAATACAATGATCTGACCTGCCTAGAGGAGTTTATACATTGATAGCTTACTTATCAGGATCAGAGTCAGAGTTAAGGAGAAAGTCAAGAGTATTTTCCGCCTGCCTTTGTATAAAATCAAACTTTGAAAAAAAAATCTTTTCTAATAGTTTCTACTTCTTGAAATGTACAATTTATCAAATCGTTTGCTTTAGGCAATCAATTAAAAGACACATTTAAAAGTCAATCAATATTTGTATTAGTAATATTTAGATAAATATCTTTGCCTCTTCCAGAATTCATGCTACTCGAGATTTAAAAATGTGAAAAACAAAATATTTCGTCATCTTGATTATAGTCAAGTGCTGTATTATCTTTTAATTGAAAACTTTTAGAAAAACAAAAATAATGAATTCTTATGCAAATGTTGATCGACTTGATAAACAAGAAAGCAAACTTCATTTAGCTAAGAAGAGCTTAAAACTGTTACTTCAGGACGTGACCAATCAAAGGGTATATCCATGAATGTTACTTATATATTTATCAGTCTCTATCTATTCAGACAATAATAATTTTTAATTTTATTTGCCAAGTCTTATCTTTTGTATAAAGCAATACATTTTTACTTCTTTTTTTTCTAGGTGTGGAAAGCAAATATTTGTGGGATGCACTCTAGGTGATTATGTTGATAAAACCTTGCCATACCCGGATTGCTGTGAGCGAGTGAAAATTTGTTCGAAGTTAAGGCGATAGTTACTCAAAAGTCATTATTATTGCATATATGAGGGATAATGTTTCCGAAATACACAAACCTTAACCCTTATTGTGGAATCTTGTTTATTTCATTAATTTTCAGATATTATTATAATGCAAAAGCTGCATTGGTTAAGGCGCAGCATGACCAAATATCACTTGTTTGTAAAATATTTTTATTTCATCTTTCATGCATGAGCCTTTGATACGTATGCGGGTAAACGTATAAACTGGAACAGAGTTACTCAAAACATTTTGACTTTAATTTTAGTAAAAACCTTACTAACTTATCTACTAACTTATCCGGCTCACAATCTATGAAGGATCTTAGCCTGAGATTTTGCAACATTCTATCGTGAACGGTCCCTCGCATGCATTCTCCAGTTACCGAAACCAAGAGTTCGGCATCCGCAGTTACTTGGTCTTAGTACAGTAGGTTCGGTCTTCCATGCCGTCTCGAACCTGGGAGCTGGGATGAGAAGACTTTCTTGGCTGGAACGTTATCGTCCATTTGCACAATATGGCCAAGTGTGTAGTCGTCTTTTCTTGGCTTTCTGGACTACATCCACATCTTGGTACAGCTCGTACAGTTCTCAGTTGAACCTTCTTCTGCATTCGCCATCGTCGCATATGGGACCAAAAATCCGTCGAAGAACTTTTATTTCGAAAGTCCCCAGTATCAATTCCCCTTTTTAACTTATCGTCCAGCACTCGGCGCTGTAGAGTAGGACTGGTAAAATCAAAGTTTTGTATAGCAGACACTTTGTCTTTCGAGTGAGGAGTTTTGAACCCAGTTGTTTTTCTAAAAAGAAGCAGTTCGGAAGCTGTTCGCTAGGGTAATTCTTATACGGATCTCCACTAATGTGTCATTTGGGGGATTGATGTTTGTTCCAAGGTAGGTGAACTCCTTTACTACCTCGAAATTGCTGCTACCAACAGTGACGTTTGTCCTGGTAGTGGACAGATGTTGCTTTGTTCGTTGATAGCATGTACTTTGTTTTGTCCTCATTCACTTCAAGACCAACGAGTTTCGCCTGTTCTTCAATCGCTATGAAGACCTCAAGCACTGCTCTCTTGGATCGACCTATGATGTCAATTTCGTCCGCATAGCCTAGGAGCTGGGTGGATTCGTTGAAGATAGTGTTTTCCGTGCTCACACTGCCTGCGCACTTCTGCTCCAGGAGTATGTTGAAGAAGTCACATGCCAGTGCATCTCCTTGTCTTAACCCTGCACATGTTTGAAACAACTCGGATGAGCTGTTACCATCTGCCCACTGCACTGCGTATTGTTAAGCTTCATGCGCCATCATAAGCTCTTAATGGTTGATGCTATCATAAGCAGTTTTGAAGTCGATGAAAAGATGGCGGGTTTCGACTTGAAATTCGTTGGTCTTTTCCAGGATCTGCCTCAGTTTGATTATTTGGTCTATCGTTGTTCTTCCTGGCCTAAAGTCACACTGGTACGTGTCGATTATTGTGTTGCTGAAAGGTTTAAGACGCTCACACAGTACGTTGGATAGGATTTTGTATGCAACATTAAGCAGAGATATGCCGCGGCAGGTTTTGCATGACATATAGGATTGCCTTTTTTGTAGATGGGGCATATGGAGCTTATCGACCAGTCAGTGGGCATGCATTCTTCCCACTTTGTTGATGACCGCAGATATGCCATCCGACCGGCGGACTTGTTATTTTTTAGCTTTTGGAGGGCTCTTGCTATCTCTTCTGTGCTGAGGGCTGGGACTGGGTCTTCATTGACTGGTCTTGCTTCTCTTTCATTAGCTCGCTCGACAGTTTGCGCATTCAGCAGCTGTTGGAAGTGCTGCTTAATTTGTTTCAAATGATGTGCTGTTGTAAAATTAAAATTGGTACTTTTCATTTACCGAAGAAACTTCGTCTATAATATGCGCCATAGTCATTTCAACTTCCATTTTTTTCACTACCCAAAAATCACAATGTCAAATCTCAAATAATTTGCTAGTTATGATCTGCTCTGAAGGAAATAACAATCTCGATTGTTTGTGTGACTCTCACAAGTTGTGACTTTGGGGGAGAATACGAAATTTAAAAAAATTACCCAATTGATCAATTTATCTGGCTCTCTTATCTAATGCAGCTTATAGTTTGTAGACTATAGGCACAGTGTAGGGGTCGATATCCAATATTGATAAAAATCACTCTCCTTTGGATTTGATTTGAACTGTCAGCTGTCATTTACTAGATAATTGTAGGTAACTCCCTATGACTGCTCCTTTTGACTTTCGCAGAGCTTATTTTCAAAAGCTTTCGGATGATTACCTGCGGTTAGGATACGACTCAAAAAATGTGTTTTAAACGTTCCTCTCTATACCTGCCTATATTTTCGATTCTATCAAACCTTTTTTTTTGCTTTTTAAGCGGAAAAACTCTTAGGTTGAAATAATTAAATCTATTGAGAAGTTAACATTTCATTACATCATAAACCACAGTAACTCTATCCGAGGCGCATATACATAATATATGCCTCTACTCAAGGCATGGAAACAATTTCTTTTAAATTACCACAAAAGCCGACCCATTTTATCCTTGTTGCAAGGTCTTCATCTGATTCTTTGACGTGCTCCCCTTTTAATTTTTAATTATAATTTGTTGCAGCAATTATACGCCATGTTGCTCACAAATAGCATTCAAGAGAATTTTTTTTTTTTTTGTTCATTCATAAGTGAACCGAACAAAAATCCTTACACACTATCATTGCTTGACAGAGTATTAAAATTAAGTTATTTCCTCATTTCTTCCTCGACATTTCCTCCAGCCACAAGAAGGCTAGCTGGCATAAAATTATTCTGCTATTCATTTCCAAAGAAAGGGACCCCTATGTTGGCTCGCGCGAATCGTTTTGCAATTTCTTTTACAAATTGGAAAAATATTCAACAGAAAAATTAAGTTGTTTATTCAATGATGATGATCATGATGATGAGTCCTTATCCAACTTTGTGGCAACTGTCTAAAATTGAATGTTTTAATTGTACGCCAAAAAAAAGTAGAAATGTACCTATGTACCTATATAAAATATATAAAAAAAGAACGGGAAAGCAAGGACACACGACGACGGATGAATGAACAAAAAAATATCAAACCGACACCACACTGAACGACAAATGGACGAGTGCATATTTTTTAATTAAAATTAAATCTCACACATGAGCTCACCAAACCACCATCAGGAGTACAACAAACACATGAAAAGACCTCAACAAAAAAAAATCATGTTTCCTGAATCGCCTTTTACGATGTTTCAATTTTTTTGTTCATATAAACTGAGAATGAAAAGACTTTGAAGGTTTTTGTTCCTAGCTTTGTAACTGCAAAAAATAAATGGTCATTTAGTAACATTTTTTAAACTACACATAGATAACTGTTATCTTCTTCAATTTTGTAAGTACTATCAAACATTTTTTTGATATTCTAAAAATGCATTCTTAACATATAAATTGCAGGTACATACACATATTTATATACACTTTTGCTATACGAGAGTAACTTTTCAAAGTTTTTTGAAGCCAAATTGGTGTTGTATAATGATTGTACGTAGTGGCATTTTAGTATCTATTCATATCTCTTATCTATTCATACAAAAAAACATTGCATTGGTCAAAAGATTCCTTAAAATTTTTATGCAATTAAGAAAAAAGTAAATACCTAAATGGTTTTTTTTTTTAGTTTTACATAAATATTACTTATTGTTGGATTTGGATGTTGTCCACAAGACCAAGAAAAGACGAACTACATTGACTCGGCGGTCTGCGCGTGAAGTGACGGACAACGAGCTCCAAGCCAAGAAAGTCTTCTTTCATCCCAGCCCCCAGGTTCGTGAAGTCCAAGGACGACCGAACCTACGGTACAACGACAAAGTGACTGCGGATGCCAAAGCGCTTGGTTTCGGTAACTGGAGAGTGCAAGTGAGGGACCGGTCACGAAGGAAGGCTTCAATATCTCTGGCTGATATCCTTCATGGATTGTGAGCTGGATAAATAAGTAAGGTCTTCTAGAGCTAAAGGAGAATACCAAATAAATACGCAATTTTAAATTCTTAACTAATATAAAATAACATAAAAAGTTTGTTTGTTCCAGTTGTATCTAAATTTCTTTATTTTGTTGGATTGTCCATGATAATCGAAGGAATGTTTTCCTCGGATCACATAAACATTAAGCAGCGACTAATTGGGAATAATCAGTGGGAAATAAGGGAAAAAACGATGAACAAATTATTAATTTTTTGTTTTGTTTTTGAACGCGCTGATCTAAGGGAACTGCTTGCTTATCAAATTGAAAATTTCTTTTGTGTTTGAAGAAGCTCCCATTTAATCACGGAAGGCTTTAAGCTATCGTTAAGGCTGCGAAAATAAGAGCAAAAGAGCATCACTGAAAAAATGTCCTTAAAACAGTGAAAATTATACATATTTGGAGGCTTCGAGCCTAAGAAGAATTATTTAGACCTTATCGACCATCGATCTGTTATAAAAATTTTAAAAATATCTTCACAATATTCCCACGCTCGCATGGTGCAGAAATCAAGACGCACCTCTGGCTGGTGGACGAGGCAGATGTGGACGAAGTCGATCGCAACTGTTAGTTGAAGATAAAGACTGTTGATATTAAAATAATGCATTTATATTTTAAATATCGTTGACCGTTGACCATTACGACCGTTTTGTTTTTGAATAAGAAATTTAAATTTTCGTAATCTTTTTTTTTCTGCGAGAAACCGTTACGCTCGATTTCGTACATTTTTTTCAGCTGTCAGTACAATCGGAAAATGTCGATGAATAAAAGTAATTGAATATAACGGTTTTCAAGCGACAGGAAAATAAGGATGTGACGAGAAAGAAGAAGATATTACTCTTAAACGAATCAATGACCAAGCAATTGAAAAATTCTCCTTTAATTCTAAATCGAAAAGCCTGAAGCCTTGTGCTTCTTAAGAGACCTTAATTTTGAAGATCCGATTATTAGAACGCACGCTAGGACGCTTTTTATGGAATAATAATAATAATAATAATAATAATAATAATAATATTGATCAAATTTTGGTTGCAATTATATTTATTTTAAAATCAAGATTGTGATGCTTTTATGAGACGTATCCTTTCAAATGAGGTATCAGAATCAGCGTTATTTAATGTAGATTACGCATATAAGCAAATTTATGTGAAAATGTCTACATTGACCATATGTATGAGTTACTGTTATAGTAAAAAATATTCAGTATATGTATGTATGTATTTCTGTTCAATAAAATAGATTGTATTCGACGTGGCTATAATACTTTCACCGCCTATGTTCTCGACTTTTTGAATTGGGTGTTCATCGATGACTATCCGTGGGTTAAGTGTCGGCTTGTAGTTCCCAGTGATGCGTATCCGACCATTTTTTTGAGATACTACTTGTGTTGTTGATGCCCATTCTGAGTACTCCACTCTTTTGTAGAATCCTGATGCAATCTTTAGTTCAATTTCCTCCGCAAAGCTTAATTAATAAATTTCCCTGGCCTTCATAAAAACTGGTGAGACCCCAGGCTTAAAATGAAGCGAAGCAGGTGGTCCCTTTAGCTTCCCAGCTATGCTACTGTATACATCGCCGTACTGTTTGATTAGGTGTTCAATTGAATTGAATTGTATTGAAATTGGTGAATTCAG
>CAKKXW010000001.1:75661531-75680204 GCA_920937365.1 Sphaerophoria rueppellii
TAGGATCGTTTCTTGGGAATGTTACTTAGTCGTAGAAATCCAGCACCGAAAGAAAATCAATAACTAAGGTTCAACCAAGGAAGTCGGATTGGATTGTGAAGTTTGGAGCTTGATTATACATATTTTTATTTAGACTGGTTTGCTACATGGATGGATACAAACAAAATACAACGATAGTAGCGTTATTGGAGATAGACGAAATTTCATCAGCAGAGACACACCACGACAGACGAGGAAGGTTGAAGTCGCCTAGAACCATAAAATCATCCTCTGGATTACTCAGGTTATCTAAATAGTCGATTGCATCCCCAAAATAAGAAAACACTACGACAGGTTGAATTGAGGGAATATAGCAACATAAAACAAACATAGGTAGGTACATCGTTTGGTCAGATTTATTTTTATACATATTAGTTCGAGGTTTGAAGTGTTAGGTTAGGCTGAAGGAACCAACTTGGAATCAATAACTAAAAGAAAGCCACGACCTAAAGATGCTGATTCATTGTAAGGGTTCTTTGCTAGGATATCTTTGCGGTAAACAATAAAACTAGAAGTAAAAAGTTCACTGTTAACTATTTCAGGAGAAAGATTAGTTTCTGTCAACGCAAAAAGATTGTATTGCATTTTTTGAGAATCAATATATTTAAGGTTTTAGTAAAAAGGCCTCCAACATTCTGATAGTTGATCGTAAGGCATTGTGTTTTATTGTAGTTACCAGAAGCGCACTTAGGAGATGGGTGTTTAGTAACGAAAAAACTGAGTGATGCGGTTAAGTGAAAGATGTAAAGAATTTAAATACGTTGCATGTTAATAAGCTAAATATAGTTTAACATTTCGATTTTGCAAAGCCGACCTAGATCGTGGATAGAGACAAATTAGCTTTTACAAGAATTCCAAGCTGGATTCCACCATAGATAACATCTTTGTTCTCCGGAGTATCGTCGATTTCTTTTTGAAAGTGCTTTCGGTGGCATATAACAGATTGACTATAAGGTAATTTTAATTAATGAAAGGGTGTTTTACAGTTCAACATTGTTTTTTTTTTTCAATAATTGGTGGTTTTCAATAACAAATAATTTGGAGTAAAATTAAGGAGTGATTGCACAGTGGCATACAAAAAATATGAACTCCCATTGAAATTTAGCATTGAAACAAACGGATTGAAGAGAATTTGCAAAAACGAAGGTAAGAACAATGCTTGCTTCTTTTGCATTCCCATTAAGAGCCGAATGTTTTTAAAACCAAAAATATAAAGGTTAATTATTTTTATTGTGCCAAAAATCTATTAAATATACAAAACAGAAAAGAAATACATATGTGGAGCAGGTTTTTGGGGCTGTAACCAAGCGAGTACAATTGCACAATACATGTTCATTTTTTGGAAGCACTCCTTTTAAACGCAAAATACTACTTCGCATTGCTCACAAATCCATCTAATTCGATTATGACATTTTCGACAGCATAGTTGATTCGTTATGCGCTTCAGGGAAATGGTTTCCACGTGTAGTTGCTGCAGAAGGAACTACTGATCGCTTGGATGTTGACGTTGAAGGTTGTGTATAGTTTCGCTAGTAATGACGAACAATAGTAGGTACGTTGAAACTGCAGTAAGTCTATGTTATTATTGTACACTGTTTTATAAAATCTCCATGCATTGACCATAAAAGAATTCATCATAACCGTGAACAATGGCCACCACCGTTTTTTGCCCCGAAATTTTATTCAATAGTTGTTGATTGCTTGATCATGACGATCAACGCCTCCTATCCCTGAGTTGTACTCAGCAATCATTTTTCACTCAGAAGGATGGGGAAGTTTTTCCAAGAAATCAACAACAACTCTGGATTCAAGCGGCATTGGCTTTTTTTCCATAGTGACGTTTTTGGTTCCACAGTAGGTGTCGAATTTGTACAAATATCCAAAGCTGCTCGTCAGCATCCAATTTTTGTCATTTCAATCGCACATGGTCTCTTGGAACATTTTGGTAAATGTTGACGTTTTGTTAAGTGTATTCTGCGCCACAGCTCTTGAAGTGGTAATTCGTCTTCACTATCACTGCTATAGAACACCTCAACTTCACCTGGAATATCTTGCTGCATCTTCAGCATCGCCCTCATCCTCATCCGTATTGTAATCTGGATCTGGTAAAAGCAACACAATGTCGAAATTGTTATGGCTTTGAAGACGTTCCAACGTAGTCTAAGGCACATCCTAAGTTTTGAAAGTTTCTGCCATAAAAACTTGATGGTTTGATGCTTTGAAATGCCATATCAATGTAAATAATTATCTACAAAAATGTGTACCTTATTAGCCATTGTATCCAAGCGAGTACAGTACTTATATTACTTGCCAAATTATATTAAAAGAATTTGTTTTTTTTTTATAAAACTTATTAAAAATATCAAAACACAAGTTGTTTGCTTTCAAAACTCAGTAAAAATAACTTCAGCTATTATTACAATGTGACTTTCCTTTGACGATGATAAATGATAACACAGCGAACTTAAAACGCGCAAATTAAAAGTAGCACGACTCAAATCAAAGCAAACTAGAAATTAACGGTTTAAGCTGCAAGCGTTTTTTTTGGACGCAGAGTTCTTAAGTGCATTTCGAGTGATCGAAAGAAAAAAAGGAATTGCATAAAAACTCTTTAATATTTGGATTTCAAGCTATTTGAAAATTCCAGAAAGAGTTGGAATATTTAGCATTTAGCATTTTCTGTCCATGGGAATAAGAATCGAAGAGAAAATCTTAAAAATCAACGCTGAATACTTTCAATTCTGTTCATATGACAGACGACACAACCGTATTCAAGAATAGGCCTTACAAAAGAAATAAAAAGAATTTTAATAACATATACTTATATCACGAAATTCACGAGAAAACCTTTTGACGAAACCAAGTGTCTATTTGCTTTTTTATAATATAATTATAATGGTCAGTCTTGGTATTGAACCTTTTCTTGAATAAATCCACACTCGAAATTTGTACAAAATTACTTTATTTAATTCAATTAATTTTTCGATATTATTATGGAGTACAATAATGATGGGTTTCAACTAAACAAGAAGACTACTAATCAAAATTGCAGGGTTTTTATACTTTGTCATTGCTTATGTTCAAGTTTTTAGTTTCGTTAAAAAGCTTTTTTTTTTACAAAAATATGGATGACAAATAACTAGAGGCGGGAAATTCAAAAACAATTTATCAATTACGTTATTCAAAATATTTAAGATTTGTAAATTATAGTTTTATGTTCCAACAGTCAGTGAATGTTAGTTTTGGATCTAACATTATTCCAAGATCAGAAAAACTAGATGACCTACACAAAAGTGACGAATTCAACGCTTAGTCAAAAATAAATAAGTTCCGTTGCGTGTAAAAATCATTGTCTTAAACTTGTCTATATTTAAAGTCAAATGATTATTGTTGCACCATTCACAAAATCTCTGCAGATCGTCTTGAAGAAGTTCACAATCAGTGATACTGTAAATAGTTCGAAAAATGTTGACGTCTTCAGAGTAGATTAATGTCATCGAGTTTTGAAGTATAGAAGGAAGGTCATTAATGAATAATATAAAAAGTAGGGGACCGAGATGACTCCCTTGTGGAACTTCAGAATTTATGATAAATTGATGGGAACATTTATTTTTAAACAAGACACTATAGACTCTATTTCTTAGATATGACGATATCCCCAATACAAAACGATTGCTGAGTCCTAATTTATTAAGTTTTATTACAAGAATTGCGTGATTAAGCCTATCAAACGCTTTGCTGAAGTCAGTGAACACACAGTCAACTTGCGATCGCTTTTCCAATACATCTAAACAATAAGTAGAAAAGTTCAATAGATTAGTGATTGTAGACTTTTTTTTAACAAAACCATGTTGATTGTCATATATAACAGAAGAACAGTTAAAAGACAGGATATCACAAACAATTGACGCAAACAATTTAGGAATAGCGGAAAGCTTGGCAATAGGACGATAATTTGTTATTGAGTCTCTAGGACCCTTTTTATAAATTGCAGTAAGATAATAATATTTAAAAAGATCTGGGAATGTA
This sequence comes from Sphaerophoria rueppellii, assembly GCA_920937365.1. Classification (NCBI taxonomy): domain Eukaryota; kingdom Metazoa; phylum Arthropoda; class Insecta; order Diptera; family Syrphidae; genus Sphaerophoria; species Sphaerophoria rueppellii. The sequence continues at coordinate 75,665,600 of CAKKXW010000001.1, forward strand.
CAACACTTTAATGACTCATTGAAAAGAAGAAATAATGGGTAGGATAAGTAGGACACACATTTTTTCAACATGAAGGTTGGTATACTATCCGCTCCAGAATTAAAGCAGTCGTCAAGTTTCAAGATGTTAGTTTTAAAAGACTTTTCAGAAATTGCGAAGTTAATTGAATTCAGATGTGAATATTCCTCAATAGGAGGAAAAAACAAGGAAGAAGTGTCTGTTGGAAGAAAGTCTTCAAAGGCACTTTTAAAATATTGATGTCGTCAATTTGGAATACCTACATAGTCGGTGGCGTGCGTCTTCGGTGGCGTCAACTTGAACATTCCACAGGAGATGAGGTCAGCCTCTGCTGCTGGTACCCTCGGAAGTTAGCGTAGAACTTTCCTCTTGAAGATAACCGCCAGTAAGAGGGTCCCGTACCATACAACAAGAATATGATGGTTAGCGTTTTATACAGTGTCTCCTTGGTACTTTTCGATAGGGCCGTATTTCACACGAGAGTTATTCTACGATTGATGTCACAGCTGATATCAGAGTTAACAGCAGTACCCAGATAACCAAATTCATTTACTGCCTCAAAGTTTGACCAAGTTTACGGCGGAAATGTCCTCTACTTGATGACAGTAAATACTTCGTAGTATCATCTATCATAAAAAAGTACATTGCCGTTCAAAATCGGCGTACCTAGAGAATTTTTGATGAGAGTAATCCACTTAGGCCTAGGCTCTCGCGCCACTCTATCTATGTATTTATTTATTTATAAACACTTCGTTTTGTCATTCCTATTGGCGTTGGTGTTGCACATCAATCAAAATTGATCCTCTTCCATCCTGATAAGTCGTATATCAGATTGGCAAGGACACCAAAACTGGACTTCACCGCCATTAAGCGGATTGTTCGAAAGATCTTTCCAGATTTTAAGCATTAACTGCGTCTCATTTGTGGTATTTTCCTCTGAGCTGACGGGAAACCCTCGGCCTCTTTTCCTGTCACAATCTGCCTCCGTTTCCGATTTGCTTACCTCAGTCAAAACAAGGGTTCCTATGTGTGTATGGTTTCTTGCAAGCTGTAAGGATAGTTTCCCGCTGGGTTGTTCCAAAATTGAACGTTCTCTCCGTAGGTAGTTATAAAAACTTCCATATATCTTCGCACAAGCATTTTAGCAACAACTTGAAAATGGTCGGATTCGATGTTGGCTACCGCAAAGTAATGCTAGAAGAGTATCTTCCGTAGATTACAAAATAATCGATTTGGCAGGATAGATCATCGAGGGATCGTGGATATCCGGACGAAGGAATCCAGAAGCACTAAAACTGTTTTCAAACGTTTATCGTGAAGATTAAGCCATCGATTGACCTATTAATGATGACTTATTTACCAATTGTGGTATTAAACAATTGTTTTTCTTATAAATTTGAGTTTTAGTGCTAAGGATCGGCTTCTTCAGCAAAAATCAAATATAAAACTTCTTACTTTATTGAACCCAGTTCCATGCCTAAGTGCAGAGATTCGCATTTTTGATGCAATACACTACACATCCCGAAATACCAAAAATATATCGAAATCAATCATTGAAGGCAACACAGTGTAAGACAGGATTCATTTGTCAGCAAATACTCCGAGGAACACCTTTAACTGCGCAACAAAAACTAATTTTCATAGTACCTACATTCTTTTTTTAAAAGCAACTTAGAATTCAAATTTTACAAGTTGAGAGCATGAGATATCTAAGCTACAAGACCTCAGTTTCTGCAGGGTAATGAAAAGAAAATTCAAATTTTCATTCCATGAATACAGCTCCAAGCATCACTGTTTTTCCTATTTCTAAACGGGCAAAGTTTCATAGATTTATTGACTTTTAAATCAAATTTATTCTAGCCAATTTCCCATATATATAGCACTGATAAGGTTCAATGGAGGGGAAAGTATACGTATTACAAACCAATTTCCCCTAAGGTAAATCACTTTGTCACTACTTCTTGGCGTTAGTGGTCCCCCTACATCACAAGTGAATGCTCGAAAAAAAAATGACAGAATTTTAGATTTAATAAATCAGACACAAGCCATAGTGACGGATTAGACTGTCGTTGTCCTGTGAAAACACTACATCAACCACAACAAATGATCAAAGTAATATATTCGGTTTTTTTGTTTTTTAACTTCATTGAAAATATATATACCTATTTGTCTGATAGAACCAAAAATCAATTTTTAAGAGCATACTATTAGCCAGAAACGATTAAAAAACAATGCTTCGTAACTATAGGACGAAATGGTTAAAATAGTTTATTTCTTATAGCAGTATATGTTATATAAGGTCAGGAGAGTATTTGGGGGTTTAATTTATTAAAAAGTTCTTCAGGGTGATTTTATACACATTAAGGTCAAAGTGAAGTGAGTTATTGGCTTTTGTCATAATTCTAGTCAATGGATCGTTAAGACCATAGTCAGTTCCGTGGAGAGGGGTTCGAAATAAGGGGATAGACCTGAATCTACGGGAATTTATGAAGAGAGAAATTCTTAAGAGCAAGTCTGGGCCAGTCAAAAGAGCCAGTTAAAAGCTGGTGTATAAAAATAATGTCAGAGTTGTCCCTTCGCAATTAAAAAGGTTGCATGCCCAGTAATTTAAGACAATCCTCATAAGGAGGTCAAGAGGATCAACCCAACCTAAACCACGTTATGCAAATAAAAGGAACGGCTTCAATACGCTTAATGTGTACTTGGTACTGAGGATACCAGAATAGAATAAACTACAGTGATTGGTTGGGAGTCAAGAAATTAATATCTATAGAGTAGTGGAGGCCGCTTTCTGGAGAAAGTTATAGCTTGACATTTGTTAATATTAGGCACCAACAGATTTGCTTTACACCAGACGAAGAATTTGTTAAAATCGTTCTGAAGTAACTGTGCGTCCTCAAGGGAAGATATCTTTTCATAAATTTTAATGTCATCAGCATAAATTAAGAGTTTTGAATCTGAGAATATTTGATCGAAGAGAATTGGACCGAGGTGGCTACCTTGAGGAACACCAGAAGAAGCAATAATTGGATTTGTAACATGGTTTCTGAAGCAGACACTGTACTGTCGATTGGAGATGTATAGCATTTTATCCAGGAGAAAGAACTGAAAACCAGATCTAGCTGTATACCGAAGTTGTTTTTGATATTGCTCTTCTGGAAAAATCCGGAGGCTTGGAGGCGGTCGGTCAATAAAATTTCCTTTTCGGAAGTAGCGTTATTGGAGATAGACGAAATTTCATCAGCAGAGACACACCACGACAGACGAGGAAGGTTGAAGTCGCCTAGAACCATAAAATCATCCTCTGGATTACTCAGGTTATCTAAATAGTCAATTGCATCCGCAAAATAAGAAAACACTACGACAGGTTGAATTGAGGGAATATAGCAACATAAAACAAACATAGGTAGGTACATCGTTTGGTCAGATTTATTTTTATACATATTAGTTCGAGGTTTGAAGTGTTAGGTATAGATATGGCTGAAGGATCAAACTTGGAATCAATAAATAAAAGAAAGCCACGACCTAAAGATTCTGATTCATTGTAAGGGTTCTTTGCTAGGATATCTTTGCGGTTAACAATAAAACTAGAAGTGAAAAGTTCACTGTTAACTATGTCAGGAGAAAGATTAGTTTCTGTCAACGCAAAAAGATTGTATTGCATTTTTTGAGAATTAAAAAATATACTTAAGGTTTTAGTAAAAAGGCCTCCAACATTCTGATAGTTGATCGTAAGGCATTGTGTTTTATTGTAGTTACCAGAAGCGCACTTAGGAGATGGGTGTTTAGTAACGAAAAAACTGAGTGATGCGGTTAAGTGAAAGATGTAAAGAGTTTAAATACGTTGCATGTTAATAAGCTAAATATAGTTTAACATTTCAATTTTGCAAAGCCGACCTAGATTGTGGATAGAGACAAATTAGCTTTTACAAGAATTCCAAGCTGGATTCAGACCGGGTTATTCCACCATAGATAACATCTTTGTTCTCCGGAGTATCGTCGATTTCTTTTTGAAACAAGGAAAGAAATTATATGTTTTTTACGTCGACTTACTTACAACGCGTTAATGTATAAGCTGTACAGAATTGGAATGTCTTTCAAATTCGACCGTATTTTGCAGAACCTTTATCTTGAAACCAAGGCAGCAGTATGGGACGGAGAGAAAATGTCACAATGGTTTGAAACAGAGTCGGGTGTAAGACAAGGGTGTATGCTTAGTCCGAGTATTTTTTCACTTTTTATTGATGATATCACCGATTATATGCCAGGAGGAATGGAATATGCGGGTAGTCTCATTAAGGCCTTACTTTTCGCGGATGACATTGTGTTGTTTGCATTCCAGAATCGCTGCAACTCATGATAAACAAACTGAGTGTATATTGCAATACGTGGAAGCTAGTTGTCAGTCTAGAAAAGTCGAAAGTTATGGTTTTCCGAAAGGATTGTGGAAGAACAAGTGGACGAGAACGTTGGACATACAATAATGAGAGAGTCGAAGTTGTTAATGAATACAAGTATTTAGGGGTCTATATCACAAAAAATAATGGTAAGACATCTAACAGAAAGATTACAAAATGCCACAATCGACATTGCATGGCGAAACATTTTTAGCAATAAACATAGCCCACAGCAGCAAATACAAAATATTTGAATCGGTAGCTGAGTCTACATTGATGTATGCAGCTCAAGTGTGGGGGAGTTAAAAATATGAAACAGCGGAGAAACTTCTTCGTACTTATATTAAAAGGATATTTCACCTACCACCTAATGCACCAAATTACATGTAAATGTTAGAAACCGGTATTTCTCCACTATTTACGAAAACTTTTAAATTGCAAGTCGAGTAGATATTGTAATGTTCTCGAAATGGATAATGAACGTCTGCCAAGAAAAGCAGCGGTTCAAGCTATAAATAGAATATCGAGGTGGTTTAGAGACTGAACAGAGCTAGCGGAAGAAGCAAGTATGGTACTTGAACCGAGTGGATATGTAAGTTGGAAGATGTCCTTGTACCAACTTATACAATTTATACTGAAGTGTATAACTGAAGCAGAAGAATCTATATCTACCGAATGGTGCACAGCATGCTAGAACACAATCTTAATAACTATAACTACTTCCATGATGACTACACTACTGATCAAACATCGATGATGTTTAGATTACGAGGTGAACTTCTTAACCTCAACTTCATTCCCCATCGTGTTAATTTGCCCGTGCTGTGTGAGTTATGTAGTATGGAAGAAAGAGAAGATGTTTTCCACTTTATCGGTAGATGCCCGGTTCTAAGAGAAACTAGTAGATCAATTTTTGGAAATGACATTCTATCAGAAGCACGGACGATACAATTTATGAACCAAGTAAATGTACCCCTGTTGTATAAATTTTGCAAAATAGCACTAGATTATAGAAACAGAATTATGAGGCAGACGGCAATTAGCCATGCTTAAAAGATATTCAATTAATAATTTGTATTGTAAATCTAATTTTTAGAAAAATAAATCTATCTATCTATCTATCTATCTCTCTATCTATCTCTCTATCTAGTTCAACATTCGTATAAGTCATTGGATTGCGTAAGCGTTCAAAAAAAGCTCGGTTGTCATCGCAATAGTCCGAAAGTAAAGAAGTGGTTCCAGTCAAGGTAGGTTTATTTGGGTAAGGAGAATCAAACGAGGAAGGAACTGATGGACGTTGGATAGAAGAGGACGTCCAGGGGATTATAACGTTTGATAATTTACAACATGGATTATTATTATCATGATGACAATAGCTAGATGTAACAGTATTAAAAGGTGACTTAATATATGAGTTACTATTTATAAGAATTACAATGTTTGGAGTTTAAAAATACGTTTTTTTTTTTTTGCCCCAAAGAGCAAGTAGCATATGGAGCTGTTTTTTTTAAAAAGAGAGGATTAGGACATTAAATAGCCAATGGGGCGCCAATGATGATAAAATTCACATATTTGGAGACGATGGTGATCGAACTCCAAATTGCAAATTTTATTTTTTTAAGGGAAACCAATATTTTCAGCCATAAAGCACATCAATTAAAAATACATGTACCTACCTAATACATGAAGCATTCATGGCCTATCTCTTACCGAAATATGGCACATTAACGTTGCATTCAAAAAAAGACAAAACACATAAACGTATACATCATTTGTAGTAATTACAATGGCTCTATCAATTAATAAAACAAGTGGCATCTTAAATTTTATTGGCATCAAATCATTGATTTAATTATGGAGTTATTTTAATTGGTGATATTTAAATGCGCACACTTAACTAAAAAATTTGGTTTGTGTTGCACGCTCGCTAATCATATATTTTCAAGTAGGTATGGGTGTTGGGTGGTATTTGTATTTAAAAATTTAAGTTTTATAATGAATCGGGTATACTGTGCTTATTTTTTAATGTATAGACATTATTTTTGTTGGGGTTTTTATGTTATAATGAAAGATAAATATTTATGAATGTTAGAAATTATTAACAAAAAAAATTATTATTTGTAAAAATTACAAAAGTACTTTTCAATCTATATTTTCTCTCAAGCCCAAGGTTTTGTTGAAATTCTCAAATTTTGAGATATTGGCATTTTACTTATGGTGGCGCTAGAGTCCACGTCAGACCAGGGCCTCACCCAACAAACTTCTCCAGCCAGCTGGGTTCCTAGCTAGCTGTCTCCAGTTTCGCACGCCAATTTGCTTCAGGTCCTCTATCACCTGTGTGCTCCACCTGAGTCGCGGTCTTCCTCTTCTGCAACGTCCTTCCGAGTTGGATTCGAAGACTCTACGAGGCGGAGCATTATTTTCCATTCGCTCAACATGACGCAACCATCTAAGTCGTTGGACCTTAACTTTTCTGGCTAGGTCAGTGTCCCTGTACAGCTCGTGCAGTTCTTGGTTGAATCTTCGTCTCTATTCTCTAAGCCCAAAGCGTTTTCATCAGATGTTGTCATGGTCCATGTCTCTGCACCATATCAGTACCGGGATGATGAGAGTTTTGTAGAGTGTCACTTAAGTTGCTTTACTACTCAATTGCCTTCCAAGTCCAAAGAAGCAACGATTGGCAAGAGTAATTCTTCGTTCGATTTCAGCGCTGGTGTTGTTGTCTGAGTTGATAGCGGTAGTCACAGTCCTTAACTACCTCGAAGTAAAATCTGTCTATGTTGACGTTTGCTTCAAGACGTCGATGTTGGTTGTCCTGTCTTGACGACAGCATTAACTTGGTCTTGCCCTCGTTAAGCGCTAGATCCATCTTCCTAGCCTCCGTCTCAAGACTCACAAACGCTCCACTGACATCACGCTGTGTTCTTCCAATTATATCAATGTCGTCTGCGTATCCTAGTAACTGGACGGAATTTTGAAAGATTGTGCCTCTGGTCTGGACGTTGGAGCTTTTCACAATCTTTTCAAGAATGATGTTGAAGAAATCGCATGACAACGCATCGTCTTGTCTAAAACCTCCAAAAGCGTCCGTTAGGTTTTTTCCCACCATGATGGAACAGCGTGAGTTTTAAATTGTCATCTAACATAGACGGATGAGTTTTTCTGAGATGCCAAACTAGACATTGCTCTATATAATTGGTCTCTACAGACGCTGTCATACGCGACCTTGAAATCGATGAAAAGGTGGTAGGTATCGATTTGAAGTTAATGTTTCCTCTCCAAGATCGGCCGTAGGGTGAAATTTGATCGATGGTGGACTTTCTGGGTCTGAAGCCACACTGATAAGGACCTACCAGGTTGTTGACGACGAAGGGCTTCAAACGTTCACACAGCACGGCAGACAAAATCCTTTAGGCGATGTAGATGTTAAGGAGACTTATACCTCTGTAGTTGGTGGAGTTCAGGGGATCTCTTATTTTTGAGGATCGGACATACGACGCTGAGGTTTCATTCAACGGGCATGGTTTCTTCAACCAAATTTTGAAGATGAGCTGATGCATGTTCCTAACCAAATCAACTCCAGCTGTTTTGTATATAGTTCTGCTGCCAGCCCGTCTGCCCCAGCGGCTTTGTTCAACTTAATTTTAGATATCGCTATCTTCACTTCGTCCATGTCGGGTGGGTGGAATTGTTGGCCTTCTGGACCTAAATTGAACGGTTTTGTATTGCTGACAGAGTTTTTCTCGTCATCGAGATTATACAGCTTGGAAAAGATGTCTTTCCATATCCTAAGCACTCACTGCGGTCCTACGATGTTCCCAAGATGGTCTCTTCGGGGTGTATAAGCCCTGGAGGTGTGTTTCACCTTTTTGTAGAACTTTCGAACCTCGTTCCTGTTGTGACATCCCTCTATCTCCTCGATCGCGAGCTCCTCATGCTCCCTTTTTTTCTTTCCGAGAAGTTTAGATATGCTCCTCTCTCCTTTTCTGCTCATAGAGCTCACGAGCTGCTCGTGTCCTTCTTTGCAACGCCGCCGCTGCCATATAATATTAATATTACATAGGTGTAATCTCCAATAGTTTTTCATAATTTGCACTTCAAAGTGCAATTTAGCAAAACCCGTTTGCTTGTTATTTTTTTCCATGCCGGTACACCTCAAATATTTAAAGTAATGTACTAAAGGTGTATGTAATGTATATTTCCCCATAAAAGCCTGGTCATATACCGTCTTATTAACTTAAGGTAAGAAACACACTCAAGACCTATGGGAAAGGGGCAGTGTTTCAACGAAGTGGAATAAATATGCTGCACACTTTTCTCCGAACGTCTGCAATTTTCTTTCATCTTTTAAGAATTGCAATTGCATTTTGCTTACACACAAAAACGAGTCCGGAATTAGGTCTTTAACCAAACGATTCAACAAACAATCCCGTTCCGTGAAAGTTGGCAATCGTTAGAAAAGCAAAATTGTGCTTTCATCACCGAAAGTCAAATTATATTATCGATAAGATTGACAAATGAATACACATGCATCCAAATACAGCTCCGTTCACATCACACCACTTTATTCTGTTGCTGTTAGTATTATAAACCATTCAACTTCAACCCCTTTAAAAAGCAAATGCATTTGATACCACAGATTAAACGTCCTTTTTGGTAGCCTTTTGTTTTGCTTTGTGTTTCTTTTTTAGGTATTTGTTTTAGGACAAAGTTAAAAGGTATAGAACAAATAACTACCTATACTGTTGAGTGCTGATGATGGCTCCAAAGCATTGAAGAACAACAAGGATAACCGACGACGACGACGACGACAACGACGAGACTTGCAAGTGTGTGCAAGTGCCCGAGCTATAAGTTTCATAGCATTAAAAAGTCTTTTGAAGCTTGCCGATAAAGAGGCTTTTCCATTAATGTGCACCTATGAGTATGTATGCGTACTCAAAACTGTAATTGTACATATGCATGTGTTTATTATTTTATTTATGATTTTATGGAAACATTTTTGTTACAAAGAGGGTTTATACATTTACAATCGATAAAAAAAAATTGTCAAATAAGAACGAGCTCAAAAAAATGAATCTTAATATTAGTAGGTAGTGTTCCTAGCTTAGTGGCTAGGTGCGTTGGCTGCTAAGCAGAACGTTGTGAGTTGGTGTCCTACTCGTGCCTGTTAAGTTTTTATTTCATCTTTCACGGGCACTGCCTCTTACTAACAAAACTTCCAACAGTGTCAATCTGTCAACTCTGCCGTTAGGAATCGGCGTTAAGTTGTAGGTCCTGTGTTCAATTCAGCGACCTATACCTCACTATCTTTTTAACGACCGAGAAAAGATAACATTGAACCACAACTGGATAACCACAATAAACCATTGACCGTATGATGGTCTTGTGGCAAATTTCATTCACTCTGCCTTAAGTCAAATTCTGTAAAACAGCAGAGGAACGTTTAATATGTTCGTTCAAAACTGGATGTTAGTATTCAGTCTATAAAGTCGCTTGGTAAGTAGGTTAAAAAGGCTGTCCCACTTCCGTGTAGGACACTATTAGCGATGAGTCATTAGATTCTTAAAAGATTTGGATGGGTTAGAAAGGATGTACATTTCGCACGTACAATACAATCCTATACAAATATTGTATTAATCTCCCTACTCTACGGCCTACTGTCTCATAGTGCCATTTAGTTTGTGTTATTGAGGTATGAGATCATATCTTTGATCTTAAATTCTGAGAGTTCCTTAATACCGTTGAAAAATTCCTTACCTAAGTGGAGTACTTTTCCTGGCCAAGGCCGTCCAATGGCAGAGTAAGTGTGGGACAATTTCCTTTTCATCCTGGTCCTCACAGCTACGGCAGAAGGAGTTATGTGGTATACACAATTTTGAATCATGCTCCCCTATAGGCTAATGCCCTGTGCAGGTAGCAATAATCTTGGCTATGTCTTGCCTTGGTATGGAAATTAAATTGATTGATCTTGGTTGGTTGTAGGTGGGCCAGATTTTTCTAGATATAACGCAACTATCGTCAAACTATTCCATCTATGATTTGCTTCTGATGTGTATTTGGGCAGGATATAGCCCTTCACAACTCCAAGAAGAGCATATACTCCCACTGCCAATGAGTTGTGAAGGGCTGATCCTTGCCTAGCCAGCTCATCTGCCTTCTCATTTTCTTCATAGCCCCTTTGGCCCGGTATCCAGAGTGACGCTCAAATCAAGTTCCTTGAGGGCCTCTTTGCATAGGTGGACCAGTTTAGAGGATTATAAAGCTGAATCAATGGCTTTAATAGCTGCCTAACTGTCTGTCTAGCGACATTTTGGTTCTGTTAGATATTTCTAAGGGCTTTACCAGCTTCTTTTATCGCTAACAATTCTGCCTGGAATACACTGGTTAAATCGGGAATTCTATAGGATTTTGAAATTTTAAGGGATTCACAGAAGACCAACACCGCATTCGATCTCCGAACCAGTCGGAGTCTTGGATCACATCGCCTTCCTCTCAGTCGATTCTTGACGGGAACAAGACTCTAAACTTGTTTGAGGTGTTTAGGAAAGGGATGCAGTAATCGGTGATTGTAGATAGGATGAGGATGAGTGCTGGTATCAGGCTGGATTGGTTGTAGTGCTCGTAGGATCTGGTTTTCCAGCAGCCTATTTCTTTGAGTCTCAAGATACTGCAGGACACCTGATATTTAATATAAGGTCGCTTGGACTTTCGTATAAGAAAATTCTTATGGTTTCTTCTTTAATACCTATCAGAACGTTGTTTTTAGTAAACCGAAGAGAATTGGTGAATTAAATGCTCCCTGTTTGATTGTAGAACATTTTTAATTTCAACAACTGTGCGTCAGAAAAGGCTTACTTGTACGAAGTTGGTTTAGCTGTAAATAAGGACCCTCTAACCATACGGTATCGTTAGCTTTTTCCAAATCAAACAAGATTTCTGATTCCTACTAAAATTAAAAAAAGAAAAAATTCACAATGACCCTCCTGTTTCCTGTCTTGCGAACTAGGCAATAATTCTCATTTTTTACAATTAGCTGTGAAGCTTGATGGACCGGTGCGTTCCAAGCGGATTTTACGATTGTTAGATTTCGTTAGTTCTACCACTGGAAGAACATATTTTTAATTAAAGTCGTTATAGCGACAATACTCTTCATCTTTTCTCTCAAGCCCAATGTTTTGTTGAAATTCATTTTTGTTGTTTTACGAAAATCAGCAAAGCTTTGCTGTCAATTTCAACTTTCATTAAGCCAATGTATTTCAATTTATTTTGTTTTATACTTTAGTTTTTGTTATCTAAAACGTATAGATAACAAAAGCTAAAACTCAAAAGTTCTTGAAGAAACACAAAGCTTTTAAATAAATATGTGTAGATACCTTCAGATATCTATCAAAAAAGAAAAAAAAGAAATGAGTTTCCATTTTGCTTTGAAGATAGTTAAAACGGCCTAAATAATATATTGTTGGGGAAGAGCTTTCAAAAGCGTAAAAGGATAAAATATAAACGGATGGTTTATGGTTTACAATTGAAAAATTAAGGACAGACATGCAAAAGAATGGTATGTATCTTCAATCACAGTCACAAATGAAGTGATTAAAAGAATTAACAAGTGTGATGGATGTAATGGATTTTTGTTATAGGTACGTACCCCTTTGGGATTCGTTGTCAATTAAAAAACAGAAAAATAAGTTTTCCGACTCGTATAGGGTGTTCATACCATTTAGCAACAAAAATGAGTAAGTTCTTAAGCCTTGACGTGGCGGAGTGGCTTACGGTAACTACTATTATAAAGCTTAGAGCTATGCGATCGCGAAACTTGTTTTCGCAGAAGGGCCTCCCATGGTCGACAGGTCGAAGCGGAGTAGGCTGTTACTAATAATTACCCAAAACAAAGGAGTGTTCCCACCAAAGCACTCCCAGCGAGGGACGGCAGCGAATGAATTTCTTATTTGGAATCAACGGTGGCGTCTCCAGTTAGGCTGAACTACTTGGTGAACACCTTTACGGGCTACTTCGATTTATTTGAAGCCCATGCCATAAAAGTCGCGGTTTTTTCCGGCTCTTGCACTTGGAGACTCATCAAGTGCCTGGTACTCCAGGTTGGGGGTTGTGGGTCGGGGTGACTTCCCGACCACGTAGAAAATAACTTAGTTTCGAAGCAACAACAGGCCTCGGAAGCGGACGGATACACTGATGACGACCCAAGCAAATGTACAAAGGACAACGAATTTCAGATATGCACGTGGAATGTTAGGTCCCTTAATAGACCGCGTGCTGCCAAACAGCGGAGACCCTCAACTGCTAAAAAGCAGATATTACCGCTAACAGAAGCAGACTCAGGCAAAAAGTCTTAAGCTTCAAATGCGTGAGCGAACGCATCACGACAATCCGAATCAAGGCTAAATTCGGCAACATTAGTCTAATATGTGTGCATGCCCCCACAAAAGAGAAAAAGGACGACACCAAAGACGAGTTCTACGAGCTCCTTGACAAAACGTACGAGCAATGTCCTAGTTATGACATTAAAATTGTCCTCGGTGATTTTAACGCAAAGCTGGGAAAAGAGGACATTTTTGGTGGAACAGTCGAAAAGCACAGCCTGCACGACAACACTTCCGATAACGGATTCAGGCTGATCGATTTTGCTGCGGGGCGAAATGTTGTGGTAGCAAGCACCTGGTTCCCTCATTTCAACATCGATAAAGGTACATGGAGATCTCCTGATCAATCAACCGTCAACCAGATTGATCACATTGCGATCGACGGAAGGCACTTGTCCAGCATTTTAGATGTTCGAACTTTCCGAGGAGCTAACATCGACTCGGACCACTACCTCGTCGTAGCCAAGGTAGTGCTACGAATATCCCGACAGAGGAACGCCGTCTGCTCAGGAGAAAAAAGAGAGAGCATGAGAAGCGTCAGATCGAGGATGTTGAGAGAGCCAACAGCAGGAATGAAGTTCGGAGGTTTTACCGAAAGGTTAAACAGCTACCTCAAGGTCATCGAGCAAGAACCGATGCCTGCCGAGATAAACAAGGGAACATCATAGTAGAATCGCAGTCAGTGCTGGGGATTTGGAAAGACCACTTCTGTTGATTGTATAACGGTGACGACGAACAAAACACCGCCGTCAGACAGGAGCCTTTCATCGGACACGATGATAGCCAACAATTCCGTGAACCCGACCTAGAAGAAGTGAAAACCGCAATATCACGACTGAAATCCAACAAAGCCGCTGGTGCAGATGGACTAGCTGCTGAGTTGTTCAAAGCAGCGACGAGCTAGTTAGGAGCGTGCACCAAATCATCTGTAAGATATGTTCAGAGGAATGCATGTCCTGGAACCTGAGCACCTGCAACCTTAGCATTGTTTGTCCGAGCCTGAAAAAGGGAGATCCTCTAAACAGCGCCAACTGTAGAGGAATAAGTCAGCTAAACATCGCCCACAAGATCCTCTCTGCCGTAATATGTGAACAACAACAATCTGATTGGTCCGTATCAATGTGGCTTCAAGCCAGGAAAGTCAACCATCGACCGAATTTTCACGTTTTTATTTTTTATTTATTCGTTAAAAATAAACATCATCTACAGAGACGAACTGTATAAAGCTATGTCTAGTTTTGGCATCCCTGCCAAGCTCGTTCGCCAACTTCGAGGTAGTAAAGGAGTTTTTCTACCTAGGCTCCGCTATAAACACGGGCAATAACACCAGCGCCGAGATCAGACGAAGAATAATTCTTGCTTATCGCTGTTTCTTTGGGCTAAGAAAGCAATTGAGTGGAAAAGCCCTCTCTTGAGCAACTAAGGTAAAACTGTACAACTCACTCATCATCCCAGAACTGCTGTATGGTGCAGAAACATGGACTTTGACAAAATCGGATGAATGTGCCTTAGGCTATTTCAAGAGGAAAGTTCTTCGGGTCATCTTTGGCCCCGTTTGCATTGAAGGGGAATGGCAAAGAAGATATAACAGCGATCTTTACGGGTTGTACAACGACATGGACCTAGCGAGAAGGTTCAAGGTGCAGAGATTCAGGAGGCTCGGTCATTTAGAGCGGATGGACACCAATGCCCCGGTACGGAAAGCCTTCGACACTATTCCCGAGGGACGTAGGAGGAGAGGAAGACCACGACTCAGGTTGCGCACTCAAATGAAAGAAGACATCAATCATCACGGATGGAGACAGCTAG
>CAKKXW010000001.1:75691403-75702988 GCA_920937365.1 Sphaerophoria rueppellii
CTGCTGTGAAGTGTCTTGGTGTGGAGTAAAAGAAAAATGCATTACATCGAAGCATTCTGTGAGTAAAGGAATCGCGGTTAGATTCATCGTTTTGTCCTAACCAGAAATAATTATTACGTTACAAAGTAAACCCCTAATTATGCCCATAGGTTAAGCCCAAATATTCGAAATATGAAGATAAGCTTGCAGTCCAGTACTGACAAGTAGTTGCCTTATTTTAAAATTTTGTTTATTGGTCTAGCACCCTGTCAAAGTACCTACCCACATAATTCAATCTCGGGAAAAAAAACTGTCGATCATCCGTCGAACTGTAAGTCTTAATGCATAAATAACTTTATTTTAAAATGCTTTGGTCAACCTTTTCAGACATTCTAATAAGATTTGAATAGGTAAGGTATAGTTGTTACCTATCTCTCTTTAAATTGATGGATGCATGCACAAATGTTTGAAGAAAGATTTTTCCATCAAAATGAATGATTAGAATTGGTTTCTATAAAGAAAACAAAGAAACGCCATCAAATTCAAGTTCAAGAGACGCGCACCAATGGCTATTCTATAGACATAGCGATAGATAGTGTATTATATAATTTTCATTCCGGCTGTTTGTTTGTTTGATTTGTTTTATTATTTTTTTTTCTGTACATATGAATGAATCTTAAATAGCGTGCGGTGATGATTTTAAACATATTTTTTCCCAGCACGGTTTTATAGAAATTCTAAAGTTCCAACAAATTTTTTTTCTCTCTTCATCAATGTCGGAAAGTCGATCGTTTAAAAATTTTGTAACCAAAATTCTATGCAACACGCTTTGTGGTGAACGAAGAGTTCAAACAAATATGTATGATTATGATCTCGTGGTTTTAGGGTGAAGGGATAGACAATTGGTATTAAATAGAAAAACAATATTAAGCACGGTTTCAAACACTGATTACTTCCGATCACGTTTGATGTTATGATCGAATTGAATAGCAGCAGAGCAAAGGTAGAGACAGAAAAAAAGGGTATTTAATTGACGAGAGTATTTCTTATAAATATCTCGAACGAATGGGCTCATTTTATGCGACTCGATGAATTTTTCTGAGATCACCAAGCAAAAGTTAGTACGAAGTCGAATAAGGATTGTGGGTATATCTGTATAGAATACATACTCTTGTATTCTAATACAGACTTGTTTATCTTCATAGACATACATAGTTGAATGTAAGACAACATACATATTAAATCCTTTTTGTGTGGATGATTACTTATTATGCTTCCGAGATAAGATATAAATCAGTTGCAGCTAAATATTGCAATTTGGTGCTATAGAAGAAATACCAATCAGATTTTGATGCTAGCTGAATTGCGACTTGATTCAGCTAACAAAATATGGGATATGAAGCACATAAATGCTTGAACACGAAATTAATCTCAAGTCTACGAATGTACAGAGAAAAAGGATAGGCACACAAAAGCTCAGCTTCAAAAAATACCAAGTATGTATGTTAAAAACTGTACGTACTCTTACTTTAAAAAATAATGTATTTAAGAGAATAATAATATATAAGGGATTATAATACATATTTCTACATCATTAGCGCCCGCTATAAGCTACCCTGCTTCCCCACTACCCCGCTACCCTCTACCATGGCCATATCTCATGAACGGCTCCATTTTGTTCAAAATACTTAAAACCCATCTACACCACTCCCTCAACATTGTACATATCTACAAATATAATTGGTTTGATAAATTTTAATCATTTCGTTCCATCTTGACGATTAATGCATCCAACACAACCTGTCTTTATTCTATTGACTCAAACTGTGTTGTCTCTCAGCATTGACTAGTTCCTATCTTCAAGAATTTATTTATTACTTTCCCCACATGGGTGGAATGCGTTATTTCAAGCGTATAAGTAACCCATCTTATGCAACGACGACCGAAGGAACGGTGATGGGAAAATCATAATGAGTCATGTATGGCAAAATGCATAAAAATAAATTAAAAGCCATTTTTGTATTATGGTTTCCACAAAAGAATATCAAAACAAAACAAAAAAAAACAGCCCCAACTCCACTTGCACCATGAAACATCGACACCAAAAGTAGCAGGAGAAAGCAAAAAACCCCCCCACCTAATGCATTGTGCAATCATCACCTTACGATGAGTATCATCATTATTTGCAATAAGGGGTGGAAGCGCATTTATACAAATAACAAAATGACATTTTTTTGTGATAGATATTCATCCCGTTATTCCCTTTTCCCCGCCGTATTCAACCATTAGCCCTTGAGAACGATAATATATTGGAAAATATTTTTGCATTTTTCAAGTGTTTGCTGATAGACTGATGATGAAGTTTTTCTGCGCTGGGCCATTTATTTTACTTAAATAATTACATAATTGCACACACTTCAATGGGTTTGGAAATACCAAAAAAATGTGGCATGAACATCAACGAACCACTTTAGATAATAACCTGTAGTTGGGATGGATGCCATAAATCGAAGGGTGCATCAGTGCCCATGTTGTAGTTTTCCTTTAGGCATCCACAATAGGTCGGTATATAGACATTCTCAAAATCAAGATGAAATTTAAAATCATTTGTAGAAAAATACATTAAGAACATGAAAATCATTTAGTCACATAGTAAAACGGTAGGAATATGAATTCATTATAATTATAAGGATAAATGTACAGCACATGTTCATGTAATTGATGCAATGTTCGATGAACGCGACTGGGCTGCACGTTTGGAAAGATATATCAAACTCACAAGAAATCTAGACATGCGATGATTTTTCAACCGAATCCAAATATGTAATTATTTTTTATGATGTCTATAGGCGTACATAGGCCTAAAAGCCAGCCATTTGGGTGGCGCGTATTTTGGCAAGCAGACTGATCGCCTCTTTGTACAAATCGATGTTTCATCATCATGATGGGCATAATCGAATGATTACAATAATCGCGAAAAAAGGATTCGAATAACGATATCGAATGATAAGACATTCAAGCTCTTTTCATTTGAATTCTTGTAATCGTTATTCGAGTTCTTTTTGTTTGAATTCTCGTAATCATCGAGTTCTCGACATCTTCTTTCGAGTTATTTTCATTCGAATTCCCAGTAATAGGCATTCGAGTTATTTTCAGTCCAGTTCAAGTGTTCTTTTCATTCGAATTTTTGCAATCATCATTCGAGTTCTCGACATTGTCATTCCAGTTATTTTCATTTGAATTTCAGGTAATTGTCATTCGAAATCTCGTAGGAATACGAGTTAATACGTCATCCGAGTTATTTTCATTCGAGTTCTCATTATCTTCTTTCGAGTTCTTTTCAATCGAATTCTTGTAATCATTATTCGAGTTCTCGTCATCGTCATTCGAGTTCTCGGCATCATCATTCGAGTTATTTTCATTCGAATGCCCGCTATAGTCAGTTCGAGTTCTTTTCATTCGATATCTGTTCATTCAAATTCTCGTTATATAAACTTGATTTTTCGTCATACGATTTATTTTAAAATTTGAAGAGTAGTAGTAGTATTAGGTTCGAGAAATTATTCGAAATATTTCACAGTAGATGAAAGAGTGACCTCTAAAGGTTAACTAAATCGATTAAAATCAATTAAATCTTTGATATCGATTTATAGGTAAATAAAAAAGTTGAATAGAAGTATTCTGATTATGTCGTCGTTTGAATGGGTAGGAACTGGAATATATATTCCAATAAATAAATATGACTAAAGAGTTAATTTTTATTTAAAAAAAAAAAGTTGAATTGTTTTCGGCAATTTTGATAAATTTAATACCTAGCTACTACAAATTCAACTTGTAGCTGAGGAAAAAGAGTTCTTATCGCTTTCTTTCCATACACATGTTTCCGTTCTGCAGATGTTGACCATATCTTTAAATTCTGTCCAAGAATTCTTCGGAATTATTATTGATAAGCATTTTTAAATAAACCACTAGCAGTGATCAAAAATCACAGTACGAACAACAACAAAATCGAAAACATTGTTATCGAATTAGTATATTTCCCTATAACCGCAAACAACAAAATATAAGAACA
Organism: Sphaerophoria rueppellii; assembly: GCA_920937365.1. Taxonomy (NCBI): domain Eukaryota; kingdom Metazoa; phylum Arthropoda; class Insecta; order Diptera; family Syrphidae; genus Sphaerophoria; species Sphaerophoria rueppellii. The sequence goes on from CAKKXW010000001.1 coordinate 75,695,455, forward strand.
AAAAATGACATAATGTAAACATATTTAGGTTCAAATCAACCGAAGAGGAACGAATAAGTAATAATTATTATAATAATAACAAATGGAACAGAATGATAAACCATCAAAGAACGAAACCATTCAAAATGAAAATATATTATAAAAGATACTTAAATATAGAAAAAACAAAACACCGGAAAACCATTCAAATTAAACCGGATGTCACTTTTGCGCTGCACTATATTTTCTATGTGTTAATCATTGGATTCGAACAATGTTTTATAAGTTTTAACAATAATTTTATACCTATCTGTTGTGTGATGAGGATGACAAAGCATAAGTATTAAGCCAATAAAGGGTGAGAACTAGAAGCGAGATGTGGATGGGGGCTATACTCATGAAGTGAAGTGGTGATGGTAGAGAGTAAAATACCATCAATAGGCTTATTGTGTCTATATTCATAATGATAATTGTAATATTTGAACAAAATTATATTTTGTGGAGCAAGTATGAAGGAAATATATGTCTTGTTGGCAATGTATCGGAACCTCGACTGAAAAGTCTGCAAATAAACATTTGGGTGCTTGCACATCACAATCGCAAAAACGGACTCGACCGAAAATGAGTATTTAAAAAAAAAAAAAAAAAAATATGGAATTCCTTGTGCAACACACATGAATGAGATATCTGTATTGAGTAGATTTTCAATTTAAATTAAGAACGGGCCTTGATGTGATTTGGTTTGGATGAACTTCGAACAAGGATGTTAAGGTTAAACTTTAAAAGGAAATTGTTTTATTGCTGAAATTAGTCAAACGCGGCTGCATGACGACAACGGGCGGTGACGAATTTGATGGCATGGCATTGGTTGGCTGAGCCTTGCAAGCACTGATCAACACACTATCCATAGCATAATTGGCTTCTTCTAGTGAGCAAGGAGAGCGAGGATGATGTTGGAATGATCATCAATTAAATATTAAATACCTATAAATAAGTAGTGCACTTGTAACAGTAATTTCTGTGTTTTTACTCAGTCGCAAGATCAATGGCATTTTTTACATTTTACAAATCAGAACAGATGAACTCGTGTGTATTATGCTAGAAGTATGACAAGTGGGTTTATTTCATATTAATCATGTTCAAAGTCGAGGCCTTTATCAAACATTGTCAATTTAGTGTCGTTTCACTTGCCAAACCTAAAAATTAAACACCTACATACATCCAAATTAACTAACACCACATAGCAAAGGATTAACCAATATGCTGTGGACTAATTGACGTTTAATAACTTATTCTACCGAGGAGGGTTGATTAGCGAATGAATAAATCATAAAAAAAAATTTTTTTCTCTGCCACAATCGATTGCCACATATACATTGTAGAATACATTATTTGAAAGTAGCCCATAAAATTTGAATTCGTACTGTGTTATACTCGCACAATCGTATATATTTACTTCAGTAAACGTACATAGAAAACGTTTATCTTATTCGTGATTGCGCCTTTTAGATCGAATGATCCAATCGCAAGTTAGAATCTAAGATTTAATTAAGAAATGTATGCAATAGGCTTTGTATGAAGACATTCATTAAAGATCCATCAAACCATCAAAGTCGTTGCGTTGTTACTTTACTTGAATATTAAAAATATTACTTAACATCGCCTACCAGATCCTCTCTGCCGTAATATGTGAACGTCTGAAGCCTTTCGTCAACAATATGATTGGTCCTCATCAATGTGGCTTCAGGCCAGGGAAGTCAACCATCGACCAAATTTTCACGTTGGGGCAGATCCTGAAAAAAACCTATGAACTCCAAATCGATACCCAACACCTTTTCATCGATATTAAGGCCGCGTATGACAGCATCTACAGAGAAGAACTGTATAAAGCTATGTCTAATCTTGGCATCCCTGCCAAACTCGTTCGCTTGTGCAAAATGACGATGGAGAACTCACGCTGCTCCATCAAGTTTGGCAACTAGATTACGGAATCTTTCGACGTCAAAAAAGGATTCAGACAAGGCGATGCACTGTCGTGCATCACATCGTTTTTGAGAAGATAATGCAGAACTCCACCGTCAACACCGAGGCACTATCTTCCAAAAAATCTTTTCAACTTCTCGCTTACGCCGATTATTTTGATATAATGGGAGGATTGAGACAGAAGCGGAAAAAAATGGGTTTAGCGGTAAATGAGGGAAAAACGAAGTCTTCGAGGAAGGACATTCAACACCGACGGGTCGGACAGAACGTCACAATAGATGCATACAACTTCGAGGTAGTACAGGAGTTTGTCTACCTAGGCTCCGCTATTAACACGGGCAATAACACCAGCGCCGAGATCAGACGAAGAATAACTCTTGCTAATCGCTGTTTCTTTGTGCTAAGAAAGCAATTGAGTTTGAGTGGAAAAGCCCTGTCTCGAGCAACTAAGGTAAAATTTAAAAACGCCCTCATCTCACTCCTGTATGGTGCAGACCTTGACAAAATCGGATGAATGTGACTTAGGCTGTTTCGAGAGGAAAGTTCTTGGGGTCATCTTTGGCCCCGTGTGCCTTGAAGGGGAATGGCGAAGAAGATTTAACAGCGAACTTTACGGGTCCAGAGACTCAGATGGCTCGGTCATTTAGAATGGATGGACACAAATGCTCCGGCCCGGAAAGTCTTCGAAACTATTTCCGAGGGACGTAGGATGAGAGAAAGACCCCGACTCAGGTGGTGCATACAAGTGGGAGAGGACCTCAATCAGAATGAAAAACTGGAGACAGCTAGCTAGGGACCGAGCTGGCTAGCGGAGACTATTGGTTGAAGCCCAAGTCCACAACGGACTGTAGCGCCAGCTTAAGTAAGTAAGTATTACAATATATAGCAAAGACAACAACAAATCGGTAGTCAAGTAAGTACCAACAACTAAACTTACAGTAGAGTATGGCAGGAACAAATTATTTATATACATTTTTACCCATAGGTTAACTCTTATTCTATGGGTTAGTTTACCTGTGGGATAAGAGAGGAATATGCGTTTTTCGTTAGAAAGACTGTTAAAAACTAGGCATGCATGCATATGTAGGTACCTAAATCACAAGTTTAAAATGTCATACAATGAAATTTGCTTTTCTTTTACAAACAAATAAATGTCCTTTGTTAAAGTCTATTTATTCTATACGTCCATTTTAATCATGTACAGCAAAAGAAACAAAAAATAAGCACTGTTTTCTCAATAACTTTCCTCCCTAACTTTTCTTTAATTTTTTCAATGCGATTAAGCCGATTTTAAAGACGTTGCTTCTCGCCTCGGAAACAACACACCACCACCCTTAAGCCAAAATAAAAAAAAAGACTATCAGATCAGTACCACTTTCAGTATTGACATCTTAATTTTTGCGCCCTGTCAAATTGTTTACATTCTTTTATTCTGTTTTCCTTTTTTCCAAGGGAGAAGAAAAGGTTGAAATCGACCGGCCTTCCGACCTTCTCGAATAAATGTCATATTTTGAACTTCTTTCCCAAATCGAGCACATAAATAAATGTTCAATTGGTGTTTTAAAATTGTGTTCGTTTCGCATAAAGGGCGCACAAAGGGTTAACCGATACACAAAGTTTTACGCATTATTGAATAAATAAACTCAAGTCAGAATCAATTTGAAGCTTTCGGATTATAAAGGCCTTTATTTGTATGGGCAGCTAGAAGTGTGTTTAAATCATAAATCGAACTTACTTCTTTTTCTTTGGCAGCCAATTCGTCAGCAAAATTATTATTATTACAACTATTGCTAATATTATTTGTATTTGCGTTGTTATTATTACTATTGTTGCTAGTGTTATTACTATTGTTATAATTTCTTGTTGACTCGATACCACTAGTTCCATCTACCGTTGACAGATGCGGACTGTGCGATCGATTTGACGTTTGATTACTTGCAAGCGTTGCTGATTCCCTGGAATCTTGGAAGAGATTCATTTCGGCTGTCATTGCCGTTATAAGCTTACTAGCATTCGTTGTTGTTTTACAAACAATTGTTGATGAGACAAATTGGAAGCTGTATTGGACGGAACTGAAGTTGTTTCCTTTATTTGATTGTGATTGAAGATTAATTTTGCCGAATTAAGGCATCCGTTAAGTGTGCTCCCGTTCTCAGATAATGGCGGAGACGGCGATGGTGTGGCTGCAAGCAAATTTCCGTTTCGATGTAAATGCTGTGTTATCGCAACACTATTCAATTTGCTTTTGGTGTTGTTGTTGTTAGAGCAGTTGTTGTCATTCATCGTTGGAGGTGATAATTTGATAATTGGTGTTGTTGTCAACGATGTTTGAGATGGTGGTGCTAAATGGATCGGTGAAGCTGCTGTTGTTGTTGATGTTGTAACTGAAGGAGTCGTCGACAATTCTTCTTTTTAAGTATTTACTTCCTTTTCAGCCAATGAAGCTCTCTGTAAATATAGACAAAAAAAGATAGTTAAGATTTACACAAAATTTGAAATTAAAGAAGAAGCTAGATTCCAGATGCTTCACCCATTTCAACCTCGTCATTTGAAGTTTGAAAAATTGTTCCCATTTTAATGTCTACCATGGTATCGGCAAAACTCATAGTCTAATAAGTCTCCATTTAAAATGATATTTTCGAAAGTAAAACGCCTCTACTCACACTGCACTCTTTGCAATTCTTTACGATATACCTTCAGTTTTTTTTTTTGCATTGGTAAGAAAAAAATTGGTAGTATTATCCCCTACAAGCAACAAAATTACAACAGAAACAATTTTTGCATAAATGTATTTCCGATCAATTTGAATTTGGACAAAGGCAAACGCATTCCACTCAGTTCAAAGTCATAGTCACTCATACACTGCGTGAGAGGAGCTTGAAAATTCGTCTAAATTTACTGCTGGCGTTTCAATAGTTTGGAAAAAGTTTTTCTTGTTGTTTGGATTTGAGAGTGGATGGAAAACATTAAAAAAAAAAAAAAACAAAAAAACGACCACGAATCCAAGCAATCCAACAAGCAGTCAAATAAGACCTTCTTCCTTTGTCGGGCACACCCTCATTAATTTTGCTTTTAAAGTAATTACGGGCTAAATTTGCCCAAATTAATACGTAACTCTACGTCCGAAGCATATAGCTTCACCATCTATACATAAATGTGTGCATACAGTTGTGGATTTATATATAAGCCAATTTGGGGAAGAGTCCAAAATGGCAAATTAGTCAGTTGAATCGAAGACCAAACACCAACATCATAAGTAATGATAAGAAGCAAGGGACAATCCGAAATTGTTCCGGTTAAAGTAAGCAGAATAATAAAATTCGAATGGCAATTACATGTCCTAGCTGCTTGGTCTTGGTCCTCAAGAATCGAACGAGAAAACCGACTCATACCAAGGAATTACTTTTATGTAATTTTATCTGTCTTTGTTCATCCGATTGTTGTGGCTACTTGAATTTTGAATACCTTTTGTCTGTCTGGCAAACAGCAACAGTCCCCGGCTTCCATCTCCCACCTATAAAATTTAAATCTAGGTATTGGGAAGAATTATGATTCTTGGTTTTTGTTACCTTGGAGTTTTTTTTTTCAATTTCTTTCAAAGATAGAAAAGACAAAGACACACCAGAGAGACGAACAGATAAAAATATAGAAAAACAAGTGTTGGTTTCTCATGAGGATTGAATCTCAACAAGTCGTGGTGCCACGGGTATCAAAATCAAATATTTACCCGAAAAAAACAATATATATGTACATACATATAAGGAAGACAAAAACAAAACAAATTAAGACGAAATTAAGCTCAACAAAGTTTGTCAGAGGAAAATCGATAAAAGAGAAATGAGTTATGAGGCAACCTGCAAAAATCTGCTGAGGGAACACAGCAATCCTTTCTCATCAGTTCATCACCAACGAGAACGACTCTAAACCATTCTACGATATACCCCTTCAGGCAGATAGCTATTAGAAGATTTATCGCAATCGAAAAACTTACGTCGAATTGAAAAATTCAAAATCCCTCACCATTGCTCTCTCACGCCGCGGAAGGAACCCTTTTCCTTTTGATTCAGTTCGAAATATGTATTACTGAGGAAGCGCGCGATGACAACTTGTTCCGGCTGGGTAGCCGAAAGGCGGGCCAAACTTGTCTCTAACTTTTGTTGTCATTCCCAAAGTCGATAATGTTTAATTACAGATTACATCTGACAACCGCACCCACCGCCCACCTCTCTTGATTTTAATGATTTTTAAGCTTAAAGATATCAGATAAATAGGTACAGAGAATTGGTTGAACATTTTTGAGGTCTGATTCTGATTCCGATGGTTGGAACCCTTTCAATTGATTTTACAAAAGTCTTCGACGTAAAAATGCGGGAAAATGGAACTGTGGCGCTCTATACCCCAGCCGCCAGCCGCAAGGGCTGGTTTTCCGATTTCCAAGAGATACTTTTATTCTTTTTTGTTCATCATTTTCGGTTTCGATGTTGCTTACATTTTTTCGCCTTAAAAGGAAATATTTTTCACCTTTCCATCAATACAAATATCAATTAACGAAAACGTAAAAGGGTTAATTAACTAAAATGCGGGCCTCACTTCAAGCACAAAGGACCACATCGACCTTAAGCATGTATGATTTTCATACATACAAAGGTACATATGTATATATTTGAGTATCTCTTGCGTTCATTTATTTTTAAACCAAAACATTATATTCAAAGATCTGAAATTTTGATTTTACTTTTTTTTGGCAAAAACTATCCCATTTGGTGATTTGCTTTAGATTTCGGCAGAAGAAAAAACATTTGTTTGATATTACTTTTTCCTTAGTTAAAAGCAAATTCGTCATATCCTGAAAATAAAAGGGTAGGGATGATCAGCATGCTCAAATATTATTGTTGTTTTTTATACAGTATTTACTCGTCCCCCAATTGTCCGAACGAGATTCGTTCATTCGACGACTTCTGGAACGATAGTGGGTATGCAAAAGTATCGCTATCATTAATGGCTTCCTCGAGTGGGCTCGATGAATTGAGAGCTGATGGCGTAAAACAGAAAAGTATAGTCTTCGAATTAGAAGAGCGAACCTTGCAAATACACGTATCCAGTATCCTACCTTCTACCGGAATAAAGTTCATATCGTTTTAAATCCACTTCAAGTGTTCCTTTTCGTTTTTGATCTTTTTCTATGTCTATTGATTCTCTGTTGTTGATTGCTGCTGATATAGTGTTGGCAGTAAAAGGGTGGTATTTGATGTTCTATTTTTTGAAATTCGATGTGCTAAGGATATGGCGAGTATAAATAGTGTAGAGTGTATCCGTAGCTTAGTGGTAAGGTGCGTTGGCTGCTAAGCAGAACGTCGTGGGTTCGAATCCTACTCGGGCCCAAAGTTTTTATTTCATCTTTCACGGACACTTATTTATTTATTTATTTATTTTTATTTTATTGAAAATAAGCTGTACATTAAGTTAAACTTATTAAAAGTACAGGAAATAATACAATACAAGAATTTAATATAAATTGATAAATCAAAATTTACAATATAAAAACCATTTTACATAAATTAAACAAATTGAA
>CAKKXW010000001.1:75715638-75750707 GCA_920937365.1 Sphaerophoria rueppellii
CTTAAACGTACTTCCAGCTTACCTTTTTGGTTATGTTCCGAATACCACATGTTTTATTCATAAGTTTCTCTTATATCCAGTGAAAGAACGAATTTATCTCATTAAGTATGGGGGAGCACTTCCCCCCTGTTAAAAGGTTTTTTAATTCTGAGTATATTTCAAAAGATGAACTTCTTATGCAAAACACACGGACAAACTTTAAGGAAACAATGGCTTGCATAACTTGCGCCAAACGTATTTGTGTAAGGTTTTATACAAGCCATATACAAATCAAGAAATAGCTTCGCTTAAGCCTTATACAAGTTAAATTGTTACTTGGGACGAACTTCTGTAAGATCAATTTGAATTGAACGAAGAATTCAAACAGGCACACAAAACGTATTCTTCAAGTAGAAAACTTTATATGAGTCTTAATTTTTTGGAAAATTGTCCCCCCTTCACGAGGGGGTATGAATTACTCTATTTAAGCAAGAAAGTGACCTATATTCTCTTTGAATACTTATTTTGTACACCATAAGCCTTGTATTGGTTTTTCCATTCGACCTTCATGCAAATTCAGTCACAGTCCTTGAACAATAATAAACATTAACAAAAATATGTTCATCTTAGCTCATATTAGCTTAACCTTATTCCCTCTGTGATCTCTCCAATATCCACCTGATTTCCATTTCAACTCATTCGTAATTAAATTTATCTCTGCTGCATTATTTGTCTTCATTTCATTTCAATAAGAAACAAGAGAAAAAAAAATATACTTTAACCTTGTTCTCGAATTTTGTCTGAAAAATTTTCGTGCTCCTGCAAACACAAGACATATGCGATGTGTTGTATGACATCCTTTCCATTACCACCCTATTAAAATGCGGGTAACTTTGACTTGTTTGTCGCTTTTATTTGTCTTCTTTCTGATGTACCCATCATCAGGTCCTTAAACATAACTCGTACATTATATACGCACATTCGAAAATTGCATTTTAAAAATTCATCTAAGGACCTCACCGACATCACAATTTTTGTTAAAAGAAAACGATGATGATGATGACTATATGACGATGATGCTTTTTGAGGACGACAACGACGACGATACAATATGATGATCATGAAGGTGGTGACGTTGAGAGGTTCTCGTTTTTGTGGATGACAAGGTAAACTCAGAAAAAGATGCATTCGGTATTTTAACGAATAAGTAAACAAAAACCTGAGAAAATGGAATAATTTACATTCGGAAAAGTTGTGCTTCAATCGAGATATAATGCAAGCTGGAGAGAGAGAGAGCAGAATGCATTTAATCTACATTCTCTAAGTCCCTCAAACGAGAAATTATTGGTTCTTGGTTGGCCTTTAGTTAAGCTCAGATATCAACCAATTTGTGGTTATGTTATGGTTGTCTCTAAAGCACGTCGGTTGGATGGGATATGAATTCAGAATTATCAATAGTTCTGGTCATTATTTGGGTAAAGTGTGAGTCAAGGAATTCCTTCTTGGATTTCAACAAATATCACGTTATTAGATTTTGTCTGTTATTTAAGCGAACTAATTTAATGAAAATAAGTTTTTCCATTCGTATCGTTATGAGGAACGTCTTTGATATAATTCACCTGAACATTTTTCGAAAACATTTTCTAACGTTAAAACCAAATAATGAAACAACAACTCTACCTCGTTGCGCTAAGGAATACAATTTAATAAACATCATTTCACTTCCTCATGGCCATAATTGATCAAAAAGCCTGTCTAAGTCTCTTGCGATGACATACACAGCGATACAACCCATGGCACATTACCATCATCTCATCAATTAGCATTAATCATTTTAGCTTGTCCCGAAACCCTAACCTATATCCATATCCCCACCCAAACTGTACACAACTGCGTGAATTGAATATGTCTATAATAAAGGAGTACCAACACTGTGCGAACACTGGCTAATATAATACGCTCATCATCCTTAAGTGGCTAACCAAGCAGTCTATATGGCAATCTAACAATAATGCAATAAGCTAGATTCAACCCATCAGCCCTTTAGGACTTGCTTCTTCAGTTTCTTCTACATTTCCTATTTATGGCAAAGTGCCTTTGTAGCTTTTGTTGGTAGGTAGATAGGTTGGTTAGAGGAATACTTGTTAGAGTCCTTGAGGAGCTAATAGCGTCATTATGTTAAGGTGCTTTCATAACTTATTATGACACAATAGCTATAGTATACAGCATCACTGTAAGAGTTGGGGTTCAAGTTCGGTTTCAGAATACAGACTAACAACAACACAGGTGGAAGAGAGTTTATTGGACCATTTTCTGGAAATGACTTTGTTCTTGGGACATCGTCGTCGTCGTGTCGTGTCGGTTGGTTGTCATCGGAGGTAAGGACAACTCTAAGCGTTAGGTGTAACTCGTGCTTGTAATAATGCTATGGTACTGACTGGCTGCTGCTTATTGTTGGTTCGGCAGCGACTAAGTGGTTTGTGGATCTGGTTAGTTGGATGTAAATTGAAAATTAATGCATGGATGGACACTAATTCGGAAGACATAAGCCTGATGTTCAGAATGATGTTTTTTTCTTGCGGAATAAACATAAGGTCGACAAATTTGTGAGCCCACTTCGATCAATAGAGTTTGTCAGGCAGAAATTTCGATGGAAACGGTTATAATTTCTTAAAAGTTTCGAGGTGCAAAAATGTACTTGGCACATTAATTCGCAGAAATTCAATTTAACAATTGGTGCAAGTGCTCTTGGCTTCTTTTGCAACCAAGATGCATATTTAATTACTTACTCGCAATCTCCAATTTCCGATCCAAAGATCCAAGAATCCTTAATTTAATTTTGTCGTCCTTTTCTGAACATTCCTTTTTCAGACTCTTCATTTGCAGGTCATTACCGATTAAAAAAGGGAAATTTTACTTTCTCTCTTTATTAAAAATGTGAAAATTGAAGACAACTTCTTCGCAAAGGAAATTGAAACGGATGAAGTGCATTGCTGATAAAAGTTCCCAAAATACCTCGAAGACATTCAACCAAATAAAACTTACTTTCATTGAAAGAAAGAAAAGCTATATCTGTAACACCACAGACCACACCACTATCACAAATCGACCGACCAAAGCAACGATCAAGACCAAGGAAGTAGGAATAGGAACTTTACTTAAGGACCTTGGAAAAAAGTATCCTTTCAGGTTCTTTTTTTTTCATGGAAGTAATAAATTTTACTGCTGTCGGCGGACATAAGAATAGTCAAGTCCAAGTTCAAGACAAAGAAAAGAACTTGATTTATGAAATCGTAGTTTTATTTATTGGTCTTCGAGCTGCAGAGCTTCAGGAGCAATACGGTAACTTAGAATTTTTTTTTCACCGGCGCACGATTTATGTTTGAATTGGTTTAGCTTTTTCCTATATTTTCTTCATTTTGTTCAATTTTGGCTTTTGTTTTTATATAAAGAGAGAGACTTCAACTTTATATGTGCTTGGGAAATATCGAAGAATTAGGAGGGTCCTTTTCTTGTGAATTTACTCGAATATGTATGTATATATTTTTTATTTTCTTAAGAGATTAACTATTAAAGGTGCTGTGACAACTTCAAGCTTTCAAGTTAACAACAGAAATATATGCACAAATGAGTGGCTCGACATCTCATGAAGAGCCAAGGCCTAAGTGGCTTACTCTCATCAACAATTTTCTAGGTGCGTGTGAAGAATTGAGGGCACCTACAATTTAACGCCGATTCCGAAAGGCAAAGTTGAGAAGCACTCGAACCCACGACATTCTGCTTAGCAGCCAACACACCTAACCCCTAAGCTAAAGACACTACAGGACCGAAAATCCGCCGAAGAATTTTTCTTTTGAAAGTACCCAGTATCAATTCCCCTTTGCTTACTTATCGTCCAACACTCCGCGCCGTATAGAGAAGGACTGCTAAAAGCAAATTTTTTTTTATAGCAGACACTTTGTCTTTCGAGTGAGGAGTTTTAAAGTTTGAACCTAGTTGTTTTGCCAAACCGAAGCAGCAACGGTTCGCTGGGGTAATTCTTCGTCGAATCTCCACTTAGGTTTCATTTTTGGGATTGATGTTTGTTCCAAGGTTGGTGAACTCCTTAACTACCTCGAAATTGTTGCTACAACAGTGACGTTATGCACAAGGCGGTGGACAGATGTTGCTTTGTTTGGTGATGGCATGTACTTTGATTTGTCCTTATTTACTGCAAGACCAACGAGTTTCACCTGTTCTTTAATCACTGCGAAGGCCTCAAGCATATCAGATGTCTACGTCATCCGCATAGCCAAGGAGCTGGGTGGATTTGTTGAAGATAGTATTTTCCGTGCTCACACCTGCCTTGCGCACTATCTGCTCCAAGACTAAGTCTTTTCATCTTCTTGTCTAGGACCTACGCATGCTTGAAACAACTCGGATGAGCTTTTACCCATTTGCACACTGCACTGCGTATTAGCATCATGCGGCACAGCTGGATCAGTTGGCTCGGGATTCCAGATTCAGACATCGCCATCATAAGCTCTTGGAGGTGGATGCTATCATAAGCAGCTTTGTAGACGGTGAAAAAATGGTGGGTTTTGACTTGAACTTCATTGGTCTTTTCCAGGATTTGCCTCAGTGTGAATATTTGGTCTATCGTTGTTCTGCCTGGCTTGAAGCCACATTGGTAAGTGCCAATTATTGTGCTGTAGAGCGGTTTAAGACGCTCACACAGTACGTTGTATAGGATTTTGTATGCAACATTAGGTAGGAATATACCTCTATCGGTTTTGCATGAAATAGGATCGCCTTTTTTGTAGATGGGGCACTAAGCCAGTCAGTGGGCATGCATGTTTCCTCCCACACTTTGTTGATGACCCGGTTCATGCTTTTGAATGGCTCTTTCTACATTTTCTGTTCTGGGGACTGGGACTGGCTCTTTATTGACTGGTCTTGCTTCTCCTTCATCATTAGCTCGTTCGACAGCATGAAAATTCAGCAGCTGTTAGAATTGCTGCTTGAGGACACCTACAATTCGCTGTGGTGCTTCGGTGACTAGGTTTCCTTCACTGTTCTGAAACCAGAAGCTAATTGCTTCGACTCTTTAAAGAAACGTCGGTTGTTGGTTTTGCCCGTGACTCTTCTAGATCTTTGAGCTGAGAAACTGCGGATGCTCTTTTTCTCCTTCGCAAGGCCTTTTTCTAATTTCTCCTTTATGTTTAGTACTCTTCTCTTGCTTATCTTGTTTTCCGTTGCAGCATTTGCAAGCGTGCATTTTCCGTCTCTCATTTCAATAACTCGAATTCATCATCATACCACGGGTTCTTTTTCGGGGGTGGCTGGTAACCTATGGTGGAAGAAAAATCTATTTATTAAAAAACTACCAACTGATATGAACCTCAAATAGGCATTCGCTTTCAAATTGCAAGCATTTCTTTAAAGAAAATAAAACACAACTTCTTCCGCATGTCAAATTGACGCAATACTTTTGAATTCAAAGGCCTGTCATAATCGGCAATTTAACAGAACATTCTCGTCAATAACTACTAATGATTGATTCAAGTTGAATTAATGAATTAGATACATACTTAGCAACCAAAGCACGAACACGCACCCAAAACTCTCTGCATTCAATTTGTACAATTTACAATGAATCCATTGATTGATTGACACCACCCACAACAAGAAATAATATCTTTGCATTTTAAATTGTACACGATTGATTGTGAATCTCAAAGAGTCCATCTATATAATACTCAATAATCACCATGGCTCTAATGCCATTATTAGTCTCAATTGCTTTGAGCACTCCTGACCATCAATCTGAATTAATTGAACACAAAGCCCAGACAATAACCGTATACGCACCCAAAACGCACAAGGATGAGGAGTACAATTGTAATTGATTTCCACAATGTTGTGAATTATTCACAATCTAATAAATTGCAGATTGATTTGTTTAGCGTTTCCTTGATTCTTTTTTTTCGAAAACCAAAGGCGACCGACAGAGTTCTGTTTTATATATTATGAACTCAAAAACTGGGTTAAACCAATAACACTCATCAAAAGCAGATCGACGCGATGTACGCACCTGTGATGTCAACAACCTGCTTTCTCTTCTAAAACACAATAAAACAGCCTTGAAACCACATTCCCAAGATGCGAGGTGATTTTTCAAAAACCTCCACACATCACGCACTTAACTCCCATGGTCCCTGTTTAGTTTCTAAATTTTTGGTAACCTTTAAAATTGGGAAAGTTCTCGTGGGATTCCTTAATTTTATCAGATGATTTGGCCCACAACCACATTAGACACCACCGACCATCGTACCGTCTCACAACCAAATATCGTTTGTCTGATATTAAAAAAAAAAAAAACCAAACGAAAATAAAAGCTAAACAAATGCTAAAGCCCAAAGAAATAAATCATACAAATGGAATTGTGGGAGGAAGAGATGAAGCTGTATAGCTATCCCAATGCAAGATTCCAGAAATGATAAATGACTGCACTTGGGGGCGCTAATTTTCAACGTATGAATGTGCTACATTTTCCGCTTTTGGATGGATTTTTTCCATTTTCATTTTTGTTGGTTAAACATTTTTTTTTCCTTTTTGGTTTGTTGTGTTTTGATTCAGTAGCGCCGCGGTCGTTGGGATTAATGAAAAGTCAACAGGCACTATGAGCTATGACAAATTACGAGCGGCCAAGATAAATGCGGTTTTTCAAGGTGTCATGCTAAGCGACTAATGGCTTTGGTGACACGACATGGACACGGAAGAACAGACGACCGAAGACGACGACGAAGAACGGTGACGGACGCGACGGAAAGAGTGCAAAGAGCAAAATGTCAAAAATGTTCTAACCGCAGACGAATGTATGTCTCGTGTCGTCGCTGTCGTACGAGTAAGGTATGAATACAATTTGTTTTTTTTTTTTTCTTTCGTTTTCAAAGTGATGTTTTAATTTATTTACTTTTTTTTCGCTAGTTAGTTTTACGCTCGATGAAAAATTGCTTTTAATTTGTAGCGGATTAGAGATGAATTTGGGATGGGGTTGGCGGAATGAATACAAGGACAGCGGGAGTTTTCGTTTTTCATATGTGTGATTATGTATGATTAAAGATTGGAGGTTGCAGGGTTGACCTAAAAAGAGTTCAACTTGTTTTGAAAGAGCAGATGTTAGGTGAAGGATTTTTGTAAGATTTCAATTTAAGGACATGTTTCATATATATTTCCAGAAGTCAAAGTCAGTGCGGTGTGCGTTAGGTTGTTGGTAGGGTAGCAAAAGGGAGAGAAATATCCTTTTTCTCCTTTTACAACAGTTGGCAGCGAACGAATTTCACGGATGGACCGATGGCACCTACGGTTTGATACTCACTTTTCGATTTCCGCTTTCGAATTTCCGGCTGACTGTTTCTGGTTTCTTCTGTTAATAACATTTTACTGTTCCTTGCTATCAAACGCTGGGGTATCCTTAAAGGATCTAGGGTCAAATAAGGTAGGAACAGTATACCTATGAAAGATACATGTTTCTGAACTCAAACATTTTAATTATACCGATTTTGCGGTTTCAAAAGTAAACGTAACAAAAGTGCTTGAGAGTTAGAGGTTTATCTGCATAAACCTTTAGCTTATCCCCACAAAAAAAAAGTCCAGCGGTGTCAAATCACATGATCTTGGTGGCCAATTGATATCGCCACGACGAGAAATTACGCGGCTAGGAAATGTCGGTTATCACATGACATTAACTCTCCGAATTGACGGTGACACTCGTTCCATCGTCGTTTTCGAAGAAGTAAGGGCCAATCACATCTCCGGACTAAAGAGCGCACCCAACAGTGACTTTTCTCTTAAATTTTGTTCATTAACATACCCACCGAGTGAGAATTGTGCTTCGTCGCTAATTTTGTTCCAAAAATCGCTGTCCACCGCATGTTGTTCAAGGACCCATTCAACGTGTCTACGACGTTGTAAATGGTCATATGGCTTCAGTTTTTCATTTGCGGTATCAGACTAAGTTGACCGGAGTTCTTCCTGGTGACGACTTTCTTTCTTCGCGGTTCGGAACTTCATATACTTCTCTGATTTGTGAAGAGATAAAGATGAGCACGATTACTGCGTGGGTTATATAGGGTTTCCCTTAGTGTATCAATGGAGTTTCCTCCGGCTTTTAACGCTTGGTAACCGGTTATCAACAAGCTCTCCCTTGGCTATTAACGGAGTTTCCTCCAGCTATCAACGATCTTTGGATCAGCATTCAACAAGATTTCCCTTGGCTTATCAACGGCTGTGAATCAGTTTATCAACGGACTTTCCTCCGGCTTTCAACGGCGATTAACCGGTGTATCAACAATGTTTACCTTGGTTCATCAACGGCTTTGAACTGGTTTGTCAACGGAGTTTCCTCCGGCCTTCAACCGCTATTAACCGGTGTATCAACAAGGTTTCCCTTGGCTCAACAACGGCTTTGAACCGGTTTATCAATGGAGTTTCCTTCAACTTTCAACGTCGGTTAACCGGTGTTTTAACAGACATTTCCGGGACTTATACTTTAACCAACTGATCGGCTTCCGTATATTAAGAGGCCTGGAATGTTACCACTCTTTAACCTGATTTTGTCGTCGACGGTTCGCTCCCTTATGCACAATTCTTACAAGAAATGGGTGTGAATTATATTCGATAGAGTCGTAAAATTTCATACAAAAGTCTTTCTGGTCCGAAATGAATTATATTTTGTTGGTTTGATTCATGCTATTTCAAATTTGTAATGTATTCAGCTAGTGGATCATTAAAATTGTCAATTGGTATCGGAAATTTTTTGGAATCAACTATAACGCAGCAATTTTGGATGTTGGGTCCTTGGGTCATTTCTCAGAGATTTCACATTTCTTTTTTGATGCCTGTTTTTTTATTGTTGTGCGTCATCGTCGTCGGTCGACTTGAAAGGGCAAAAGCGACTTACAAAAGCACATACTCCGAATGCATTTACTCCTAGTCCCAAACAAGTCCAATTTGATTTGCTTTGTTGTAAAGAGCCTCAGCCTTTGTGTTCGCCTTTGGTATAACAGCGACGTAGTTTTCATCGTCATGTACAGGGAAATTCCTTATATTCACTTTTTTTTCTTTTTCCACAAAAAAAAAAAAGAAATTTAAATAGATGAAAAATGGTTTTGCTTCGCGGCGTTTGTCCTTTGGTTGGTCATTGCCTATTCACTATTCAGAAAGCATTACATTACTAGGTACTCGCAACATTTTTTTCCCCAACTCATGTTGTCGACGAACGGTAGTCGTCGTCGGGTATTGTCGTTGAGGCTTTACGGAAATGTCAACGTGTGCACGAGTTTACTCGGCTTCTTGTTAAATTTACATTTTTATTCGGATAAAGTTGGTATTTGTTGATGTTGACATGATATACATTTAGCGAGGCACAAAAGACGGCGCTATATGCCACTCCAGCTGCATGTGCATGGCATTCAAAATAGCAGCAATGGAAGGAAAGGCTCTTTGGCTCGGCCTTAAGCCATATGAGCGAACCAATATCAAATTGTATATTGCAACAATTGAAGAGGAAAATTTTTAAAATTGAACAAAACTGAGTATTATAGAATTTGCTGAGTTCGCTTTCAACTCGTGCTTAAATAATTTGCCTGCCCAATCACAAATGAACAAAAAAAATAACAGAAAATAGAGAAGGAGAAAAATACAATTTCCTTGATTAAAATAATCTACCTAGAAATTTTTCATTTGCACGCAAATTAACCACACTATTTGGACCTTCCCTTGGGGGAGCAATTTAAAAGGATTAACCTAACCCGTCCCATTAAAGGATGTTCTTGACAACAAAAACAACAAAACCAGTCGCCTATAACAACTTTTGCAGTGTCCTATCTTTATTTAAATGTGTAAGGTACACTGACTAACATTTAAATAAGAAAAAAGTTTAATTACTTCTGGTTGATTAAAAGGTTTTAATGACCGAAAAAGTCCTTTTGAGCGTGTCTAGAATTTGCAACCAAAGTAAAAAAAAAACTTTTTTATGGGTTTAATTTAAGCAAAAAAAAGAAGAGAGAATTTAACTTAAAAAAGAAGAACGTTAAGTAAAATTAAATAAATCATGTGTGACCCAGCAGCAATCTTACTGAAAATTAATTGGTGTGGTTCTGTTTTTGCAAACATTGCTTTTGGTTAAAAAATTTTCATTTTTAATTGATAATGAAATAACATTTAACAAGAAGATTTATGGCTTCAAAATATCACAATGGTCGAGTTGGAACAAGCATTAACTGAAAAAAAACCCGACTTTACTCACATTCCAAGTGTGCTTCAGTTAATTTAAATTAAATAACTCGCTCACCCATCCTCCCAGTTATGTTTGGAGTTAATAAATTGGACTTCACAAAATTGCTATTAATTATAATAAATTCTATCTAAACTGAAATTTATTACCCAATCGAAATTGTTGCGAGGTGATTTAATTTATCGCTTTTAATTTCCGTTTCCGATTAAGAGGATGTTAGGTGTAGATAGTAGTTACTAAGGCTATAAAATTGTGAATATAATTCAATAATAAGCAGGACGATAATATGCGAATATAATTTTCCCATGCGGATGGCATAGGAGCGGAATATCCTTTCGAGGAACGATAATTCTTATTTGTGAATATTGAAACAATTAACTTGTGAACGGAAGTTAGCTGATAATGTGAGAGATAGCAGATAGGTGTAATGGGTGGCTAAGTGGATGATAATGTTAGATATGTAAAGACTCTGTTATAGGGTTGTTATCCTTACTTAGGATGATAATCAACTTAAGTGTGAGATTATGTAATGGTTGAATGGATGCTCTATAGTTGTTCCTTTCTTGACGGCCGGCGGCGGTGTGTTGAAATAATTATGTATTTTTAAAGAAGGTTTATGATAATGTCGAAATTTTGTTTCAATCGTTCATCATTATCATCCATAAAATGGCTACCTTCATCTTCACGAAAGCTTTGATCTTCCGCTAAACCCATTTTTGCCGCTTCTGTCTCGATCACAAAGGCACCATTGATATCACGCTGTGTTCTTCCCATTTGACTTTTGCAAAATAGTGCCTCTGGTCTTCGAGGAAGGACATTCAACATCCCAGCGCGCGGCTCGGACAGAACGTCATAAAAGACACATATAACTTCGAGGTAGTAAAGTAGTTTGTCTATCAAGGCTCCGCTATAAACACGGGCTCCGAGATAAGGCGAAGAATAACTCTTGCTAATCGCTGTTGCTTTCAGCTAAGAAATCAATTGATTGCAAAAGCCCTCTCTCGATCAACTAAGGTATAACAATACAAGACTTTCATCATTCCAGTCTTAGTGTATGGTGCAGATGCGTTGATCTTGACAAAATCACAAATGTGAACTAGGCTGTTTCAAGAGAAAAGTTCTTCGGGTCATTTTTGGCCCCGTGTGCATTGATGGGGAACGGCGAAGAAGATCAGCGAGATCTATACGGGTTGTACAACGACATGGACCTGGTCAAGGTCCAGAGACTCAGATGATTCCGTCATTTAGAGCGGGTGGACACTAATTTTTTTAATTTTTTTTTTTTTTTTTTACACACTATCAGATAAAGTTAAAGAGAGCTTAAAGCAAGCCACATCTAACGACCATTAGTCTTTAACCCAGAAAACTGAGTTAATAGACCGGCTCATCACTTAGTGCAGTGTTAGTTGTTAGTAGGCAATCTAAAACAAACGAACACTTACACAAGAAATGACAAAATTATACAAATACAAACAAATAAAAAACAATACATGATTAGACAACACATAAAACAATTAAGAGCGTGCTACACTGGTTTTAAGCATAGTCTTTAATTTATTCTTATTAATATGAAAGTCAATAAGATCCATATTATAATTAAAAAGCCTACTCATCCTTGTCAAGGGCTCATGCATTCCGTAATTGGTCCTATGTCTTGGGACTTTAATAAGATCGATGCTGCGAAGGTGATAACCTCCTCCCCGATAGTAAAAAAGTATAGCACTAAGAAGGTCTGGTGCATCTGTGACGCCTGTTATGAGTTGATGAAGGAAAACTAAATCATTGTTAATCCTTCTTTGAGACAACGTTTGCATTTGAGGAAGTGATAATCGATCCTCATAAGGAGGAATATTTTGAGGATCATGCCATTGAATACCTTTTAATGCGAAACGAGTAAAATTACGTTGCACCGATTCTAACCTGTCAATATGAACGTTATAATAAGGACTCAAAATCTGTGAAGCATATTCAAGATGCGGACGAACAAGGCAATTATAAAGAGAAAGGGTGACGTTAGGATCAAGAAATTCTTTTGACCAACGCTTAACGAAACCCAGCATAGAATTAGCTTTATTAACAATGTTGTTAATGTGCTCTGTAAAATCAAGATTCGGTGTAAAAAGAACCCCTAGGTCCCTTACTTTAAAAACACGAGAAAGAATCTGCTGAGATATATAATACTCATAAGTCGGAGATGCTCTTTTTTTTGAGAATGTCATTGTCTGACATTTCGATGGGTTTAGATTTAATGCTCCGCC
Source organism: Sphaerophoria rueppellii (assembly GCA_920937365.1). NCBI lineage: Eukaryota > Metazoa > Arthropoda > Insecta > Diptera > Syrphidae > Sphaerophoria > Sphaerophoria rueppellii. The sequence goes on from CAKKXW010000001.1 coordinate 75,728,155, forward strand.
TTCGACACTTTTCCTGAGGGACGTAGAAGTAAGTAGAGGAAGACGGCTACTCAGGTGGCGTACCCATCTGGAAGATGACCTCAATCAACTTGGAGTGCAGACTCGAGACAGCTAGCTAGTGGCCGAGCTGGAGGAGACTTTTGATTGAGGCCCAAGTCCACAACGGACTGAAGTGCCATCTTATAATAAGTAAGTAAGATCCATACTATCCTTCCAGTTAAAAATGAGTCTGTCTGTCTCTTATTATGAATTGTTTTACAAAAGACTTTCCTCATCGCTGTTACGAACTAGCCTGTCGAGTTCCCTGCTCAACAATTCTCCGTAGCACTTTTCTTCCGAAAGTACCCATCCGTCTTTAACACCAGCAGTTTCGAAGTAATGGTAACATTGTTGGATTAAAAGACACTTAAGTAGCTTCTTTCTTATTGTTATTGGCTGTTACTGACGCAAGTTTATTTAATGATCGTACTTTTTCGACCTCTCGTTCTTCTTAAGGGTTTTTGAATAGCGACGCTACAAAAGTAGACCGATAGGGACAGCAAATCATCACATATTTTTTCCCGTTCTCTTAACATTTCTCTTCAGTAAAGTTTGCCATTCTATCATGGAAAGGTATACGATCCAACAACGAGTCGAAATTATTAAAATTTACTACCGAAATTCGGAGTCAGTGGTCTTTAAGAGCGCTACTCATCTTCAGCGATGAGGCTCATTTCTGGCTAGATGGCTTCGTCAATAAGCAAATTATGCATTATTGGTCAGTCAGCAATCCACATGTGCTTCACGAGGCACCATTACATCCCGAAAAAAACACTGTTTGGTGCGGTTTACATGCTGGTGGTGTCATTGGGCCGTACTTCTTCCGTGATGATCAAGACCGGCACGTTAGTGTGAATGGGAATCGCTACCGCTCAATGCTAACCGATTATTTTTGGAATGAATTTGATGATATGTGGTTTCAACAGGACGGTGCCACACAGCGGGCCAAACAATCGAATTATTGAGAACGAAGTTCGATGAGCGCATTATCTCCAGAAATGGACCTGTGAATTGGCCGCCTCGTTCATGCGATTTAACACCGTTAGACTATTTCCTGTGGGGCTACGTCAAATCTATGGTTTATGCCATCTAGCAAATCTACTATATCACTCCAATAAATATTTTACTTTTCCAAAAAATTGAAAAAAAAGGACAACATCAACATTAAAATTTCATTTCCGGACACAACACGGAAGTAACTTGTCATTTTGCCTCCACACTCTCCCTAATATTAAAAATTCAAAATAACATTAAATTCTACTAACATTCCAAGCAACAAATCTTGACACATAATGTCCAAAAAATGCGCAGCCAGAGTTGTACCTTCAAAACTTTTCTTTTTCCCCAAAATAAAAAAAAACTGCTTTCCAGAAAGAAAAACAAAATTTTTCATATTTATTAATTTTTCGGAAAAAAATTACCTCTGCAAAGTTTATTTAGGACAAAAATAATATTACAACAGGTACCTATGCCCGCATTTGACCTTTTTTTTGGCAATATTAAACGCAATATTTTATTTTAAATCTGTCACGTGCTGTGATCCGACTTGGAATTGGTCAGTTATTGTTGTTGTTTTTGGTATGTTTTGATTATTTATTTTTTTAATTTTTTAGTAGGTGAACCTTGGTGTGAGGGATATTTTTTTTTCCTTGCCGAAACGGAATCGGATATGAAAGCCATCACTTAAATTTTATATATTTATGTGCTCTGCTACACACTCCAAAATACAGAACAGAAATATGAATCCGGCAAAATCCTGGACTGTGAAACATATTAGATTCGTATACGGGCGCGCTGTTTTTAAATATTCATAAATCATAAATGGACCGCAGCATATACAAAAATGTCCTTGCTGGGGCATGGAGCTTATCTACTTGTCCTCGGGGTTCTCGTCATCGGTGTGTCCTCGGTTGTGCCGGTTGGACGACCAACGACGACTACGTTTTTTTTTTCTTTTTTAATATCGCCTTTCCACAGCGAATTTCGTTCTGGTCATTGGGTTTGTTTGTTGATTCGTTTTTGTTGGGAAAGAGATTCAAGGATGGTTGATTTTGATGCTGTCCAGTCGCTTGAAACAATTTAGGGCCCGGATCAAAGTGATTTTACAAAAAATGTATGAAACCTGTCAAACACATTAAATTGTGCAAATATTTTGATAGATCAAAAATTTGTTTGGGTAGAGGCGTCGAAGAATCAAATGAAAGGGTTGACATCGGATTGTTTTTTGCAATTGATAATTTGTTATATGGTGTGGAGGTGTGTATGGAAGATTGGTGTAGGTACTCAATGGTGCGAGGGGATATAAAATGTATACCTACACCAGGAAGTGGAAGTGCTTTCGCTGTCTCATCGCCCACTTGCTATATAGGATGGATAAAAAATTTAATTTTTGAGTATGCTATTGAAAGGTAAATATTTGTATTGATTGGCATGCGAATGTGTTTGTTTGTCGACAGGGAATATAAATATTGAAAAGACACCAAGGGAGATGGCTAGATGTAAAAAAAGTTTCTGTGAAAATGAAAGAATTCAACAAAAAATATGTAAGCAATTCCCCGAGTAGATTTCAAACGTAATTTGTTTAAATATTCATTGGCAATTTTTTTCATTCACTTGCTTTTTCGTAGGTATGGTATCTGGGATTTAGGGGCTGTTTTGCAAATTTTGTCGGCAGTTTTGTATATGAAAAAGTTAATGGAATAAAGGGATTGATGTTCGTAGACACATGTGCATTCAAGAGGACACAAGTGTCCTCACGGTCAACATCGGATGGCCAGTACCTCAACCCCAGTGGAAAGTTGTTGGCGGCAGCAAAGAGAGAGAAAGGGGAAGGAGGTATGCGTCCACTAACGCATGCCTCCTTTTCAACAAGCGGCAGCGGAAAAACTCCCCAAATGGAATCAACGGTGGTGTCTACACAGTTCCAGTAAGGATAAACTACTTAGTGAACGCCTTATAGGGCTACTACGTTATATTCCCAGCCCAGACCTATAAGGAGCGGCTCTTCGTCTTAGAGTTAAACTAAAGACCTGGCTCTCCAGGTTGAGGGTCCTGCGTCAGGGTGACTGCGCGGCCACATAAAGAACTATATTCCGAACCACCAACAACCCTCGGATACGGACGGAAATAATGAGGACGACCCACCCAAACGATTTAAGGGCAACGAATTTCGGTTTTGCATTTGGAATGTTAGGTCTCTTAACAGACCACGTTTAGCCAAACAAAAAGCGGAAGGTCTTGACTGATATAAAGTAGATGTAACTGCAATCCAAGAAATACGATGGGATGGTCCGGGCCTACGCAAAATGAAAAACTGTGATATATACTACTAAGACTGCTACGGGGAACAAAATAAGTGTCTATTTGGATGTGGATTTGTAGTTGGGACTCGACTCAAGAGGAAGGTCTTGAGTTTCTACTCAGTGAATGAGCGCATCACGACATTCCGAATCAAGTCTAAATTTACCAACATCAGCGTCATCTGCGCTCACGCCCCCACTGAGGAAAAGGATGAAGACACCAAAGTCAGGTTTTACGAGCTCCTCGACAATGCTTATGAGCAATGCCCTAGCTATGACAGTAAAATTGTCTTGTTTTACAAGAAAATATGGCCAAGCATAGACCTGAAACGGTCAAAAGGTCTGATTTCACTGAGCAGACAAAATATAAGCTCTACAACTGGAGTCATAACAGGACACTGCCTCATAGGCAGACATGCCTTGAGGCAAAGGGTCTACGCAAACGACTTCTGTAGAAGCTGTTTGGACGATTTGGAAGAGAAAACATCCCAACACCTTCTGTGTACATGTCTGACACTCTCCAATAGAAGGAATAACTATCCCATGAGTAACTTCTGTAGTGGTATCACAATGGACCTTTGAGGTCTAAGTGAGTCAGTAACATCTAGACAGCCACTCCAACCTTACGTTACCTTGTGTTGGATTTCTACCATTACCATACCTAACTCCCCTTTGCGTAGAAAGAAAGTTACGAGTCAAAACGCATGTTTAAGCGCTACATTTCTATAGTCATTATTGTATCGTGTATAATAATACTAAATGATTTACTCTTTCAGTACATTCGGACGACCAGCACCGTCAAAACATTGCACGCCTACTTTATTGAAATCAACATTTACCTGTCAAGTGTCAAGTTAACGAGGATTTTTGCTGTCGCCATTTCGTTCCTGCATCTAGGTATAGGGACCTTATTTATAAATTATTCAGGAAAGGAGTTTTCATATTGGGAATGGTGATTGATCATTACATGAATCCTATGCAAACAAAATTCCTTTCTTCTTTTCTAATAAAATAAGCCAACGGGGTCTTGTTCTTCGTCCTTTTATACAACACTATAGTGATTTCGTTGTCGCACTACTGTGTTGGTTGTTGGCCGGATTGGCCTCAAAAATGGGTATTAAGTCTTCCAGTTTTATACTAATCCATTTCTGAAGGTGGATGAAACACCCCACTGAAAGGCTAGATAGATAGATAGATAAATAGATTTATTGATTAATCAAGAAAAAATTTACAAAATCATTATGTTTAATTGACTTAAATCTTTTAAAGCATGATCAGAGGAGCCGTCATCCAGATGATAGCTTTGCTAAATTTGTTAAATAACCCAAAAACAAATTACATATAACAAAATGAACAAAATGAAATAGTGTCGAAATCTTTCATTAATCTAACTAACAACAAAACCGTTGTGACACAAAGATAGGAAATTAGAAAAAAATGAAAGCGAAACAAGATAGCATACTTTGAGGACCTTGTAAAAATGCATGTCTTTTCATAGCAATTGATAAGCAATAAAAAGTCTGCAATGGGAGACCAAAACATCAGTGGAGTTGTTAGCGTTGGAGCAAATCAGAGCTAAGTCATTGCGGTGCGGTATGAAATTCAAAGATAACAACTCTCCTCTTGCTCGGAACAGGAAAGATATTTTTTCATAGCTAAAATTGTCATTGAAATAGTTGCCTCTCCTAGATCGTATTGGAGTTTTAAATATGTTTCTTTGTGAAGGGAACTTCTCGCCTTCTCTATATTGTCTTCTCTTGCTTTGTAATCGAGGCTTTCAAGTAAATTATAGAGAAAAGGTTTCCACTCCGTAACATTTTCCAAAGTCAAGCTTAAAGGTATTTCGCACGTGTCTGCTTAATTTTTCCATTCTTCAAACCATGAACTTTGGGACCTTATAACTGATACTGCAATTCTCCTTGCAATTTTATCGGTGTGGCTGTTCATCAGTTTCGATAAGAAGCAGTTTGGCGTTGTCTCCGGTAGACGAAGTTTTTCAGTGCTCTACTTACTACGGGTAACAGCACCATGGTTCTGCAGCATACAACATGATGGACTGAGACGTTGCGGTACAAACTTAATACTTGGTGCTGAATGAGAGAACTGAATTTGCGTATACTATATTTTACTTTAGCTTTTTCTCTAGGTGGTGCTTTTCTGTATTCAGGTTGCTCGTTACAGTAAAACCCAGGAATTGGTATCCTTTAACGTTTTCGATTAAATCTTCACCATAGTACCTAGTACAATTTTTCATTTGCAGCCAAAGGTCCAGTTCCTCTCCGAAAGACCATCGTTTTGGATTTGCTGAGATTTACAGTAAGGTTCCACTAAAAGCAATAATCCTGTAATTTATTGATCATTAGCTGCAGAGACTCCTGTGATTCCGATAGCAATTCAAGGTCGATTGCATATGCACAAGCATTTTAATAGGGAACCCATCAATTGTTAAGCAACATGTCATTCAAATCTGGAATGTAAAGGCAAAGTAGTGAGGGGCTAAGCTTACATCCTTGTTTCAATCCAGCGAACTCAAGAAACCACTCTGACAAATTTTGCCCATCCAATACTCTATAGCTTGTTTCTTTGTAGATGTTTTCAATCAACCTTCCAAATTTAAGCAATATCCCGTCTCTAAACAGCTGGAAAATAAGGACTTTTCTGTCGATAGAATCGAAAGCTGATCGGAAATCGACGAAAAATGTGTATAATTTTTTGCGCCTACGAAGATATATTTCAACAATGTTTGTAAAGCTAAAGATTGTAGGTACTTCGCTGAGAAAGTGCTTACTTTCGACCCATTTTGTAAGGCGGCATCTTAAGATTTCCATAAATATTTTAAGCGAAGAGTTAAGAAAAGATATACCCCTATAGTTCGATGGGTCCATCTTATCTCCTTTTTTATGTAAGGGATAAAAATTAAAGGTTTTCTAAAGGCATTAGGTGCATTTCCTGTGATGAAGATATCATTATATATACTTTTGTAAGATGCATTAAAAAATTTTTGTTGCATATTCAAAGAATTCATTAGGGATCCGATCAACTTCGGGAGCTTTATTTTCTTTAACATTTGCTACAATTACTTCAACCTCTGAGATTGTGATTTCACTATCTAGTATTAGATTTTCGAAATTAGGTCTGAAATAGTGAATTGGTTGAGGGAAAAGTTCTGCGTTCAACGTAGTCGGCTTTTAAGGAAATAACATTGAAATTTTGGTACAAGTTTAAGAATGCAAACAATTTTTTCCTAGCAGACTCACAGTCCTTATTATACAGTGGTGCGACAGCTCAAAAAGATCCAAGGCCTAAGTGGCTTACTCTCGTCAACATTTCTCTGGCTGCGTGTGAAGAATTGAGGCGACCTACAATTTAACGCCGATTCCAAACGGCAAAGTTGAGAAGTACTTTTTCATGACAGATGATACTCTTGGAAGTTTTGTCAGTTCTTCACAGGAGGCAGTGCCCGAATAGGACTTGAACCCACGACGTTCTGTTTAGCAGCCAACGCACCTTTTTTTATAATTTGCACCCACTCAGGGGATTTTTATACCCTTTTTATGCCAGGGACACAGTGAGTGCATTAGGAAGAAAAGAAGGGGTTGGAAAGGAGGTGTCGGTGTACATTGGTCTTAAGTTCTCGAACATTGAAATGACTGGAAAATACAGAGTGTGGAAGAGAGTTCCACATTCGCGTAGTACGGATAAAAAATGATTCTCTATACTTGAGAGTACCTACGTCCGAAGATGGGCTCGAGAGTAAACTGATGGGCATTCCTAGAAGCGCGAGTATTACGGGCGAATTGTTTGAGGGGAGGAATGCAACTGGCTATTTCACTAGAGCAATTACCGTTAAAGTAGCGATAGAACAGGGAGAGACACGCTACATTACAACGGTGGTCTAAAGGAGTGAATGCGTCAGTGATCTCTCTATCACCAATCATTCTTACAGCTCTTTTTTGAATTCCCTTCAAGAGGCTAAAGTAAGTAGCTGGAGCACCAGCCCAAAAGTGGGAATAGTACTCAAGCTTTGGACGGATATTGGTTTTATAGATAATAGCCAGATCAGATGGGGAAAAATATTTCTCGCACCGTCTTAAGAAACCCAAACATCTTGAGGCATATTTGGCGACATCGCGTATGTGCTCGGTCCACAAGAGGTGGTCAGTGATGCACATACCGAGAATCTCGAGATGTCCGGTCTCGTTGATGCAAGTGCCACTCATGGACAGTGACAAGGGGGGTATTTCTCGCTTCAACGCTACAAGACAGCATTGAGTTTTCGAAGCATTAAACTCTACACGGTTTTTAATTCTCCATTGTACAATGCTGCTTAATTCCGAGTTTAATGAGCTTATCATATTTTGGCGTTGAAGTTCCACATCCGTAGAAGAGGGATGTGAATCTCGAAACGAATATGAGAAGCTAAGGGTATTATCGTCAGCGAAACAATTTATTGGATTAGAAGTAACAGACAAGAGATCATCAATAAAAATGAGAAAGAGGGTCGGAGACGGAGCCCTAGGGCACACCAGCATTTATATTGTTGGTTTTGGACTTGAATCCGTCCAACACAACTTGTATTGAACGGTTCGAAGGAAAGTTTCTAATCCAACGAATAAGGGATTCATCGATACCGATGGCACGCATTTTCGATAAAAGAGCAAGATTCCAGACTTTATCAAATGCCTTTGAAATATCAAGTGCAACAATCTTACTTTCTCCAAAACGATGTAAAGACCAGTGGACCTGTTGCTGCGAAAGCCGTACTGCCGGTCATTAAGAAGCTTTCGGCCTTCGAGATATTTCTTGAGCTGATAGTTTATCAGCATTTCCATGACCTTAGAAAGAAGGGACGAGAAGACGATTCGCCTTTTTTGGGTTTGGCTGGACAAATGCTATTTTCCACCTGCACGGAACGAGCCCAGAAGAGTAGGATAGATGGAAAAGCTTACGCAAGAGTTTTGCCAGCGTGGAAGAACACCTCTTCAGAATAATAGCGGGGATACCATTCCGGACCAGCGGATTTATGTATGTTGGGATCCTTTATTACTCCCATCATAGCACAAGTGCGAAAGAAGATTTGTCCCATGGAATCATTGACCGGCTCAAGAACAGGCGGAGTCATGACACTCTCTGGCAGCGATGAATTGGCGGCGAACTGCCTAGCAAAAAGGTTAGCTTTCGCGAGCTAGCTAACAACTGGAGTGTCATTGTCAACGAGCGTAGGGACCGAGGAAGAAGAAGAATTCTTCATATTTCTTACAAATAACCAACAATTCTTACTACCTTTGGGACATTGCTGTATTTTTTTCCTTAATTTTTGGTCATGTAAAAATTTGGACCGCTGAATATGGTCATTATTGCCTAACCACTAAGCTACGGGCACTGTCCTTATCATACCTCGGTGATTTAGCTTTGCAGGGAACAGGATTAGCTTGATGTGTAATGGCTGTGGATGTTATGATGTTCTCATTCATGTTGTTGATGTTCATTTATTCGTTGTATTGTCATATTTCGGTTCAAACTCATTTGATACGCTTTTACTCGATTTTTGTTCCATTTCAGTTTTTGGAAGAAGACAATTTTGTGTTTTTCGTTCGCTTTCTGGTTCTGAAAAGTGGTCAAATTGGTGACCAATGGCATATCGACGGAGTATATCTGACTATCCACCTCGAAATCATACAGATAACCATCAGAAATGTTGTTAGACATGAAAAGATAATCTATACCTAACAGATTGGCCTGGATTGCGGATGAAAGTGAGTTTACCTTCCTCACCACTTTTTTGTGTGCCGTTCTAATGGACAGATCGAAAACATTTCCCATGTCCAAAACAATTTTTCCCCTAGCGTTTATCTATTTCTCCCTGGATTTTCTTGCAAACGAAGATTTTCCATATGAGACGCACTGTTCTTTCCCGAAAATACTATATTTGTTTAAAGGCTAAATTAAATAGGTACCTAAGCACAAAAAAATGATTATTGGGTCATAATTTCATAACTTACAGATCCTTTAACTTAAATGCATTTTCATAACTTCAATTTACCTTTCATAAGAGTCTATTGGAATAGGTATCCACATTGATTTAACAATAGGTACTGGTTTGGTTTACGTAGGTTAGGAACTAATTAATTTTAATACCTAACATCATCACTACCTATACCACAATCATACCAATGTAAAGAGAGACACATACACAAACCTGTTTTTAATGAAGACAATGCACAAAGTACAACCACACAAAATGTAGATATCCAAATGCATGCATGTCGCCATATATATGTGAACACATACCGTATGTTCTTATTATAAATTTCTTCAACAATCTGCTAACCAACTTTTTTATGTGATTTTATAAATTTAAGGCAAAACAAAATCTCTAATACCCAAATACATTGCTTCGTAACATGTAAGAGCGAGCAGCAACGAGTGGTAACCCAGACTCAATTTTAAATTTAAACAGAGAGAACGAGAAAAAAAAAGAAACATCCTCCAGCTAATCGATAAAACTGACTAATTATTGGCATTGCTAGGTAAAATTCTTAATTAACATGTTCTCTCCACTCAAGCTAGCTAGGGCGGCAAATCTCTCAAAAAAGTCATGGAAAAGATAAAACCCAAACCACCCATCCAGCCAACCCACCAGATCAAAGAAACAAAACGATGAACAATCGACATGAAACCAAGCTATCTAATCTAAGTTGGCAAAAACGAGACATCAATAGGTGTGAAAGAAAAAAAAATATTATTTCACAATCCCATCGTTCTTTGAACATACATTTCTCCACCAGGCAGCGGCACCCTACCCTACACGTATCTTGTTTTTTCATTCTGATGGGATACAAACACATTGAACAATCACTCTACTCAAATTATATCTCATGGATAAGTTGCGTGTGTACACATATAGTGTCTGTGTAAGCTGACAACTGGAAATCTCCCAAGAGTTGGGAATTGACTTCCAATGGAAACTGGATAAGTGGAATGTATGATTTAGCTCCACCCGTCACCCGAGTTAAAGACAAATCTAAATGAATTGAAAGGTTAGAAAGAGTTCGAGATACTTTCCAAATTGCTTGACAGCCATAGCATCCCTTCACAATATAGAATTCATCTCGGATGGAAACGAGCGAGTGCAGCTCAGTTTAAAGGGTGGGTTGTGGCATTTGCGTCGGTCTCGGAGAAAATCAGTCTTTGTAGCGGTGATGTTCTGTGTAACATGGATAAGACGGTATGGCAATTGGAATTCCTTTTCCTACTCGGATGCGTAGATATCTAGAATCAGTTGTTCCCAGTACAGCAAATCGTGTGCACGGTGTGATAACTTCTGTTTCTTGTGTGGACTGCGGGTATCGGTTTTTTTTTTCAAACAAGCAAACGTTCAACGAACTCATTTTTGCGTCGTGGTCATTGTCGCCTTGTTTTTGTTTTTGGTGTGGTGGATGATGGTTTTCGTTTTCGTCAAAGTGAAATTGAATCTTGGGTAGATTTAGTGTTTTTCATCCCTTTTTTAAAAAAAATGTAACTTAAAAACTTTTGCTTTTGGCTGGAAAAAAATTAAACGAATGTAAATAAATCAATTTCTGTGAACTCTAAAGTGCAATATCCCACCCTTCCAAAGCTTAACACTCAATTTATTTCCTTGTGAGAAATAAAAAACAAACAAATGAATTTGCAAATTGAAATGTGCTGTTGAAAGAGACCAAGTAAAGTGAATTACCAATTATTACTGTAAAAATTCTATATACCGTCGGCAAAGTTTTGAGTTTGAAAATGCAGGCCACAAAAATGAGAACCCCGTTTGCTATTCAAGAAATTCTTGGGCTTGGTGTTGGGAGGCAAACCACCAATATATCACCACCGATAAATGTGACTTCGTCGGGACTTTCGCCAACAGGATCCGTCAGAGATGCTGGTTCTATGTCACCAGATACAGTTAAGATGGCAGCTGCTGCTGCATCCGCTGCTAATCACTGTCAATTGCCCGTGTTTAATCCGGCAAATTTTTACGCTGCCGCTGGCTATGATCATAACACGTTGAATGCGGCACATCATCATCATATGACAACACTAGCAGCAGCGGCATATTTGCGTGGATTTTTGCCGCCGGGTTTCAGTACACCTCATGAATTCAGAGGGCATTTTCAACAGCATTTCGGAAGTCAATTTGGTGAGTGATATCAAAATTTTGATGATAAACTGAAAACTGGAGTTAGAAGAACATATTATGTTCTTGCGCAAAATATTTAACTTTGGTTTAAAGTTAATGTTAGGTTTCTCCTAGTATTCTAATATTTTCGTTGAATTTGGTCTTCAAAAACAAAATCGGAATTCATTAGAGTTTTGTTTTAATTCTGCGTTTTTAATGTGCCATCAGTCTTTTAAGATTTCGACAAGTGGATAGAAATATTCAAATAAAAATTATTTATTTTTTCAATTTTAAAATTTCAAAAATTTCAAACAATTCAAAAATTCTAGGCAAAATTATTTGGTTGTGACGCAACAATTTCAACGAAAATAGTCTCCTATTGCTACCGTCAAAACCACATCCCGTTTCGGCGAGTACTTTTTACTTTTACAGCCGCTTTTAGACAGTTCAGTTGTGCAATTTTTTTATTTAGACGTCAGTAGACTTTTCATCTTACTTATGAGCAATCGAAATTTAAAAGAAAAAAACTAAGAACTGATCAACTGAAACTTAAGTAAATTTCATCAGTTTCAGTTTCACGTCACAATCACTGCTCATTCAAAAATAGTGGTGCCAAATTATTAATGTTTAGAAAGTATATAAACACATGTGAGACATTTTCTCAAAATATTTTCGTGTGTGCTCAATATTTCAAGATGTGAATTTTATAGTAGTGCCCATGGGTTAGTGGTTTGGTAAAGTGCGTTGGCTGCTAAGCAGAACGTCGTGGGTTCGAGTCCTACTCGTGCACATAGTTCTTATTTCATCTTTCACGGGCACTGCCTCTTGCGAAGAACTGACAAAAATTCCAAGAGTATCATCTGTCATGAAAAAGTGCTTCTCAACTTTGCCGTTCAGAATCGGCGTTTAATTGTAGATCCCCTCAATTCTTCACACGCACCTAGAGAATTGTTGATGAGAGTAAGCCACTTAGGCCTTGGCTCTTCAAGATCTGTCGCGCCACTCTTATTATTTTTTTTTACATTTAATTAAAAAGCATTTTTTCACAACTGCCAATCTATTTGACACCAATGTCAGCTGATATCTTTGATAATCTTGGTACTCCATATTACTAACATATAAAGCTGAAGAGTTTGTTCGTTTGAACGCGGTATACTCTGAAACTATTGATTCGAATGGTATAATTCTTTTTGTGTTAGATAGTCCATTAATTGAGGGAGGCTTTAGGCTACTTAACATTAAGCTGTGACCAATAAAAGCGAAGAATAAGTGGAAAATGTGGAAAAAACTGCAAAAAATGTAAATTTTTCTGCGTTTGAACGCGCTTATCTCAGGAACTGCTTAATCGAATTGAACAATTCTTTTTGTGTTAAATAGTTCATTAATTATGGAAGGACTTAGGCTTTATAACAATAGGAATCAGTAGAAAATGTTTAAGAAACGGCAACGAACTATTCATTTTCCTGATTGTTTGAAAGCGCTTATCCTAGCAACTGCTAAATAAAATTGAACAGTTCTTTTTGTATTGAACGCTCCATTTATCGAGGAAGGGTTTTAGCTATACAAGGTTACGCTAATAAGTTACGAATAATAAGAGACCATAGCATCAGTGAAAATTGTAGCAAAAACGGGGAAAATTATAAATATATGAAGGATTCGAGTTAACAACAATTTCGATTTAGAGAGAGTCCACTGTTTTAAAATAACTTCGCAATAAAATTCCCATGCGGGCATGATGCACAAGTTGAAGTCACACCTCTGGCCGGTAGATGAGGTAGAGGCGGACGAAGTCGCGGACAACTGCTAGTATTAAATACATAAGAAGATAATAAAGTTTTAAAACCATGTATATGTCGAATGTGTATCTATGTTCGGTAGATATTTGAATTGAAATTGATGATTTTGGCAATAGTTTTTAATCTTGCTGTCTTGTACCTAGCTACAAACTTAAACACCGGCATTTCTTAAATGTTTGAAATTTATATGAGTTTTTTTCACTTTACACCAAAAATATTAGTTTTCTCCGAAGGCACTTATTGGAAATTAGTTTTTTTTTTTTTTCATCTTCCAAAAAATATTAACTTTTTTTTCTTTATTAAAAAAAAATACTAAAATAAAACATTAAGTGAAAAATTCAAACTAATGTTTGTACCTATAGGTAATACTCTCAGCTACTTTAGTTTTAGTATTTGTTTTATTTTTGGTAAATGTTAATAGTTAATTTTTTTTATGACACCTTAAAATTTTTGTAAAGAAATAATTTTTGATATTTTTAGGACTGAAAAAATGGTATCCGTATTTTTTCAAATAATTAATCAAGATATACCTATTCATAAACATATATGTAGGTAAATAATTAAGAGCAAGTAGACGTTCTTCCTTTTGAGCAAACCCAATTAAGCGATTTTTGAAAACAAGAGAATAATTTCTTGTGATTCAACAAAAAATGATTTTATGCTTAAGAACCTGCAACAGTTTGGAAATTAATATTTAATTTTCAACAGCTTGATTAAACTTTAATAAAATGTAGATAGTTAAATAATTAATCTAAACTCAACTTACGCTTTACAAAAAATAGGGTAGTGGTAGTGAAAAATTGATTTAATTTCCTAATTTGACCATTTTTCCCAATAAAAACTCCACACACATGTGTTGGCATTCTTTCTTTCTGAATAGTTAAAACATCACACTAAAAAAATGTGTCTGAAGAAAGCAAAAAATTCAGTTCAGTGGAAGGTTTTATTCGATACGGTTTTAATACCTACGTTTTTCAAGATACACAAAGCTAGATTAGGACTCCCTGAAAAGTTGTTTTGAAGAAAAGTATCTGATTTATGTATTTTGAACAACGATAACAACTTAGAGGTGCTTCCACCAATGGCTTTTTCCTTCCGGAAATAACCATTGTTGGAAGCACCTTTAAGATGTTATTGTTGTTCAAAATACATGAATGGAACTGACCGGACGCATCCTAACTGCAGTGTTAAATAACACAAAAAAAAATTACAAGGAAAGTATTTGAGTGTGCACTTTTCTCAGCGTTTTAAAGCGTTTAATTTAGTATGTCAGATTATTGATATAATAAATTTTACCGAGTTGCCTTACTCGAACAAGTGTGTTCGGAAATGGGAAACAGTGAAAAAAGGCAAAATCTTATTTTCGAACACCCTTTTGTTTCGTTTTCAAAATCGGGATTGGAATCTGTAAGTTTCAATAAGAAGTTTTTTCAACATGAGCTTTCAAATTCGATTAAATGTCATTTTTCTGATGAGAAGAAATTGAACCTAGATGATCTTGAAGGGTTACATGTATACTGAAGTGATTTACGAAAGAAACCGAGATATTTCGAATGGTCTAATTTTGGTGGAGGTTCACTGATTATATATGGGGAGCTTTCTCATCAGTAGGATGCTTGGAAATGCGATTTCCTTCATCTAAAATCAAGCAGCAGCATCAAACTGCTGTATACCATATATACATACATAGGTATACCGATACCATACATTGGTTCGAGCTAAATTCGATGGTCTTAATTCAACTGCCCAATGTTAATCCCATTGTTACAGAATCTTTGAGAAATCAAAGACAGGAGAATGTATGGAGAAGGAAATAGCAACGGATCTGTAGGAGAGCTTAAGGAAGCTCTGAGAAAAAGAATGGCTTAAAACTGATAAGTCACTTTTAGAAAACTTGGTCAGATTCATGAAAAAAAGAAGAAGAAGAAGAGAAGAAGAAAAACGTTAAGAAACTTTTATGTTAACAAAATTAATGCCCAATTTCATAAGCAAACACTAATAGCACTTTTAGCAAAAATAAAATAAATTTTATCAGACCCTTAAAGCTTTTTAGTTTCACCAATTTGAAATGGGAAATTTTTGTCAAAATTGACATCCTTATGAAAATTGTGTAAGCAAAAATGAGGAAGCATTATATTCAATTTTCTTTAAATATACAATGACACTTTTATAAAATTTAAGGAGCCAAAAATTGTTTAAAAGCTTCTTTACTTAAATATAAAAAATGCTCGGTGGAACCAAAAAATCTCATTTTACAGCTTAAAAGCTCGTTAAATGTTTAAAAGAGCTTCGTGAAATTGGGCTTATGGGATTGAAAAACGTTGTTTTTTAAAAAACGAAATCAAAAGCGCCTAACTATTATTTTAACAATTTTTTCTTTTTAAGTTTTTTTTTTTACATTATCAGAATTGGTCGAAGAGAGCTTATAGCAAGCACGGTCTTACGACCAATGGTTTGTCAACATAGTAGACTATGTTATACCACCGGCTCATCACTTAGTGCAGTGTTAGTTGTTAGTAAGCAAACATTGCATAACAAACACTCACATGGATGAACAAAAACAAGAGAATTAACAAAACAAGATTAATACATAACCAGCTAACTAATAACATTAATTATACGAAAAAAAAAAAAAACATTTTTAAATGTAGAACGCTGGTCTTGAGCAAATTTTTCAATTTATTCTTGTTAAGATTTAAATAGAATAAGTCTGAGCAGTTTGAAAGCCTACTCATACGTGTCAAGGGCTCATAAAATCCATAGTTGGTACGATATTTGGGTTCTTTAACCATGTCCTTCCTGCGAAGATTATAACAGCCACCCCGATGGTTGAAATGTATAGAGCCAAGTAGTTCCGGTGCATCTTTTACACCAGTTATAACTTAATGGTACCATGTCATTGTTGTTTCGTCTATCTGACAACGTTTCCATCTGGAGAGTTATTAAACGGTTATCATAAGAGGGGACATTGAAAGGATCACTCCAAAGGATACCTTTGAGGGCAAAACGAGTTAAATTTCGTTGAACAGATTCTAAGTTCTCATATTAATAACGTTATAATGAGGTGACCATACCAAAGGGAGGCGTATTCTAAGTGAGGACGAACATAGCAATTATATATTGCGCGGGTAATATTTGGATCGCGGAACTCCTTTGACCAACGCTTTATAAACCCAACCATTGAATTGGCTGTATTCATAATGTTGTTAATGTGCACAGAAAAATCTAGCTTAGGAGGAGTAAAAAAACTCCAAGATCTCTAACGGAAGTTACACGGGTCATAATGTGCCGTGAGATAGCGTAGTCATATGAAGATGGTGCACGCTTTCTGGATAAGGTCATTGTTTGACATTTTATTGGATTTAGATTTAAATTATTTTTCTCACACCACAATGCAAAACTATTAATGTCATCTTGTAGCAGAATACGATCATTGTAAATTTTCTTATCATCTGCGAAGATGAGAATTTTGTTATTACGTACACATAACGGAGCATCGTTTATAGCTAAATTAAAAAGAAGAGGTCCTAAATGGCTACCCTGAGGAACTCCCGAATAAACAATAAATGATTTAGAGATAAAATGCCTGCATTTTACTTGGTAAGACCTATTCTCGAGATATGAGGATATTCAACTGATGAAAAATAGAGGGAAACCATATGCATTTAGTTTGAATTTTATGATGAGAGAGAGTTGGTCGAAAGCTTTCGAAAAATCTGTATAGACATCTGTATAGTATGGAAAAAAGGAGTATCAAACATGAAAATATTTGAGATTTATTTCAGAAAAATATTAAAATTACAATACTTAACTCAGTTAAAGTTATAATCCGTAAACTGTTCGGTAACTGGTGCCACGACCCTATGCAACTCGCCTTAAATAATATGACACACCATCTTGTCTAAAGGTCGTCGGGTATATATGTCATCAATAAGGAATGTTTCTTGAATAAAAAAATAAATAGAGTGGCACTACAGCTCTTGAAGAACCAAGGCCTAAGTGGGTTACACTCATCAATAAATTCTCTAGGTGCTGAATTGAGCTGACCTGCAATTTAACGCCGATTCCGAACGGCAAAGTTGAGAAGCACTTTTTCAAGTTTTGTCAGTTCTTCGCAAGAGGCAGTGCCCGTGAAAGATGAAATAAAATGGGCACGAGTAGGACTCGAACTCACGACGTTCTGCTTAGCAGCCAACGCACCTTTCCAATAAGCCACGGACACCACCTGAACTTAATTTTATTTTTTATGAAGATCTAATTCAATATCTGTTTTCCAACATTTTTGACATCATAGAACAGTCAAACACTGAAATGAATTATAAAATGTGTTTAAAAGGACCAAGAGTAGGTTACTATAATGAATTGATTCCCTTACAAGAAAAAAAAAGAGAAAATGAAAAACCAGTGACATGCTTTTTTTCTAAGCAGCCCGAATTTTGAGTGTGCATAAATTGAAAGCTGGTTTTCGTTTAAATAGTGTTTTGGTATCAGAATTTAAAAACCCTATAAAAGATCGATAGATATAGGTATACCCATAACTCAATTTAGTTTATCAGCAATCGCGAATTCTCTCTGGAGCATGCACCCACCCTTTCACAAATCAATTTCTATAGTCTTTGTTTGAATATTAATTAGGTCCTTACATAACGATAACTTACAATTACAAGCATATTTTATGAAAGAGTGTGTACCTACATACGTAGATATATGAAAAGTAGTTTTCAAAATTGCACAAATAGGCGATAGAGTACTGCGGCAGTCAATTCAGAGAATATACATTTGCATTTTCTTTCCATCTTATACGTACATTGTAAAAACACAAGCGCAAATAGGTATAGATCCATATACCTATGTATATTTATATTTTATGCATTAACAAGACACAGGCTTGAAAAGGAAATAATTGGCCTAAGGAGTCAAATCTCTCACATGCCCTAGTGAACATTTTTAATTTTAAGTTTACCTTAGTCGTCTCGTGAAAGCAGTGAGAGAGCTTTGCAATTTTCCAGACGTGTGAAGAATATGTGTGTATGAAGAACTTGAGTTGAAAAAAAAAATAATAATAATTCCCTACCGTATCCTATGCCGCCGCCGCCCAAACAATACAGATATAGAATACAAGAGAAGGTCTTAGGTCTCATGAACCCACTTACGACTTGTATGAGCGATAGCGTGTAGGTACCTATAATGAAAAATAACTTGCTATGATTTCTTATGGTTTTTTTTCACGTGGAGCACATTTAGTCGAAGTAGGGGAGAGTGGTCCAAGCAAGCATCACTTAAGCAATTCAAGCCTTTATCTCACTAACTGAACAATCAAATTGGAATTTTTTTGTTTGTTTGAAAAGCTTAGTCCTTTAACTACATAATGTTTAATTCTTGACGCAATTCAAAAGCATAAACAATGCTTACGCTTAAAATATAACAGGAACCCAGTAGTGGGGCAAAAAGAGATATGGTTTCAAGATGTCTAATAAAAATCATAGACATAATTTTCATTCAGTCATTTCATTTCAGTTGTATTCAGTCAAAACAAAAAATACTACAAAAAAATACTTTCAACCAAAATAATAATCAAAACATAGCTTCGGAAAATAACAAAAGGTTTATAAACTAAAAGTTTAACAAAATAGGTAATTAAATTTAGAATAAATATTATTCTTTTTTTAAAACAAAAACAAAGTAACTTACTTACTTACTTACTTACTTATGGTGGCGCTGCAGTCCAGGTCGGACCAGACCTCACCAAACAAACTTCTCCAGCCAGCTCCGTCCCTAGCTAGGTGTCTCCAGTTTCGCACGCCAAGTTGGTTCATGTCCTCTACCACTTGTGTGCTACACCTGAGTCACGGTTTTCCTTCTGCGACGTCCTTCCAGGTTGGATTCGAAGACTCTACGAGCCGGAGTATTATTTTCCATTCGCTCAACATGACCCAACTATGTAAGTCGTTGGACCTTAACTTTTCTGGCTAGGTCAGTGTCGCACCTGTACAGCTCGCACAGTTCTTGGATGAATCTTCGTCCCCATTCTCCATTAATGCAGACAGGGCCATTCTCTAAAAGCAAACCAAAGCGTTTTCATCAGATGTTGTCATGGTCCATGTCTCTGCACCATACATGAGAACTGGGATGATGAGGATTTTGTAGAGTGTCACTTTAGTTACGCGGGAGAGGACTTTTCTACTCTAAGTTTAAAAGCAGCGATTGGCACGAGTGATTCTTCGTTCGATTTCAGCGCTGGTGTTGTGGTTTGAGTTGATTGCGGATCCCAGGTAGATAAAGTCCTTAACTACCTCGAAATAAACTCTGTTTGCTCCAAGACGTCGATGTTGATTGTCCATTCTTGTCGACAGCATTAACTTGGTCTTAACAACTATACCTATCTTCCTGGCTTCGTCTCAAGACTCACAAGCACTCCACTGATATCACGCTGTATTCTACCAATTATTTCAATGTCGTTTGCTTTTCCTAGTAGCTGGATGGATTTTTGAAAGATTGTGCCTCTGGTGTTGACGTTGGAGCTTTGCACAATCTTTTCAAGAATGATGTTGAAGAAATCGCATGACAAAGCATCGTCTTGTCTAAAACCTTTTTTGACATCAAAAGCGTCCGTTAGCTTTTTTCCGACCATGGCAGAACAGCGTGAGTTTTCCATTGTCAACTTACACAGACAGACGAATTTCTCTGGGATGCCAAAACTAGACATTGCTCTATATAATTGGTCTCTATAGACGCTTTCATATGCGGCCTTGAAATCGATGAAAAGTGTCAGGTATCGATTTGAAGTTCCTGGGTCTTCTCCAAGATTTGCCGTATGGTGAATATTTGATCGATGTTGGACTTTTCGGGTCTGAAGCCACACTGATAAGGACCTATCAGGTTGTTGACGAAGGGCTTCAAACGTTCACACAGCACGGCAGACAAAATCTTATAGGCGATGTTAAAGAGACTTATACCTCTGTAGTTGGTGCAGTTCAGGGGATCTCCTTTTTTGAGGATCGGGCATACGATGCTGAGGTTCCATTCACCGGGCATGCTTTCCTCCGACCAAATTTTGCAGATGAGCTGGTGCATGCTCCTAACCAAATCATCTTTTTATCTTTGTACAGTTCGGCGGCTAGCCCGTCTGCTCCAGCGGATTTGTCCATGTCGGGTGAGTGGAATTGTTGGGCCTCTGCACCCAAATTGAATGGTTCTGTATTGCTGACGTTGAGTTTTGGTCGTCATCGCCATTATACAGCTTGGAAATGTGGTCTTTCCATATCCTCAGAACTGATGATGGTCTCTACAGGCTTCAGTTTGGGGTGTATGAGCCCAGGAGGTTTGTTACACCTTTTTGTAGAACTTTCGAACCTCGTTCCTGTTGTGACATCCCTCTATATCCTCGATCGCGCGCTTCTCCTACTCCCCTATTTTCTTTCTGAGAAGTTTATGGTCCTCTCTCCTTTTCTACTCGTAGAGCTCACGAGCTGCTCGTTTCCTTCCTTGCAGCGTCGCTTTGTGCTCTTATCGTTTGCGTGGGTCGTCATCATTAATTTCCACCGTATCCGAGGCTCGCTGGTGTTTCGGAACCATGTCTTCTTTATGTGACCGGGCAGTCACCCCGACACCCCCAACCTGTAACTTCACGATGTTATTGAAACTAGGAGATGTGCGGGAAAAGTAGTTCTTTTATTAGTTTTCATGACTAAAATGAAAATGGGACTAAAATCTTAGCTGAAATTGGATCAAGATCGTTTTGCCCCGAGGTTCTTTTTGCCACACCCTCCCCTACTACTTAAATTTTAAGGTATTTGCTTTCTCAAATTAAAGACAAAAATCAAAATTTCGATTTTTTCGTACAATGAAAACGCCTTTGCATTTCAGAACTGCACTGACGGTAAAAGGCAAGTCAATAGTTCCACAGGCGAGTAGCACGGTTAAAAAACGTATCTCTGTACTTGAGAGTAAAACAAAAGTTGGGTCTCGAGAGAATAATAGGCTTTCTTGCATGTTTTCACAGCTATCTGTAAGAAAAGGTGCTTCTCGAATATTGTCAGCTTTCATTTCTCTAAAATTATTTGCACTTGAAAGTCCTAAAAAAAAAACACACACACACGAGGTGTGAAATGACAAGGGATAAGATGTTTAAGTTGGCTCTTCTACCCTTGTATATATGAAATGTGCCCTCAAGAGAAAAAGTAGGAAAATAACCTGAGAAAACATTTTTTGAAATTATAGAAAACGGATGGATTTGCCTTTTCTCATCATCATCCAGCAGCATATCATTGCATCAAGCCTTCGCAAGCCATCCTTGTTCATTGTGTGTTTCGCTGCAATATTCCATAGTTAGCTGCATACAAAATAGACACCTCCAGTGAGTTCTTGAGAAAACAAAACAAGTGTCAGGACATAAAGGCATCTAATTAGCTATGCGAAAGAAATGACGCTTACACCTACGGATAACGTCAAAGAAAACATACATAGGTACCTACTACGCACACATAAAAAGTCTGAAGCAATTGTATTGTCTCTGGCAATATAAGGGTGGGTAGGGTGCAATGGTTTTCTGGATTTCTTTATTTTAATAAGAAAAGTTGTATCTTGTATACCTACACAGGTCTAGATATAGGCACATGAATGTCAGAATGTGTATATACCCGATAGGGCTTTGCTAAGAGTTGCATGTGCTAATAATAACGAGTGGGTTATCTATGCATGTGCCCTCCTGTGTACCGCTGAGCTACTTACAGGGTGAGATGATGTGAGAAGTACCTTCCTATCCCTTTAGGAGTCAATTGTCACTCCTTTTAAGAAGCTTTTCTTGTGTTGCGCCGTTAAGGGTATAGGGGCGCCAAAGTGGACCTTAACAAAAATAACAACAACATTATCTGTGCAATGTAGATATAACTCAACCCATACTTTAGGCTTATAAGTGGCTTTTGTTAGGCCTTGTCCTTGATTCAACGTAAAAAAATTTAAATCTTTCTTCGATATAAACATAAGCTGGGTACCCAAAGTACTATAGTTCTTACTTCCAAAGGAAATAAGGCATCAAACCTGGTTTCATACAGAGGTTTATAGGCGTCTCGTTTAGCACAACAAAATTAAACAATTCAATTGCAATCTGATTTCTGATGCCGATTCCGAATGGCTGAGTTAAGAAGCAATTTGCCATGCTCTTGGAAGCTTTGGCAGTACCTACTTCGCAAAAGGCAGTACCCATGAACCAAGTTTAAGGGGCGAGTAGGATTCGAAACCACTCCTTTATGTTACTGGTCAACTGGTCGCACG
>CAKKXW010000001.1:75750829-75770075 GCA_920937365.1 Sphaerophoria rueppellii
TTGAGTTTTTTTTTTGTTTGTGGTAACTTATATATTCCATTATTAGAGAAGAGATACTTTTCCCAAGAGTTTATTCTCCACAATAAAAAAAATTCTCATTCGATAAAGCCTTCGACAGTAAAAAACTGTTCATCTTTGATGCGAAAATTATTTTTACCTTGCTATGTGCGAAGTTGTTGCGTTTTACGAACCGTCTCTGCCAAATTTCCACCATTTTTATAGTGAATTTTTATTTATAATTTCAATGCGTTGTTGAAGCGTGTATCGTTCCATTTTTATTAAAAGCGTAGTTTCTACTTGTCAAAAAATGACAGCTTCCGAAATAGCTTACTCTTAAAAAAAATAACACCTCTTATTTGAGAACCCTTTTCATAGAGAAGAGATTATTACCTTATATATTCAATGGTGTTTGTTTTTTTTTTGAGTTATTAAAACTTCAAAAAAAAAAAAAAGCGAACAAGATATATCCCCCCCATAGCAAAAAGCTATCTACGCCACTGCAATGTAGATATAACTCAACCCATACTTTAGGCTTATAAGTGGCTTTTGTTAGGCCTTGTCCTTGATTCAACGTAAACAAATTTAAATCTTTCTTCGATATAAACATGAGCTGGGTACCCAAAGTACTATAGTTCTTACTTCCAAAGGAAATAAGGCATCAAACCTGGTTTCATACAGAGGTTTATAGGCGTCTCGTTTAGCACAACAAAATTAAACAATTCAATTGCAATCTGATTTCTGATGCCGATTCCGAATGGCTGAGTTAAGAAGCAATTTGCCATGCTCTTGGAAGCTTTGGCAGTACCTACTTCGCAAAAGGCAGTACCCATGAACCAAGTTTAAGGGGCGAGTAGGATTCGAAACCACTCCTTTATGTTACTGGTCAACTGGTCGCACGGGTACTAAATACACATACGTAATGTACTCTAATGATTTGAAGAATGTCATTCAGTTTTTATGAAGCACTACGTACCCCTTTAATAAAAAATAAAATGAGTTCATGAAGAAGTAATGTGGGAGAGAATAGGTCATATCAACACGAAGTGAACTTATAAATTTGATGTATGCCTATTCATACTCTTTCAGATAAGAACATTTCTGTGCTTTTGATAAAAATTAGCTCTTTGTTGATGTAGTACGTATTTTGTACTAGACATAACCGAACTACCTTTGGTCTCTTTTTTAAGCTCGGGCCCTGTGGCCTCAAATTTAAAAGAAAAATTACCAAAGCGGCCCCTTTTTATTCAGAGCCACAATTTTTGTTCCCTTTGTAATTATTTTAAAAGACAAAAAGTTATAGAAGAAGTTAGTGATGTGAAAAATAAAACCCGTGCCCAAAGTGTTGAAGAAATCCCAGGTTTATCCATTCCTCGTCGTTCTTTAGAATTAGGCATTCCACAAACGTCAATACACCGTATTTTGCATAAAGACTTGG
The DNA here is from genome assembly GCA_920937365.1 of Sphaerophoria rueppellii. NCBI lineage: Eukaryota > Metazoa > Arthropoda > Insecta > Diptera > Syrphidae > Sphaerophoria > Sphaerophoria rueppellii. Next base: position 75,752,265 of record CAKKXW010000001.1, read on the forward strand.
GTCTTAAGGCTTATAAAGTTCAGTTAACACAAGAACTCAAGCCGGCTGATCATCAACAACGTCGTGTCTTTGCTGATTGGGTCCTTTAAATGCATGAAAATGATCCGGAATTTCATCGAAAAATCATCTTGTCTGATGAGGCCTTACTTTTTTGAAAATGTGGCTGAAGCAACAGTTACGGTCAATGGATTGCGCTATCGAGAGATGATTAATGATTTTTTATGGCCGGAATTGGATGGTTTTGATCTGGACAACGTTTACTTTCAACAAGACGGCGCTACGTGCCACACAAGCAAGCAATCGATCTTTTACGAGAAAAGTTTCCGCACCGTGTTATCTCTCGAAGAGGTGATCACAATTGGCCACCGAGATCTTGTGATTTAACACCTTGCGACTTGTTCCTTTGAAGCCACGTGAAAGATAAGGTCTACGCCAACAGCCCAGCGTCGATTCAAGACCTCAAAGATGGAATTCGTGAGCATATCGAGGACATAGGGCAGCCACTTTGCGATTTGGTTATGGAAAATTTCATGAAAAAGATATGGTCCTGTAAGCGTGCTCGTGGCGGCCATTTAGCTGATGTTGTGTTTCATTATTAACGGCATACCTTCCTCTTTATAATGAAATAAACATCCGCTCATTTATCTCAAATAATTTTTCTTTGAATATCAAAATGACATCTCTTATTGGACAACCCTTTATTTTTGTCTTCCATGTAATGTTTATATCGTAAGGTGCGATATATGTATATGCAGAACAAAGAATGAGTGGCCATCAGGATTCAGGACTATGCTGACACACTGAATCCTCCATTCTCACAAAGGAGCCATGTGTTATTTTCTTTATGCCAATATCGTCAGCGTACGCGAGAGGTTGAACAGATTTTGGGAAGATAGTGCCTCTAGTGTTGACGTTGGAGTTCTGCACTATTTTCTCAAGAACGATGTTAAAGAAATCGCACGACAGTGCATCGCCTTGTCTGAATCCTTTTTTGTTGTCAAAAGATCCCGTAAGCTCGTTGCCAAGCTTGATGGAGCAGCGTGAGTTCTCCATCGTCATTTTGGATAAGCGAATGAGTTTGGCAGATGCCAAAACTAGACATAGCTTTATACAGTTCGTCTCTGTAGATGCTGTTATACGCGGCCTTAAAAATGATGAAAAGGTGGTGGGTATCCATTTGGAGTCGGGAAGTCACCCCGACGTACAACCCCAAACCATTAGTAACAGGTACTTGACGTGACTCCAAGTGCAAAGGCCGGAAAAACCGCTCCTTTTACGGCCTGGGCTTCACATAAGTCGAAGTAGCCCGTAAAGGTATTTACCAAGTAGTTCGGCCTAACTGGTACTGAAAACGCCACCTTTGATTCCAAAACAGAAATTCACTCGCTGCCGTCCCTCGATGGGAGTGCCTTGATGGGAACACTCCTTCGTTCTGGGGTAATCATTAGTAACAGCCTACTCCGCTTCGACCTGTTGACCATGGGAGGCACTTCTGAGAAAACAAGTTTAGCGATCGCATAGCTCTAAGCTTCATAGTAGTAGTTACCGTAAGCCGCTCCGACACGTCAAGGCTTACCCCATGGAGAACCATGAGAAATAAGCTGAACCATTTGAAGTTTATATTTTATATTTAAAGGGGAAAGAATTTATCAATGGTAGGTATAGATCGATGGTGTTTATTTTAAAATGAGTGACAGAATGCTGAAATTGATCAACTGTTTTCCATGCGTCCCAACTTTTTGCGAAAACTTGAAACTAATGTGTACCTATACCAACACAATTAGTGCATTCGAGGACACAATTTAAAATGTAGGTAAAAGGTCCTCAAGATACATAACTATCTAGTAAACAATAAAATCAATTATAATGCCTGCAATAACATACATACAATATCGAGTGGTAAGTGTCTTTGTTGAAATTCACCAGTATTTTGCGTGCGTACAAGGCTGTCACCCATCAGTAACTTGATACTTTCCCTCAATTATCATCTTCATTATTATCATAGTCGTCATCACGTCAATTCGTATTCAATTGAAAACGATATTTAATTGATGACCACAAATACCAAACAAACGAATCGAAATCAAATCGGAGTGGGAATCGATGTACGAAAGCAAACGGTTACGGTGCTTGTGTTCGAATGCCTAATTGTTCAATTAACTAATTTCCTTTCTAGTACATTCAATATTTTTTTTCTTATTTTTGATTGCTTCTCTTCTCATCTCATAATAGTCTTCTCTTGGTTTTTTTTCATGGTTATACAAAAATAATTTCATTTCTCAGTAAAACGTGCTGCATTAAACTCAAGTAGTTAAATACCAATGAAAACACTTGACGTGAAAATTATGAAAGATAATGATTCCTGGAAATCTGAACCGCATCACCTATGTAAGAATGTTCCAGCAAGTAGTACGAAATGTTTGTTTTTTTTTTTTCTTTTTTGAGTATAGTGTTTCTGCGTTTTTCGTGGAAGGCAATGACGAGAGATGGTACCATAGAACATACGCCTTGGTGATGCGGTGGCGCGGTGGCGTGCGAGGCTTGGCAGAGGCGATTGCAGCAACACAACTTGTTCAGATTGATTCTGACTTCGCAAGATTCGTCAAAATCACCATCAAGTATCTCCTATCTGAATCTGGCCCGTTAGCATTTACAACATAAGTTTGATCTCAAGTTAAAACATTCACTCATCATGATATTAATTCCTGGGTAGTTGATACTTGTCGTCACTCAGTGAGACTAGTGGAAGTAGACCGGAACACAACGCACAAATGGAAACAGCATTATAGTAAATATAAGAAACTAGAAAAGTGTGTGATATGAGGAAATGTCTCATATGTATTTGAATTAAATTTCAGCTGATTGCAGCTTATTAAGACTGCGGAACATATGGCTGTTAGTTTATTAACTCTGTTCTCTAACGTCGCTTGTCGGTCGGTTGACGTAAGAGGGTTTGAAAACGCATATAGGAAGGTACGTTTTAATTTGAAATCTTGCGATGAGAAAGTTTTTGCATTACCTGATGTAAAATTTGTTTTATAATCAAAATTTTACTCTTACAAGGACAAAAGAAAATCTAATCGGAATTATGAAGGGTCCCTGCTATTTCGGTAGCTGTCACTTTTGAAGCTGTAATTTTTTGACATTTAACAAGTAGAAACTACGCCATTAAAAATGGAATGATACACGCTTCAACAACGCATTGAAATTATTAAAATTCACTATAAAAATGGTGAAAATTTGGCAAAGACGGTTCGTAAAACATTTTTGAATCGTCGTGAAGCACCTTGTCGGACCGCAGTACAGAAATTGGTGGACAAATTCGAGCTGTTAGGACAAGTTAGTGATGTGAAGAATAAAACCCGTGCACTTCGCTCAAGAAAAACTGAGAATATTGCTGTTGTAACCCAAAGTGTTGAAGAAAACCCAGGTTTGTCCATTCCTCGTCGTTTTTTGGAATGAGGCATTCCACAAACGTCATTGCACCGTATTTTGCAAAAAGACTTGGGTCTTAAAGCTTATAAAGTTCAGTTAACACAAGAACTCAAGCCGGATGATCATCAACAACGTCGTGTCTTTGCTGATTGGGTCCTTGAAATGCATGAAAATGATCCGGAATTTCATCAAAAAATCATCTTGACTGATGAGGCCCATTTCCACCGCGGAGGCTACGTCAACAAGCAAAATTGTCGTATCTTGGGCTCGGAAAACCCAAGAGTTATTGTTGAAAAGCCTATCCATCCTCAACGCGTGACTGTTTGGTGCGGTTTATGGTTCGGCGGCGTCATTGGACCTTACTTTTTTGAAAATGAGGCTGGAGCAATAGTTACGGTCAATGGATTGCCCTATCGAGAGATGATTAATGATTTTTTATGGCCGGAATAGGATGGTATTGATGTGGACAACGTTTACTTTCAACAAGACGTTGCTAAGTGCCACACAAGCAAGGAAACCATCGATCTTTTACGGGAAAAGTTTCCGGACCGTGTTATCTCTCGAAGAGGTGATCAGAATTGGCCACCGAGATCTTGTGATTTAACACGTTGCGACTACTTCCTTTGGGGCCACGTGAAAGATAAGGTCTACACCAACATCCCAGCGTCGATTCAAGAACTCAAAGATGGAATTCGTGAGGCTATCGAGGACATAGGGCAGCCACTTTGCGATTTGGTTATGGAAAATTTCATGAAAAGGATATGGTCCTGTAAGCGTGGTTGTGGCGGCCATTTAGCTGATGTTGTGCTCCATTATTAACAGCATACTTTCTTCTTTATAACGAAATAAACATACGATCATTAATCTCAAAAAATGCCATTTTACTTTGAATATCAAAATAACACCTCTTATTGGAAAACCCTTTATGTGACTGCTTCTTTTAATTTTCATTTAAGATTCTTACTTACTTGCTTATGGCGCTACAGTCCAGGTCGAATGCCTCAACCAACAAACTTCGCCAGCCAGCTCGGTCCCTAGCTAGTTGTCTCCAGTTTCGCACGCCAAGTTGGTTCAGGTCCTCTACCACCTGTGTGCTCCACCTGAGTCACGGTCTCCCTCTTCTGCGACGTCCTTCCGAGTTGGATTCAAGGACTCTACCAGGCGCAGCATTATTTTCCATTCGCTCAACATGACCCAACCATCGTAGTCCTTGGACCTTAACTTTTCTGGCTAGGTCAGTGTCGCTGTACAGCTCGCACAGTTTTTGATTGAATCTTCGTCTCCACCGTACATGAAAACCGGGATAATAGGGGTTTTGTAGAGTGTCGTTTTAGTTGCTCGGGAGTGGACTTTACTACTCAATTGCCTTCTAAGTCCAATGAAGCAGCGATTGGCAAAAGTGATTTTTCGTTCGATTTCAGCGCTGGTGTTGTTGTCTGAGTTGATAGCGGTTCCCAGGTAGACAAAGTCCTTAACTACCTCGAAGTTAAATCTGTCTATGTTTACGTTTGCTTCAAGATGTCGATGTTGTTAGTCCTTTCTTGTCGACAACATTAACTTGGTCTTGCCCTCGTTAACCGCTGGATCCATCTTTCTGGCTCCGTCTCAAGACTCACAAACCCTCCACTGATATCACGCTGTGTTCTACCAATTATTTGGATGTCGTTTACTTATCCTAGTAGCTGGATGGATTTTTGAAATATTGTGCCTCTGGTGTTGACGTTGGAGCTTTGCACAATCTTTTCAAGAATGATGTTGAAGAAATCGCATGACAACGCATAGCCTTGTCCAAAAATTTTTTTGACATCAAAAGCGTCCGTTAGGTTTTTTCCGACCATGATGGAACAGCGTGTACGCCCTTTTATACATAAACTGGCATATATCTATACAACTCTCCAGTTAACAACAAATTCCATACCTATACAGTTACTCATAGCAAAATGTTTTTTTTTTTTCAAAAATGTTGTACATCCCTCAATCTATCGGCACTTGCCACTTGTCCTTTCGATTTTTCGATCATTTGGTGTGAAAAGCTGCAAGTCCTAATATAATTTTTATTTACAAAATGTACAACACAAAAGTATCCTGTAAAAACATCCTTGAGTATCATTCTTGAATGATGTATTTTTTCGCACCTACTACTCAATAGCCACTTGAATAAAATGGATGGTAAACCAAACGAAATTGGTGGACAAAGCAAAAAATGAAACTCTCATCCTCAACTAAGTACACCATGCACAAAAACTACTCACAAAAAACTGTGTAGTGTGCTCAGGAACAACTTTAGACCATAATCTTTATTCTTACAAGAATGTATAGCTATACTTCTACCTACCTTCTGGCAGTATCCTTGTTTGTTTATACTATGGAACAGCTTAAACGGAATGTAGAAGGAGCAGCAGTACCATAAAATTAAGGAAGCCGAACCACAACAGTGAAAAAGGATAATATGTCATCATTAAATTATTTACACAAAACGCCTACTTTCTTCAAGGTACTTGACTAAAAGAACCAAAAAAGGTGCTCTTGGTAGGGCAAAGGTAAGAAAGGACGACAGAGTGTTGATCTCATGTGTCCCGGACATCCTACTTGGCTTTGTTGAAGTATGTATTATTTTTTTTTTCTTTTTTGACGAAAAAAAAGGTTTCTTGGTGTGTTTGTAGGTACATTGAAAATGCGGTTGGGCCTTTATTGTATTTTGTCGGTCAGAAGTGCAGCGTAATTCATCTACCTAAATAATCTGGGTCTATAAGTGCGCAGTGTTCTCGTCCCTGATAATTGTAATCCACTTAGTTATTTAAAGGTATTAAAGAAATTCCTAATGGTCTCTATAGACTTCTTTTGTCACGGGGTTCTTTTTTTGCAATTTTTGTTGGAATTTGATATTTATTTTGACGAAACTAAATACACGATCAATTTAATCCGGAATTTGGATCAATGCAATTATATTGATATAATTGATCGTATGTACATATGTATCTGGTTGCTATTTTTGATGCCGGATGGGGAGTGTTTTAAAAGACGTTGACATTAAAGTGGACCGCTATTGTTCAATCTGAATCGAGTTTTCGTGGATATGGTTAGGTACATGTTTCATTTCTAAATTTCAACTGTAGACTCAAAGATCAACGGAATCATAAAAGGGAAATATATGAAAAAGCCGAGATCCTAATCGTTTGAATTCCCAATCAGAACTGATTTTTAAGCGGAAAACACAAAGCTGCTTTTCTGTTAGCGCTGACTCCGTTACGCTCCAATACTTTGGATTGAACTTTGATTGATATCTGTCATTTTACAAAATTTATTTTATTTTCTTCAAATATTTTTTGTCAAAAAATTATTTATTTTTGTTTTTTGAAAACAAAACCGACAGCGGAAGCAAAAAAGAAGTAGAATTGAAATAAAATTCTCATAGATACAAACAGGAAAACGTGTCGGTGAGCAAATACATATCAAAAAGTAGAAAACATTTCTACTTTTGCTACAGCTTTTGCTACGTTACGTTTATGTTACGCGGTTCTCAGAGTATGTCAAATTAAAGGTCGAGCAACAAAGCTGCTTTGTGATAAGTTGTTAGCAATTCCTATGCTTGAACTTTATATGTCACTCAACGCTAACAGCAAAGCAGCTTTGTGTTTTCTGCTTTATTTATATTATTTCTTCTATTTATACTAAAAATTTATGATGAAAATAAACAATGAAATAACGATAACGATAATGAATATTGAAACAGAGTTAATTTGGACAAGTGAATATTAATAATAACAATGAGATGGTCGCTGCAGTACTCCTCCTCTAGTGTCAACGATATCTTGCTGGGATGTAGACATGTCTGTCAAATTTTGTTATTTGGAATGGAGTTTTTGAAGGGGTTGAAGGTAAATCTGGAGTTTTTTTCTTTTCTTGACGTTCTTGGTCCTGATGTTCGTTTAGAAGAAAAGTTGGTTTGAGGCGGTCAATTGATATGTTCTTCTGATGACCTTTTATCTCCAGTGTAATATATTTGTCTGTCTTTGATATTACTGGATATGGGTCATCATAAGGTTGCTGAAGAGCTTTTTTGACTGCATCGTTCCGAATAAAAACATGTGTAGAATTTTGAAGGTTTTTGAGTACAAATGTTTTGACTGATCCGTGACGTGTGGTTGTATTGGCTGAATATTATGCATTCGATCTCGGCTAGGGTCGCTTTTTAGTCTTCTTGCAGAGATGATCTTAAGACAAGTAAAACAAGTGGGAGTTTGCCTTCCCAATCATGTGATTCATGGCACTTGATTGCTGTCTTTAAGGTTCTATGAAAACGTTCGATCATTTGCCTTATGATGGTAAGGTGTTGATCTGTACCTCTATGATTCCCAGAAGTTTTGAGAGCTCATTGAAAAGTGAGGACTCAAATTGTCTTCCTTGGTCAGTCACAATTTCTTTTGGTGTTCCAAACCGAGAAATCCATCCAGAAAGAAAAGCTGTTGCCACTGTTTCGGCTGTGATGTCAGTGAATGGAATGACTTTTGGCCATCTAGTGAAGCGATCAATACAAGTAAGTACATAAGTGTACCTACCCTTCGGAAAATGGTAGAGGTCCAACAAGGTCTAAATGAACGTGTTGAAATCTTTCTTCAGGTGGTGGAAAATTGTCAGTTGGAGATTTGATGTGTTGGTGAAACTTACTCTTTTGGCAGTTGACACATGTTTGTGACCATTTGCGACAATCCTTCTTCATTTCTGACCAAATGAAACGTTTCTTAAGCATCTGGGTTGTTTTCTTGACGCTAGGATGTCAACGAAAATATGGTAAACGAAGAAACAATGTCGAAAGTATCCATGAGAATTCCACCTTTCTGGAAGCGGAGCTCTGATCTTTGGTTCCACCAGCTTGAAACCCAATTCCAATCCAGTCAAATCACTTCCGACGACACGAAGTACTTCACCCTGGAAGGAAATTTGGAAACTAACATTCTTACTGAAGTCAGAGATGTCATAAGAGATCCTCCTGTCACCGAAAAATATTCAAGTCTGAAGACCCGCCTTATGTCAGCTAAGCAGCTAAGATGAGGGAGCTTTCGTCAGCTAGCATTTCTGACGACATCCTCATAACACTGTGGATGCAGCAACTGCCAAATACGATGCAGTCAATTCTGTCATGTAGCCCTAGACCTCAAAAATTTGGCAGACATGGCAAAATTTCTGACGTCTACGGAAATTCTGTTGTTGCTTCCATCTCAGCACCATCCAGTGCTTCTGCCATCTCCGAACTTCAAGAGCAAATTTCTGCTTTCAGAGATGAAATGAAACACCTCAGCTTTGGAAGAAGAAGTCGAAGTTCTTCGAAGATGAGGAACAGATCCCGTTCTAGGAACAAAGATCAACACCATCTTTGTTTCTACCATCGATGTTTTGGCAAAAATGCGAGGAAGTGCCAAGTGCCATGTAGGTTTCAAGCGGAAAACTAGCATGTGGACAGCAACCAGCAACTAGCCAGTCCGCAAACATAATAAGTCGCCTTTATGTTCAGGAGAAATCTGCAAATTAAAGCTTTCTCATAGACACCGGAGCCTCCATCTCAGTAATACCACCTACATTGACAGAAAAACGCAATGGGCAAGGAATACGCATCTTTTATGCTGCGAATGGAACTGAAGTCCCAACCTATGGAGAACGACTGATGACACTTAATCTTGGCCTTCGCAGAAGCTACTGCTGGCCATTTGTCATCGCTCAAGTCACCGAGCCCATCATAATTGGATTAGATTTCTTATCATTTTTCGATCTATTAGTTGATGTCAAAAATCATAAACTGATTGATTGAAAACAACACATTAAACGACTGGCTTTGGGGCAATCTCATCATCCGTCATATTTCATTTATGATCTGCTCAAAGAATATGAAGACGTCACATAAAAAAATCTCTTGGCCAAGACGAAGCACACGATTACTCACCACATTCGAACTAAGGGACAGCCTCTATATTCAAAGGCTAGACGACTATCACACGAACAACTTAAGATATAGCTAAGAAGGAGTTTGAATACATGCTCAGCCGAGGAATCTGTCGATCATCAAAAAGCAGCTGGGCTTGTCCTCTCTACATGGTGAAGAAGAAAAATGGTAACTGGTGACCATGCGGAGATTACAGAAGACACAACGCAAACACCGTCTCAGATCGTTACCCCATTCCACACCTTGGAGACTTCACTCACCATCTGAAAGGCAAGAAGTTTTTCAGCGTCATACATCTCACACCAGCATACCATCAAATCCCAAATCCCTTTGGAGCCAGAAGACATTCCGAAGACAGCCATAATAACGCCTTTTGGACTGTTCGATTTATGGTGATGACTTTTGGACTCTGCAACGCTGCTCAAACATTTCAGCGGTTTGTCCACGAAGTTGTGAGAGACCTGGATTTCTGTTTTCCTTACATCGAAGACTTTCTCGTCGCATCCAACTCAGCAGAGGAACATCGAGAACATCTGAGACGGCTTTTCCAAGGAGAATGCATTTTCTGATACGTGAGATAAATATTGATGTACAAATCTGCAGAGTTATTGGTTTAATCTTTATGCAACAATCGATTTAAGCAACTATACAGACTCGTTGTTCCTTCAAAAATCAAAATCCTTGTCATTATGATCGCTTTCGTGTTAATTTTTTCGTTCAGAGATCTCAGCATATTTACAGAGCCCGCTTTTTGCGCTCGGCCAAATTTGACCAAGCAAAAAGAGTAAAACAAGAAGGACTGTCGAAGAAACAGGATGCGCTTAAGTGCGTTTTTGCGCTGACGATAGTTGACTATAGTTGTTATTTCACAAAAAAAATGGTTGACGTGTGATAGTTGGAAATAGTTAGAAATTGAAATAAGAAATATTTATTTATTTTTGAACCCACATCAAGAAAGGCAAATGGAATATTCGAACTGAAGACCGCCCTCCATAAAGAACTCTTCAAACTGTTCCAAGTAAGCCAGCTCCTGATATTCTCCTAATTGCTGCTTCCAGATTCGCTGAAAAACTTTCAATTAAATATCTAGTTCGTGCTTTTATAAAAATAAACGGAGAAAGTCCTTATTTTTTTAAACTAACTAAAAATTTTGTTTATTGCCGACAGAATACTTAAATTTTAATATGACTACAGAACAATGTTCCATGCAATGATTGATGGATGTATTGGATTGTATTAGATCCGGATCATAACTAAGTTTGTAGGTCGAAAAGTCTTTGTTCCGGCCATCGAGTCATAACATGCTTGATCGCATAGCATATGTACAAACATTCATGTGAAGAATTGTACAAAGATAAATAAATTCAATTGAATAATTTTAATTCAACATAAATTTAACAAAGAATCAAAAAAAAATTAAACATTCCATTTTCGTCTCATGTCAAATTACCCAATTATTTCGAAAATAGCTTTTTCGTTACGTCGTCGTTGTCGTCGTCAACTGAAATCCAATAGTATTCATCAAATACCTATCTTCATTATTTCCCTCATCCTTCGTTTCGTATCCCCATCACCGTATATTTTATACATCGCTGTTCCTTCATTCATATATGTACTAACAATACGCAAGGAAATCCAAAGAAACAAACCAACAAGCAGACGTCATATACAAACGTTCAACGTAGGTATTTCTGTCTGAGTGGTTTGTTAGCAGCCATCATTATTTCCGAGTACCTTCCTGGGTATACCCTCAGTTAAGGAGTAATATTTGTAACACTACCCTGCCATAGTTACGAAGATTGGGTATCGCATCATCTATACCCATCTACCACACCACCCTTCGACCGAAAGAATAACGGCAAAGCTTCTATAAGAATTTCGTACACACTAACAGAAGTGCGCAGCGCAAAATTATAGTCAATAAGGACCCATCATCATCACACCATATCGCATCGTTCGTTGGCAAGAAGCTCTTGCCGATGTAAACATCCCAAATCTGCCCCCATTTAGAATAAATACATATCACCATTTTTTTTTTTTTTATATATTTGTTTGCCTTTTTGAAACGTTTAAGAGATCTTTTTTCCTACCTTCCAGAGAGCATTTTAAAAGTACAAAAAGAAAGTTGAGGTACCAATACAGGAATATAATTTGAATTTAGAGCTCATGCCACGATTTTCAGCCATCATCACGCCTCTCGTTTCGCGTACCTAATAAACATATCGTATTTTAAATCGCAAATTGGCAATTTTGTGTATATCCTGTCAGCGCAGGCAGAGCAGCGCTGTGGAATTCCTAGACACAATCTTTTTTGGTTCTTGCTCCCTTTTACAAAAGTAAAAGTATTTCTTTACTTGCCATTAAAGACTTAAATCTGACTCTATATATGTAAACCCAAACGTGTACTTAGGTTTCTTCAGATGCATATAGAGACTAGGTAGATATAGTTTAACTTACGCAAATGTTGAAACAGTAGGTACCTCTTTTTTCGCTTAAATATGTAGGTGTTGGTATTATTTTATAATGAAACACTTACATGTAGATAAGTAAAATAGTTTTATAGGACGGCAAGTAAAGTGAATTTTTTTTCAAACTTCATTTTTTGTATTCAACTCAACTTAAATCTACTTACATGCTATAGACAAAAATATGAAACTAGCCTAATTATTACCTATATATAACTTATATTGATATAATGGGAAGAACACAGCGTGATATCAATGGCTCCTTTGTGAGAAATGGAGACTGAAGCGGCAAAAATGAATATGCTGTCTTCGAGGAAGGACACCCAACACTGACGGCTCGGACAGAACGTCACAATAGACGCATACAACTTCGAGGTAGTAGAGGAGTTTGGGCTCCGCTATAAACACGGACAAAAACACAAGCGCCGATTTCAGAAGAAGAATAACTCTGTTTCCTTGGGCTAAGAAAGCAATTGATTGGACAAGCCCTCTCTCGAGTAACTAAGATAAAATTGTACAACAACCTCATCATCCCAGTCCTGCTGTATGGTGCGGAAGCATGGACCTCGACAAAATCGGATGAAAGTGCCTTAAGCTGTTTCGAGGGGAAAGTTATTCGGGTCTTCTTTGGCCCCGTTTGCATTGAAGGGGGATGGCGAAGAAGATATAACAGCGAACTTTACGGGTTTTACCTCGCCAGAACTGTCAAGGTCCAGAGTCTCAGACGGCTCGGTTATTTAGAGCGGATGGACACCAATGCTCCGGCCCGGAAAGCCTTGGTACTATTCCCGAGGGACGTAGGAGGAGAGGAAGACCGCAACTCAGGTGGCACACTCAAGTGGAAGAGGACCTCAATCAACTTGGAGTGCAAAACTGAAGACAACTAGCTATTTGGACCGAGCTGGTTGGCGGAGACTGTTGATTGAGGTCCAAGTGCAAAACGGACAGTAGCGGCACCTTAAGTAAGTAAGTAAGTATATATAACTTACTGGCCCTAATCGGGTGCTCTAAGCAATTCGTTGTTCTTAAAATTAATGCTTTTCGGCTTACGAAGTAAGTTTATTTCTTTTTATTTCATTTTATTTATTTGTTTTTATAAGAAAATTATTAAAACTAAAACTTTGTCACCTTTTTTGGGGATTTCCTTACTAGGGTCACTCTATCAATTCGGTCCTTTCGGACACAGCCCTACTGAACCGAAGCAGCTCCGCTCTATCACGAGCGAGGATGCCTCGTTAATACAGGAGTCACCGATCTACAGTTTTACGCCTGACGTGTTAAATAAGCGATACTGCCAATCTATCCTGTATCATGCCGCACTAATCAAAATAGAGGAATGCGTGCACTCTCGAAGTAGTTGTCGTTCGGATAAAACGGCCCGAAAATCAAACTGTTGGTCGAAGTCATAGCTCTTGCAATATGGCCTCGAACAAGTTTTATCACGAAATTGTCAATTAAAAGAATTTGAGCTCCGTTGTTTTGAACGTGCATCGTTTAAATAATAATGCAGATAAGGAGATTCTGGTGTCCGATACCAACCGAGACAGCGCCGAAGACACTGCCTTTCGAACATCCGAAACTTCTCCATTTAGGAGGGAGCAATGTTGAACCACACTGGACAACCATAAACGATCATTGGCCGTATGAGAGCTATGTAGAAAAAATTACCTTCAGAGCGAAGGCTCCTCTGGCCTTAGTCAGAGCAGCATCTATATGTTAGTCAAAATGCAGATACTGGTCCAATCAGATACCGAGGTACTTCACTACACTTTTGCTCGTCAATGCCTGTTCGTGAAGATCAACAATGAAAATTTTGCGCCAATTCTTACACGTATCTCGTGAAGCCTTAGCCAACGGAGTCCGGAACAAAATTGTCTCCGACTTTTGGACATTTGTTTTCAGTTTCCAGTCGACGCAGTATCGCTGAATTTTTTCGAAGTCACGCTGCAAGAGAATTCTAATGATTTCAACCTTTCGAGCCGTGTTGTACGCAATCAGGTCGTCAGCATACGCAATTGTGTTACTTAAGCTACCTACAAGATCGCTGGTGTAAATGCTGAAGAGGATCGGCGAATTAACCGCTCCCTGTTGAAGAAAGTTTTTAATTTCAAAAGTGCTAGTAGAAGTTACATTGCCACTTTTCACAACAAACTGTCTACCGTTGAGCATATCATAAAGCATAAACAGTAACGGTTTACTGATGCCTAGCCTTGTGAGTTTTAGGTACAAACCTTCTAACCATACGGTGTCGAAGGCCTTCTCTAAATCCACCAGAACAGCTTCTATGTATTGTTTCTTGGACTTGTTCCATTAGACGTCAGAAACGAGCTTAGACGCGGCATGTGTCTTGTCTTGCCTTGAACCCGAACTGATTATTTGGAATTATTGTGTTGTCCGCATCCCACTTAATCAAAGCTCTATTGATGATCTTTTCGAATACCTTACTGAAGCTGTATTGATGTTTTTTTCGAATACCTTACTGATGCTTGGAAGAAGACTTATCGACCAAAGATTTGACGGATTGGGACAGGGTGAACCACAGCTATATTCCAACGCACTGGATAATATGCATTATTCAGCGCGTTGTTGAAGAGAGTGGTGTAGATGTATATTGCCTCAATCGGTAAGTGTCTTAGTACAATCTGGGATATATCATCGACACCTGCTGACTTCTTATTCTTTATTGAATCGAAGATGAGCTGGATTTCTAACTTCGTGATGAGCAAAGGACTTGGTCCCGTTCGATCGGATTAAGTGTGGGTTGAACACTGTACAGTATGGTTTGATTTGAATAAAAAAAATTGAAGCCCAAGTAGAAAAAAAAAAAGATCTAAGGAGTTGGTGATAAAAATGATCAGAGGAAACCCTGGAGCAGTGTGTTTCATAGAAGTTTAGGCCCAAACTCAGGGAGTAACGCACCCTCAAGTGTAACAGCGTAGAAAACAAATTTTGTATCAGAACGAAAAATGGAAATTGTTTCAATTAAACTAGGTAATAGTGTTATATCCCAATCCATTCCAATTTTTACATTACCCTATCTAAAGGCCTTTAAATGCATAGCTAAAATTATAACCCGCACTCAGCACAGCACCCTTTTTTACTTTTCCAATGCTATTTCACACTCACTCCTTCTTTCCCCATGCCATATATGTAGGTATTTCGAAACCCATAGGTATATAACTTAAGTAACCTTGATTATATCTCTATTTGTATGTATGTTTGCATTTAAATAGGTGTAGTTTTAGTAGCAACGTGCATGTTATAAACCCAAAAAATTGAAGCATACCTTTAGGCTTCTCGAAAAAAAAAATAAAAGAATACATATACAACTCGAATCCCTTTACTAGATAGTAATAAGCAAGAGTTTACACCCTTTTTGGCGAGGAAAAAAAGTATATACACGATTATAAAGGGATAAAATAACTGCTATCGTGTTGTACCTACTTAACATAAAAAAAATTGTTTTCTGGTGGTAGGCCGTTTTCAAATATTTATCAACCCATCAGAACGTGCAAATTGCGTTCTGGGTGTGATACCAATGATGATGGTGACTTTTCCACTCGTAGGCTTAGCAGAAAAAAGCAAAACAACAAACGACCCAGGACCAACCCTGCAAAAGGCATTAAGTGTGAGTTAACAAATTGTACACTGGTAATATTCAATTTGGATGTAATGTTTCTTATGGCGGAGATACCTAAAACATTTTTGATTAAAGGGATGAAGCGATGCTTACGAAATTGAATTACTGAAACAATGGAGCAAACGGTTGGCAGCTTCTGTAACTTGTGTCTGAGGTTGCTTTATATGACATCTTATTTTTTTGTTTAAAGAATATTTAATTTATGGAATCAGTGGGAGTCCAACTTGGATCGAATTGTTTGTAATCCGAATGGAATACCCTTGAAAACAATGATGACTTTAGCTTAGATTAATTTCTGAAAGTTATTTTCGCACACTATAATATTATATTCGAATGATCCTTCTCAACGAATAACTCAGATCTTCAAAATATCCAGAACTATGAAAAAGTTCAATCTTCAAACAATTATCGTTCCATTGAAAGACTCTTACTTAGCTGTTTGAGTCCATTTTCATGAAGCCATATCGTCCAACTGTATATCAATAATTTGTTACCGTCGACACTGTTTTGTTCAAAAAAAGTCTAAAATTGCTAACCTCTTTAATTTTACATAATTTTTTTTTTATTGATCATAAAATAGCTAACAGCTTTTAATAAACTTTCGTCTATTACAAACCTTTAACAAGCTATGTACTAAATAAATTCATTATTTATAAAGAGATTAAACTTTATATAAAGAAAAGAAACTAATTATAAGCACTTCAAATCATAATTAATTAAAGTATTAAGACTTTTAAAAAGATAAGAAAAAAAAAATATTTACATATAAAAAAGCCAAAACCGAACTTGATCACAAAAAGACACAATATTTGTAAATTTAAATTAATAAATTGCTTAGATTATGAGACTTCAAAAAATTGAAATGAAAGATGAGCCACATTCACAAACAATTCTTAAAATGACAGCTTTAATGTTATCATTAGAAACATGCAAAATATCGAACGATGAAAACACTTTGTTGTGGGACTTTTGAATTCTTATTAAAGGTGATTTAAAAAGTAAATTGGTTAGTAAGAAAGGTATATCAAAAACAGCAGAATAACGACTTAAACGAATCGGACAATGGATGCTTATAATGTTTTTTAAATTTGGTGAATCTATTTTTTCATACATGATTTTGTAGAGAAATAGCTCATCTAATAAGACTCTTCGTTGAGATAAGGACATCATTTCAAATAATTTTAATCTTTCACTATAATCGGAGTGGTTCCTGTACATCTTATATTGTAAGATTCTTGTGAATTTTCTTTGTATGCATTCAATTTTGTTTGAATGCGTCTCGTAAATTGGACTCCAAACTATCGATGCATATTCAAGAGTACTACGGACTTACTTACTTACTTAAGGTGGCGCTACAGTCCGTTGTGGACTTGGGCCTCAATCAACAGGCTCCGCCAGCTAGCTCGATCCTTAGCTAGTCGTCTCCAGTTTTGCACTCCCAGTTGATTGAGGTCCTCTTCCACTTGAGTGCGCCACCTGAGTCGCGGTCTTCCTCTCCTCCTACGTCCCTCGGGAATAGTGTCGAAGGCTTTCCGGGCCGGAGCATTGGTGTCCATTCGCTCTTAATGACCAAGCCATCTGAGTCTCTGGACCTTGACCCTTCTGGCCAGGTCCATGTCGTTGTACAACCCGTAAAGTTCGCTGTTGTATCTTCTTCGCCATTCCCCTTCAATGCACACGGGGCCAAAGATAACCCGAAGAATTTTCCTCTCGAAACAGCCTCCGATTTTGTCAGGGTCCATGCTTCTGCACCATACAGCAGGACTGGGATGATGAGTGTGTTGTACAGTTTTACCTTAGTTGCTCGAGAGAGGGCTTTTCCACTCAATTGCTTTCTAAACCCAAAGAAACAGCGATCAGCAAGAGTTATTTTTCGTCTGATCTCGGCGCTGGTGTTATTGCCCATGTTTATAGCGGAGCCTAGGTAGACAAACTCCTCTACTACCTCGAAGTTATACGTGTCTATTGTGACGTTTTGCCCGAGCCGTCGGTGTAGGGTGTCCTTCCTCGAAGACAGCATATACTTCGTTTTTCCCTCATTTACCGCTAAACCCATTTTTGCCGCTTCTGTCTCAATTCTCACAAAGGCGCCATTGACATCACGCTGTGTTCTTTACGGACTAGTGAGTTAAATAGTGTTGTAAATGTCTCAGCCTTACGAAAATATTTTCCAGTTCTAAAAATAAAATATAATATATAAAAAGATCATTTTGCTCAGTAACACGCTTTAGCTCAGTTTCACCTATGGAATAACTAAACACTGTTGGTTGTCTTTGACGTGAAAAAGAGATTACACTACATTTATTCACATTTAAAAACAGTTCATTCCTGAA
>CAKKXW010000001.1:75784008-75811581 GCA_920937365.1 Sphaerophoria rueppellii
ACATGTGCGATTCAGTTTGAATTGAGAAAAAAAATTACCTTCACATTGCAATACCTACTTGTTGTTGCCACTCATAAAAGGAATGGAAGCAAATATCGTACAATACCCTCTATGTCTACTTTTTTATACGTGCGTCAATTAACGAAAACGACTGGGTAATAACTGAAGAGGTCCTTTCACCACTAACACAGTACATGCTTACATTTATGGAACACAATACTGGTTGCAAAACTTTGATGTCCGTTCTCTTTGAGAATTTTTTTCCTTTATTTATTTTTTTGTTTTTTTTTTTTTCAACTTTACATTTGTGTGTGATCTCCTTGTTTCAACCGCCATTGTCAGGTGTAAAACAAAAATGGCTACCGCAAAAATAAAAATAAAAAAATTGTAGACTTAGTTTTGATAAATAGAAACAAGTTTTGGAAAGTTAGTTACACATAAACATTTAGTTAATTTAAATTTGAAATATTCTTTCCCTCTTAATTATTTAAATGTAGGTACATAAGGATTCGATTCAGGCGAAGTGGATGCCTAATATTGAACTTCAATATTGGGTGCATGAATGTATGTTAAAATTTGCCTCCTCAAAAATAAAATATATTTAACAATTTTAGATGACCCGATGCAAGCATAACCTTTGACTATCGTAAAAATTACAACAACTTGAGTGATGTTAGGTTAGAATAGGTTGGAGTGGCTGTCTTGATTTTACTGACTCACTTAGACCTCAAGGGTCCATTGTGATACCACTAAAGAAGTTACTCATGGATCATTGTAGAGTAATGAACTTAAACAAACCATTTCGTACCAGTTCACTGGTATTATCGACGAAGGCCGAGACAGTTATTCCTTCTATTGGAAAGCGCCGGACATGTACACAGAAGGTGTTGGACCGTTTTTTCTCGTCCATGCACCTTCTACAGAAGTCGTTTGCGTAGACCCCTAGCCTCAAAACATGTCTACCTATGAGGCAGTGTCTTGTTATGAGTCCAATTGAATAGAGCTTACATTTTGTCTGCTCAGGGAAATCAAGCATTTTGACCGTTTCAGGTCTATGCTTGGCCATATTTGTTTGGTTGCTAGGCAGGTGGTACCCTGTGACCATCTAGCATTTGCTGATTCTAGAGCATATTGTTTGAGAAGATATTTGCATGTAGCCAAGAGGTGTTCCTACGTTATGTCTTTGTGTAACAGTAGGCAGAAGTTTTCCGTTTTTGGTGAGCTCATCGGCCTTGCAGTTTCCCGGGATGTCTCTGTGGCCTGGCACCCAAATAAGGTGAATGTTAAACTGTTCCGTCATCTCATTCAGAGATGATCGACAGTAGTGAACTATTTGAGAGTTTGTGGACACAGGTGCGAGAGATTTGAGAGCGGCTTGGCTGTCCGAGCCAGGATAGTGCCTCTTTAATCGCCATTTCTTCTGCCTGAAACACACTTCATTGATTGGGAAGTTTATAATATGATAGACTGAGATTCAGTTGTTTCAAATAGATACCACCAGAGACCGATTACGCCAATAATCGGTCTCTGAACCGTATTGTCGTCCTGGGGACTCTCTTCTTCGCAAGAAGATCTTAAAGGGGTTGAAACTTGGAAGCTTTTATCGAATATTATCGAATACTATTTTTGGGGTCGTATAGTCTAAGTGATCTGAATTAGATATAAAGTTGTCTCTAAGATAGTTGTATGACCAGTGTTGTTACTGATCCATTGAGAGGTGGCTCTTAGCCTTATGCATGAGTTAGCTGCTACCATTTTGGAGAAGATGTCAAGAGGTGTTAGGTTTAATAGCACTTTCGAGGCTGCCGTTGGTGTTGAGCGAAGTGCTCCTGTGATGCACATACCTGCTGACCGCTGGACTTTGATGAGTTTATTTAGATTTACCATCTTGTACAGTTCGGTCCAACATACGACAACTCCATAAATGAGTATCGGTCTGATTACCAAAGTGTATAGCCATTAGCCAGTGGTTTATTTTTGGGGAGAAAACCCATTTTAAGCCTATGGCGTTTTTACAAGTAAAAAGCGCTACAGTAGGCTTTTTTGCTCTTTCATCAATATTTGACTTCCAGTTTAGTTTTTTGTCTAATATGATGCATAAATATTTGGCTTGGTCGGAAAAGCTTTAGGTGATCCTTTAACCGTGGGTGGGTTGGTTTGAGGAATTTTGTATCTTCTCGTAAAGAGTACTAGTTCTGTTTTATGTGGATTGACGTCCAAGGCACACTGTTTAACCCAATTTTTCAGCCTGTTTATGGCATTTTGTAGGAGTTCCGAGAAAACTTGAGAATGTTTCCCAATTAAACCGATTATTCCAATTATTTTAAAACAAAGAGAGGCAGTAATCAGACGGTTCATGCTACGTTGCAATACTGATGTTCGTCATAAAAGATGAGACATGAAGATGAAGGATTTTTAACTTTGTTCTACGTCGCCATTTTAACGGCGAAAGAATTGGCTGAAGAACTGGAAATTGAACCTGTGTTTCAATCGAGAATGAAATTGCTGAAAACCTAGATTTTGATAAAATAATAAAAGAGTGCGTCGACAGAAAGGCTTGAAAAGTCAAATTTTATTAGTTGTGTTATTTTAATAAGTGGTAATTTCATTATATCTTCCTTTGTTCATATGGGTTTGAATTGCAGTTAGGGGGCGCCATATAAATCTCGCCCAGGGCGCTGGTAGTACTAAAATCGGCACTGATCTCATAGCGAGCTGTCATTGTGAGATCGAGCTCATCCCTCTGATATTGAACTCACAAATTGAGATCTAACTCCGTTAGTAATTTTTTTTTTTCTTAAGGTGGTATCTTAAGAAAGTTCTCAAAAGAGTGAGTCAATAGTTTGATCTCATCTTTTTGCATACGACCCTATGTGCTATGCATATAAACTTGTTTTCTGCATAGTTGAGCATGATGAGGAAAAATAAGAAAATATGTAGGTTCCTTTTTATATTACGTAAAAGGTAATATCCAACTAAATCACGCTAGTGAAATTTTTTCTATGTTTGAAGGACAATAGTGCTTTATTTCAAGAATCTATTCTTTAATTTTTTGTATTATGATTAGGTATATGCTGTCCACATTGTCAACAGAAGAGTTTCTAACATCTTGATGTATACTGTACGGTATTCAGATTTGATATTACGTTCGAACAGTTTGTTTTTCTTTTTTAATAAATATATAATGTGCATTTGAAAGGAATCTTATAACTGATGGTATCTGTATCTAATTGCATTTACCGAGTATAAGTTCAAGTCAAATTGCAATTGCAATCCACTTGACAAACACATAAATAAAAGAGGAAAAAGAATTAAACCATTATCCTATTTCATGCATAATGAGCACGAAAATTATTCCCCAAACTCATTCTGAACCCTGACAAAGAAACATTTGCCCGGCATCAGCTAAAGAAAGTCAAAGTGTCAGTCATAAAATCCGGATTTTGTTTCCTGTTCTCATTTAATGTGATTTTCTTTCCTTTTTCTTTTCGTTTTCATTCTTGATTTAATTAAATTTAATTTCACAAAATAATCATATAATTATAATTCGTAAATGGACCTGCCTTTGTTGAAGCTAAATACAGCACATTAAAAAAAAATAATAATAATAATCAAGGCATTAAAATGTTCTACAAAAGCGAGGTTTAATGAAAGAACAATGTATGCGTTAGCTCGTTAAAATCCTGAAGTTATTCTTTTTATTTATGAAAATAATGTTGTGCTAACTTTCCTTAAAAGCCGGTTTAAATATTAAAAACAAACATGTAGCTGTTCATAACTTACATGTGCATATATGTAAGAGTACCTAGGTATAAGTATTTGTGTGAACTTAATAGTAGTAATGTAATGGCAAGGAAATCATAAGTTTTGAAAAAAGGTTTTGTACGGTAAGTTCAAAGTGTTTTATATCAGTGCTAGGACGGAATATAGGTTAGTAAATCATACGCATTCATAACTTCAATTCAATAGACAATTTTTAAACAAAGTATGTGACAACTGCAGTTGGTGATCAAATTATTACGGCCACTAATCAGGATCCTGATCCTGAAAAAGGGAGATCCTCTAAACTGCGCCAACTACAGAGGAATCAGTCTACTTAGCATCGCCTACAAGATCCTCTCTGCCGTAATATGTGAACGTCTGAAGCCTTTCGTCAACAATCTGATTAGTCCTTATCAATGTGGCTTCAGGCCACATCTTCTAAACATTTATCCAAATTCTCGCATACGGCGATGATATTGATATAATGGGAAGAACACAGCGTGATGTCAATGGCGCCTTTGTGAGAATTGAGACAGAAGCGGAAAAAATGGGAGGGAAAAACGAAGTATATGCTGTCTTCAAGGAAGGACACCCAACACCGAAGAGCTCGGTCAGAACGTCATAATAGATGCATACAACTTCGAGGTAGTACAGGAGTACGGGCAATAACACCAGCGCCGAGATCTGACGAAAAATAACTGTTGCTAATCGCTGTTTCCTTGGGCTAAGAGCAACGAAGGTATAATTGTACAACACCCTCATGATCCCAGTTCTGCTGTATGATGCAGAAGCATGGACCTTAACAAAACCGGATGAAAGTGCCTTAGGCTGTTTTGAGAGGAAAGTTCTTCGGGTTATCTTTGGCCCCGTGTATATTAAGTGGAATGATGAAGAAGATATAACAGCGAACCTAACGGGTTGTACAACGACATGGACCTAGCCAGAAGGGTCAAGGTCCAGAGACTCAGATGGCTCGATCATTTAGAGCGGATGAACACTAATGTCCCGGCTCGGAGAGCCTTCGACACTATTCCCGAGGGCCGTAGGAGGAGAGGAAGACCGCGACTCAGATGGCGCACTTAAGTGGAAGAGGATCTCAATTAACTTGGAGGGAAAAACTGGAGACAGCTAGCTAGGTAGCAAGCTAGCTGGCGGAGACTCATGATTGAGGCCCAAGTCCACAACGGACTGTAGCGCCACCTTAAGTGAGTAAGTAACTAGAAAAAAAAACGGTTTTTGTAAACGTAAAGACACATAACTTTTTTATTTTAATTTTTTGTTTGTCTTTAATTTTTTTAGTATAGGAACACATTTAAAACCTTTTAAACAGAACTTTTTTAACAAATAAAGTTGAAAAATAATTTAGAAAATCAATATTTGGTAAAACCACCGTTGGCGGCTATAACTGCCAGAACCCGTTTTGGCTTGTTTTGAATGCATTGGAAGCAATTATTTTGTATGTTATCGCTTCTGTGCCACGCTTCAATAAGTTTTTTGATTAATTCCCGCTTATAAGTGATTTTCCTAACTCCCTCTTGATGAGCCCCCAAAGATTTTCAATGGAAATCAAATCTGGAGAGTTCCCCGGCCACTCTAGAACCGCCACACATTTTACGTCCAAAAAAGCAGTCACTTTTTTGGCCTTGTGAGAAGGTTCAGACGTTCAGGGTACATTCAGGCAACATTTTTGTCCTTAGTACTTCTATATACTGGTCCTGTCGGTTCCTTCAACGATATAAAGCCGTCCAGTACCTTTTCCGCAGATTACTGACCAGACCATAATGCTTAGTGGATGCTTAATGCGTAACTGAACGCATTATTACATTCAGCCAATCTTCTAATGTCCGGTCGTTGTGTAGTTTTGCCCATTTAAGCCGTTTTTCCATCATCGTTTTTGTGAGAAATGGCTTCTTTGCTGGGGCAACAAGTAAATCCCATGTCTTTAATGCGTCTTCGGACTGTCATATCTGATATTTTGATTCCTGATTCTTGAATCAAATTCGTAAGAATTTTACGTGGCTTTTTCCGATTTTGGACGCATATTTCTTTAATTTTGCGTTCGTCCCATGGTGTTGTGGCTTTTTCTCCTAGATTTACCGGTTCTCTTTGGGGAAAGAGCGACTTTTTCTTTTTATTTTGTCCAACGACGACTTTGCTACCCGTGCAACAGCTGCAATTTTCCTCTGCGAAAGCTCTGTGTGCAATAGCAGAGTCTTAATTTCAGACATTTTTACCATTTTATATTGCTTAAAGCACGTCGTTTTACAAAAATTCACAAAAACATCACAACACAACATAAATCTAAAACTGAATGCACACAAATTGAAATTTTAAAATAAACACAGAACACATATTTATCAAATTATACCGATTTCAAAAAAGTAGGCTTTTATTTTTCCGTAAAAAAGCCATTTAAAAATTTGAAAATACAAAAAAGCACAACCTACTAGAAATGAGATGTCACAAGGAAAGGGGGCTACCAAACAAATTGGAAATGTTTGAATCATCGACTTTCATAATTTTTAATGTTTATTTGTTTGAATATAGTTTTGAAATAAATTTTTGTAATATAGTAAGCCATTAAAGAGTCAAACGAGCTTAATTTTTGTCATTGCGACTTTTCGCTTTTGCCTTGGGCACTTGTAAATTTACAGTTTTGGTCCCCAGAGTCAGCAGTTTCAACTCAACGCAATGGTAAGGTTTTGGATTAAGAGGGCTTCCTGTCTCCTGTCATATAGTGTCTGAAGACATTTCCAGTAGCTGACTGGAGTTAACCCATTCTCTCCCATTGTAATTTTTTAAGTACAGTAAAATGAACTAAGTTATTGGACCCATAAAATTATGGCAATACTGAAAAATGAAACGTTTGACATTTATCCTCCTTTATTCAATAAATTTGAATTTTTCCATATAGTCTTTTTTTACAATTGACGAAGTAGGCTTATTTGAAATTGTCTTTTTGTGCATGACATATTGTATTTCTACTCGTGTTGTTAGTCGCAAAAACACAAGTGCTCATCAAATCGATTTCATTCCAAATAATCAAAAGAAATGAGGATAAGTTTCGTCAAAATTTGATGTGCTTTAAAAAGCACAATGTGTTTATGCATGCACTTTTTTTTAGTTTCTAAAATGAATTTCAAAAGCAACCCATCGAAAAACTTTTATGAAAAACGCTTTCAAAATCTGGAATCTGGAAAGAATAAAAAACTGTTCTTCAGATTTGATTGGGCTCAACGAAGTTGATGTTTTTGAAAAATTGTTTGATGTCGAGGTAAGACAACTCATTGTGAGCCAAACCTTGTTGTTTGCTGGCCAAACAAATCAACACAGCTTATTATTCAATGAAGACGATTTAAAAACTGTCATTGGTATCTTCTTGTTTTCGGGCTATCATTCTGAAGTTAGAGAATATATGTACTGGAAGCGGTCAGCTGATACCCATGTTGCTATTGTGTCCAAAAGTATATCAAGGAACAGGTTTCAAGAAATTAAAATTAAAAATACATTTTGCTGATAACAACAACCTTGACTTGAATGATAAACTGGCAAAACTTGGCCCGCTAAGCTAACTTTTGTGCAAAAAAAATTCAAAAATGGGGATACATGCATGAACATATATCTATAGACGAATCAATGGTCAAATACTTCGGTCGTCATTCTTCAAAGCAATTCATAAGAAGAAGGCTTCAGAGATTGGATGCTTTGTAGCAAGGATGGTTATATGTATCAATTTGATACTTATTGCGGAGCAAAAAATGTTAAGCATTCTCTAAAGAAATTGCCATTAGGGTCAAGAGTTGTTCTTGACTTACTAAAAAATATTCAATGTCTAACTGACCATTTTGCAATTTATTTTGACAATTTTTTTAAAAGCTATGAACTTATGAAGATTTTAAAACAAAAGAAATTTAGATCAACTGGAACAGCTCTCGACAATCGGCTCAAAAAATGTCCTCTTCCTAAAAATAAAGAATTTCAAAAGCAAAAATGGGGTACTTTTGACCACCAATTCAACGACACCAATAAGTTGCTTTTCGTTAAATGGAAAGACAACAGCATAGTCACTACAGCCACTAACTACGACAAAATCGAACCATGCGAGAATGTAAAAAGATGGGACAAAGAACAACAGAAAAAAATGAATATTCCTCATAATTAAAATATGGGTTGTTTTGATCTTCACGATCAGTTCATCAACACTTATTCTATAGAAATAAGAGGGTAGAAGTGGTGGTGGAACATTTTCACATCGATGATTTCATCTACTGTCTCTGATGCCTGGAAGCTTCATAAATTGACCAACATTACAAAGGCGATTTACTGGAGTTTACAAGAGCTGTTACGCTGCATTATCTCAGATTTCACTCTTTCAATCAAGGACAACCGAAACCCGCAGTCAAAAGGAGCATAACAGAAAGCCCAGGATACCATTTTCCAAAGAAGTTACAAAATTAAATTAAGATGTCGCCACCAAAATTGTAATCCCCTACTTTTTCGCTCACTCGTACAAAGAAAAATTAAAGTATTCAAATTCTCATAACTATAATTCTCCATAAGAAAGCTGATCTGTTTTCGGATAAAGAAACTTTCCACGAATCATTGATCTGTAAATTAATTATGGTGCCTCACTCTGTGAACGTTAATATGTACCATCAATGTACGCGCAATGTTTTCTGGATATTTTCTTTGTAACAATTTATGACTGACAAAATAAACAACACCGACGAACGTCCGCCGATTTAGTTCTTTATCCATAAATCAAATGAGTCTTTAAAGTTTTGGTTACCATCAATGTTAGATACATCGATATCCACTAGTGAAAATATGATGGGGGTGAAGTTAAACTAGGTGGAAGAAACAACTTGCATTCACACATAGGTTATTGATATGTTTCCAACGCAAGGGTGCGGTTTGTCTGAGTGAAAAAAACAAGGGAATGAAACTTGCTGTACAACTCTAAAAAAAAAAATTCCCTAAAGAATAATAATAACCCACCATCGCATCACTAGCAATTGAAAACACTGTGTTTGCTCATCCTGATTTAATTTGACATACGAACAAGTTGTTGCAATGATTATTCTGGTAAACAGTTTTATTCTAATTTGTGTTTATTATCCTTGGAGAATTGCTGCAGACGTCAGAATTTCACTTTCGTAGTGTAGTGGGAAAATTGTTTGAAAGATAAGTATCTACATCTAATCCATGTTAACTGTTTTGTCAAGTGGATATGCTGGGAAATCGTTGAAATTGACCATTTAATGGTATGTTGGCGTGTAAGAGGCTCAAATTCAAAATTCAAAACCGGTGGGACCAGTTATTTTTATTTCATGGGAAATAAACTTCTGGATTGAGATTCCTCCACTGCTGATCCATACTTTTAACCGAGTACAAATATTTATATTCATAAATGGACTTTTCACACCTTTTTGCAAAGGAATTTTATCTTTTGTTTGAGTTAAAAGTTTCGTCATCGTGACCGGTGGATCAAATTACACTTAAGATTTATGTACGTTGGATTCTTAAATCAATGTAGGTACATATTGCAAGCAAAAAAATGGTTGTTAATGGTTTAAAGGGTATCATTATGTTAATTGCATGTCCTTGCTCACTCGCACAATTATGTTTTTCGTACCTGGCATACACGCGAATCGACTGATTTAAGAGAAAAAAAAACATCTGAAACAATATGAAGTTTCCCTTAGCTTAGGATTTGTAAAAAAATAAAATAAACCAATCATATTTAACGCTTTGAAAACCACACAAAATGTAATTAGAAGCTTAATAGGTATAAGTCCACAAACATGAATTCAAGGTGGTTTTTTTTCCTTATGCGTAAAGGATAATGCTACCGCACGTCACGTGTTGTAACATAATGTTACATTTGAAGGTGCCGCACATCAGACTTGTTATTCAATTATACTGCATTTGCTCTTAAGGTTGTTTTTTTTATTATTGAAATCTCATTAGGAATATTAGTGGAAACAGGAGTAGGTAATGGCAAATAATGCAATAATTACATTGCAAAACTTGAGACTTTATAGGAACCCTCGAAATATGTTTCTGGAAATGCATTAAAACCGCACACACTTAACAGTATGGCTTGATTTTTTTATAATTAAAATCCACTTCGAAAGCAGTGCCGTATTATTAGAGGACTTCGTGCAATAACAAGTGCTTGGCGCTATTGCGAATTTTTGATTTATAAAAAAAGAGTTAAGCTACTAATGGGACATTTCTTTCGCGCGAATTTCCTGTCAAGAAACAGAAAATGCACGCATTACAGTAATTTTTGATTGATGTTGGTAATATATAACAATATATAATAATGCATGTATGGAGGTATATTGTAAGGCGCTATAAAAGAAATCATCGAATTCTGTGCGTTTTATGGCTTTGATTTTGGCATTTTCTTGTTTTTCAAGTGCTTAGGTACTTACTTACGTAGATGTACCTGCTAGATTCTTTTAATCGGTTGAAACAATATAGAAAGAGGATAATATGTTTGAAATTATGAGTGCCTCTTAAGCTTCATAATGCAAGTACAATACTTTAGTTACTTACTGATACGGCACACAATCCATGAAGGATCTCAGCCTGAGATACTGCAGCCTTCCATCGGGAACGGTCCCTCGCATACACTCTCCAGTCGCCAAAACCAAGCGCTTTGGCATCCGAAGTCACTTGGTCCTTGTCGTCTCGAACCTGGGGGCTGGGATGAGAAGACTTTCTTGGCCGGAGCTCGATGTGGCCCAAGGCCGTTTCTTGGCCTTCTAGACTACATCCACATCTTAGGTCAGCTCATACAGTTCTCGGTTGAACCTTCTTCTCCATTCGCCATCGTCGCATACGGGACCGAAAATCCGTCGAAGAATTTTTCTTTCGAAAGTGCCCAGTATCAATTTCCCTTTTTTACTTATCGTCCAACACTCGGCGCCGTAGAGTAGGACTGGTAAAATCAAAGTTTTGTATAGCAGACACATCGCCTTTCGAGTGACGAGTTTTGAACCGAGTTGTTTTACCAAACCGAAGCAGCAGCGGTTCGTTCGAGTAATTCTTCTTCGGATCTCCACTAAAGTGTCGTTTGTGGGATTCATATTTGTTCCAAGGTAAGTGAACTCCTTAACTACCTCGAAATTGCTGCTACCAACAGTGACGTTTTGTCCTAGTCGGTAGACAGATGTTTCTTTGTTTGCTGATAGCATATACTTTGTTTTGTCCTCATTCACCTCAAGACCAACGAGTTTCGCCTGATCTTCAATCGCTGTGATGGCCTCAAGCACAGATCTCTTGGATCGACCGAGGATGTTAATGTCGTCCGCATAACCTAGGAGCTGGGTGGACTTGTTAAAGATAGTGTTTTCCGTGCTCATACCTGCCTTGCGCACTATCTGCTCCAGGGCTATGTTGAAGAAGTCACATGACAGTCCATCTCTTTGTCTAAACCCTGCCCATGTTTGGAATAACTCGTATGAATTGTTACCCATTTGCACACTGCACTGCGTATTGTTTACCATCATGCGGCAAAGCTGGATCAGTTTTTTCGGGATCCCGAAATCAGACACCGCCATTAGAAGCTCTTGTCGGTGAATGCTACCATACGCAGCTTTAAAGTCGGTCTTTTCCAGGATCTGCCTCAGTGTGAATATTTGGCCTATCGTTGTTCTGCCTCGCCTAAGGCCACACTGGTACGTGCCGATTACTGTGTTGCAAAAAGGTTTAAGTCGCTCACACAGTACGTTGGATAAGTACAATACCTACTTACTCTTAATAAAAGTATCAGAAATTGGGTTATACATAATGACGCGAATGTATGGTCAGGTCCTTTTAAGTAACTTAAGTAGATACTAGTTAAAAGCATTTTAAATTAAGAACCAGCTACGAATTGTATATCAAATTATAGACATTTTCTAACCTGCACCACAATACATTTTAGTCGAACAAACCCAAAATATGACAGTTTGGGAAATCAAATATAGTTTAAGAGCGATTGTTTTAAACAGTCATATACAATTTTGTAGGAGAACAAAAAAAAAACAATTTGAAGAGAATCAAAAACGTGAAAATTTTGCTATTCAAAAAAATGAACGTAGAGGAGGTATTTATTTAAAAACCATACAGAAAACGTTTGTTTATAGAAGAATTTCCTTAAAGCGTGGAAGAGAGTTCAATTGGAGCCATGATGAGAAGGAAATGCTGAGGCAATTGGTCCAGGAGTACCTTTCCATCAAAGATGCGAAGTTGATCCGAAAAAAAGTTTTGGCATGAAAAGCAATAGCTGCAGGAATGGTTTCGGTGGGGTATCAAAGAAGCGTCACGAAACTAAGGCAGCAGTGGACCCGAATGAAGGTGTCAGCAAGATCGGCAAATTCAGCAACCAAAAAAGCTATCAATGCCACTGGTACCATGGTTATTGTGTCCACAATTGAGAGCAGTGATCTCCTTGTTCAAGGGTTGATAGCTCAACAATTCGTGGAAGATACAATATTTACTGTAGGCAACACTGCCTTACCCTTGACTGCACCAGATACCTGACCACTTACTCCAACTGATTTGCAGCATAAAAGCCCCACCGAAAAACTATTCAGATTTCGTTTTGTATAGTCCCGAAGTGTCAGTAGCTAGCGAGAAGGAAATCGTCAACCCAAAGAAAAACCATTACAAATCAGCTTCCAAACAGGAAAAACTATCCGGCCCATCTTCATCGAGGAAGGTGCTTGCTGATTTGAAAAAAAAAGCTCGGAAAAAAGCAAACAGCAAAAGGAGATGTGATTAAGAAACGTCGCATTCAAATACGAGGAGAAATTTCAAGTTCCGATGAATTGCATGAACTGCAAGTAGCTACTTTTGCAAGCAAGAGAAGCAACAGCACATGCCCGAGAAATTCACGACCTGAAAATTAAAAAATGTT
Source organism: Sphaerophoria rueppellii (assembly GCA_920937365.1). NCBI lineage: Eukaryota > Metazoa > Arthropoda > Insecta > Diptera > Syrphidae > Sphaerophoria > Sphaerophoria rueppellii. The sequence continues at coordinate 75,796,682 of CAKKXW010000001.1, forward strand.
AGGGAAAGTATTTTGTTACATTAAGTTCGAAATGAAATGAAGTTGTAAAAGTGTACATATTTTTGTTTTGAATAACACCCACGGCAACGACAACATTTTTTGCCGTATCCAAGACTACGCAGTCCTTCAAGAACTGAACTAAATTTTGACTTTAAGTGACCGTTTAGGCATTTGATTCTGCTTCTTGTAGATGTGTGGCTATTGTTGTATCGTCCTTCTTTTGATTTGATGGATTTCTCACCGGGTCAATAAAACTCTGGGACAAGGATATCCTGCGTCACCAAGAAGTACACCTTGATGAACATTTGCGGTGAGTTCTAGGTTCTAATACACCCTACAAATGGCAGTTTTCAACAACGTCAGTTACCAGGCGATCACAACAGCAATGGGACAAGTTGAAATTAGAGAAATCACTCATAGATCTTAGAAGTCTCATGCTCAAAAGCAGGACAGTAACTTCTTGCATGAGAAGTTTTACTAATACCAGATCGGTGAATCGAGGTACCCCCCAAGTTGGGGTCATTTCGCCTCTTTTATGGAACATGGTTGGAAACGACCTACTAACATCACTGGAAGCAGAGGTTTTCAGGGTGATTGCCTATGCTGACGACGTTGCAATATCTATATCTGGGAAACATCCCCAAGTTCTCTCGGAACTCCTACAAAATGCCTTATATAGGACGTCAATTCACATAAAACAGAACTAGTACTCTTTTCGAGAAGGTACAAAATTCCTCAGATTAGCCCACCCAAGATTAAAGGAATACCATTAAGCTTTTCCGACCAAGCTAAATATTTGGGCCTCATTTTAGACAAGAAACTAAATTGGAAGGCAAATAATGATGAAAGAGTAAAAAAGGCTACCGTAGCGCTTTTCACTTGTAAAAAGGGCATAGGATCAAAATGGGGCTTCTCCCCAAAAATAACCCACTGGCTATACACTTCGGCAATCAGACCGATACTCATTTATGGAGTTGTCGTATGGTGGACCGCACTGGACAAGATGGTAAATCTAAATAAGCACATCAAAGTCCAGCGGTCAGCAGGTATGTGCATCACAGGAGCACTTCGCTCAACACCAACCGCAGCCCTGGAAGTGCTTTTAAACCTAACACCTCTTGACATCTTCTCCAAAATGGTGGGAGCCAACTCATGTGTGAGGCTTAGAGCCACCTCTCAATTGAAAAGTAACAATACTGGTCATACTACTATTCAAGACAATTTCAGATTTATCCCAGATCGCCTAGACTATTCCACCCCAAAAATGGTATTCGATAAAAGCTTCCATGTTTCCATCCCTTTAAGATCCTCCTGAGAAGAAGAGAGACCCCTGGAAGACAATGCAGTACACTTCTATACAGATAGACGGTTGAAAGACCGATTACGGAGTTGGAAGTGGTATCAATTCGGAACAACAGAATCTCAGTCTATAATACAGACTTCCCAATCAATGTAGTGTTTTCCAGGCAGAATTAATGGCGTTATATCTTGCAAGGATATACGAATCTTCTCGGACAGCCAAGCCGCTCTCAAATCTCTCGCGTCTGTCTCCACAATCTCTCAAATAGTCCACGATTGTCGATCATCTCTGAATGAGATGACGGAACAGTTTAATATTCACCTCATTTGGGTGCCGGGCCACAGAGACATTCCGGGAAATTGCAAAGCCGATGAGCTCGCCAAAAACGGAACACTTCTACCTAATGTTAGATAAAAACATAACATAGGAACACCACTTGCTACATGCAAATATCTTCTCAAACAATATGCTCTAAAATCATCAAATTGCTAGATGGTCACAAGGTACCACCTGCCTAGCAACCAAACGGTCAAAGCAGACAAAATGTAAGCTCTACAACTGGAGTCATAACAGGACACTGCCTCATAGGCAGACATGCCTTGAGGCTTGGGGTCTACGCAAACGACTTCTGTAGGAGGAGGAGGAATCCACTCCAACCTTACCTAACCCTTAAATTGCAGTTGTTCCAAATGTAAGCATTATGGATTGATCCACGTGACCAAGCAACGATGTCGGTAACTTTGTAATTTGCATCGGTGACACTTTGCACATTTAGTGAATAATAACCTTAAAAATCGTTAAAAATTAATTAGTTTGGTTGTCAAAAGTAATGGACCTACAACTTTGGCTGGTCGTTTTATACACACGTGAGTGCAGTCAACAGCACCTATGACTTTAGGAAATCTAGCAATTCTATAAAATGTTTGCTTAACTGTGTTGTATTCTTCGACTTCTTCCTCGGTAATAATTTTAGCACGACCTACTATCTTAAAAGTTGGTTTTATTTCGACTATAGTTGTAAAAAACTATAGTATCAACTAAAATAATTGTAAAGTGTACTTTATCTCGCTATAAATTTCCGCCAATATTAATATTCTTTGACTAAAGCAAGAGCAACTTCAATACATTTTTAACAATGGTACCTACTTTGGTAAGGTTAGGTTAGGTTTAGCAGGCTGACAGTTGGAGTTGCTACCATCACACTTAGATCAATGTAGATCCATTGTGGTACCCCGAAGTATTGTAACTTCCTGAAAAAAATAAATAAATAACCATTGAATTACATATGTGGTTTGTTTAACCATTTATAAGTCTTGACAAAGCTTAGTAAGCTTTTGCCTGGCAGTTCGGATGGTTCCTCTAGTTCATTAAAGAAGAAGTTGCCTAGAGTTTTCTTCCTAGTAAGACAGAGTGAAGGACAGTGGCAGAGAAAATGAGCAGTATCTTCATGCTCGTCCTCATCACAGCCTCTACAAAGGTCATCGGTACTAAGCCCCATTTTTTTGCTTATGGTAGCCAAGTAAGTTGTGTCGTGTAATTATGCCAATAAGGGATATTAAGGAGGGTTTGTTAAGAATTAAAATCCTATCGGATCTTTTCGTATCGTATCTAGGCCATAGTTTCCTGGTATTAACACAGGTTTCTAGGAGATTCCATCTGGTGTTGGAATTTTGAAGGATGACGTTTAAGTTCACATTACGATATTCCTATATGATGGTCTATGAGAGAGGGGCCTAATGAAGAGTCTTCTCTTTCAAGCTCATCCGCGTTTTCGTTGCCTTGCACATCACTGTTGCCAGGAACCCAGCAGAGTCTCACGTTATGCTGTGTGCAATGAAAAAAGTGATGTCCGCGTGTGAGATCGCCATCATGGATATATGTTTAGCAGCGTTTTTTGACTGCCTAGATCTCAGCTTGGAACTCACTGCTATGGTCGGGGAGCCTGAATGAATTGGCAAGGTTGAGGCTTTCCTACTCCATTATTCATTTTAGAACCATCGGTGTAGATGGTAATGGTTGAGTCGTTAATGTAGGGCACATTAAATTCCCAATCCATTCTATTTGGGAACTTTGTACTAAAAGATTTTTTGAAATCTAAGTAAGGGGTCATATTTCATATATCTGAGCAGATATTGTAATCTACGTATTTCACAAGACTAGCTGCGTGGCCACTCTGGCTAGTTTTCCAGATTTTAGTTTGGCTGAGCCTAAGGCCGCTGTTTGCAGCTGATTCTTGATCGAAAAGATCTATGGGGGGAAAATTGAGGAAAGTTTCTTAACCCGTAGTTGGGGTAGTCGTCATTACTAGTACTGATACAATCCATTCTTTGTACTTTGGTAAGTGTTTTTAAATTCGTGTACCATACACCTCTGTACACCTCTCTCCTTTTTATGATTGATGATGTATAGTTTTGTAAACCGATATTTTCTTTCAACCTGCAGGTTTGGTTCCAAAATCGACGAGCAAAATGGCGCAAAACAGAAAAATGCTGGGGACATAGTACAAAAATGGCAGAATACGGTTTATACGGTGCAATGGTACGTCACTCTCTTCCACTACCTGACACAATTTTGAAATCGGCCAAAGATGATGAATCTGTAGCGCCATGGCTTCTAGGAATGCACAAAAAATCACTTGAAGCCGCTGACATTCTAAAGAGTGATGATAGTGACCGTGAAACACCAACGTCAGATGACACAAATACCTCATATTCAGCCGGAAGTACGCACAACTCACCGATATCATCATTTTCAATATCAAGATTACTCTTCGATGGCCCAAGAAAACCTGCCGAACCACAACAATTGCATCATCAGCAAATGCAGTTGCAATTGCAATTACAACACCAGCATCAACATCAACCCCAAAACGATGAACACCTTCATAGAAACATACAACGACATGAATCTCAGCAGCATGAATCTCAAATTCAAGAATCACAGCAACATGACGCCCAACAATCCCATCAACAACAACAGCAACAAGAACATCATCTGCTGTCTCACCAACAGCAACAAATACTTGTCAAACAAGAGCATAATGTAACAATTAAGGAGCAGGATTCCAGATGAAGGTCCACTTATTTTTAAAAGAGTTAATATATAGAAAGCCGGGTGTTGCATTGGCCGAAATAAACGTAAAATAGATGTGAACTTAGTCGAAAATCTTAACGGGCTGAACGAAAACAAAAATACATACACAAATTGATGAAAAGTCTACTTTATGATAAAGATGGCCCCTTTTAAAGCGAATACAAAAATATAGAAATAAATATTAATTTATATTAAGTAAATTTGTTAGGAAATACAAACTCGCATATTTAACAAAATAATTGTAGAGAGAAAATTTATTTGATGCTCTTATGTTGATAATGAAACATCGAATGATATTCAAAAGACTCCGTAAAAATTATCGGCACTTACACTTAACTTAACAAGAGTAAATATAGCAACGACTTTTATCTCATTTTTTTGAAACAAGCTTACATAGATTCTAAATATGTTCATATATGCAATTCTGTTTGGTGGTCTGGTCTTTGGGTCTAAGAAGTGAAAAAAACTAGACATTGTACAAAATTATTCTATAAACAAATTACAAATTAAATTTGAGAAATTTAACTAGAGCAGTGTAAAATTCTACATGAATTAACTGATTTTTCAATCCCAAAATGGGAGGGTTTGTTTCAAAGGATTCCGTTCTGAACAAAATAAGACACCAGGATGAAAAATAATTGTGTTTTCTAAAAAGGAATGATAATTATGTTCCCATTTCATCTCACATTGTAAATTAAATCTAAATACACTTACAAATACATGTGCAAGCATTCATTAGTATTATATTCGAAGGAACTTTGCAAATATAGAATTTAAATTTACTTTACCCATAAATGTCTTTCTAAGTTGTTAACACTGTATATTCAGAAATGGGTGAAGTTATTGATAAGTATAAACCCCAGCTATTATTGTGATTTATGTTTAAAATTTAATTTGTTTATTACTTCACTATTTACTCCTCCCTTCACGAATCTAATTTACACACATTACGAATAGACAACAACGTTGTAAAAGTAACTTTGCATGCCAGTTTATTTTTTTCTAATTAGCTTTTAAAAAAGTCTCTAGACAATGCATATTTCGCATTACTCGGCAGATATAAGGAAAATAAATATTAACATTAAGTATATATATAAATATAAAAATTATAAAACAATTATTAAATACCAAGTAAGAGGAATGGTAAAAAAAGAACAAAAATATAATATTTAAGAAAAATCAAAAAACGGTTTCATTTTTACAATTTAAGGGAGGACGTTTAAAAGGTAGAAGGGAGAATGTTTTGACATGTACTGACAAATGTTAGTAAGTTGAAATATGCATATCCTTAGCAACTTAAAGCCGGAATCCATATCACCATTTAAGCTCGCCTATACAAAAGGCAAACGTGTAGAAACAGCCATCTACTGCGCAGTTATAACAATAGAGAAGTCGCTTGTGGTAAAAGAATATACCCTGGCTTCTTTTCTTGATATCGAAGGAGCATTCAACAATGTCCACAACAGTGCCATAGAAAAAGCACTCACTGCCCTTAAAATAGAACCTTATCCATTGTGAACTAGGAAACTCTGATAATAAGATGTACACATCTAGAGGGACTCCACAAGGCGGAATGCTCTCACCTCTTCTCTGGACTTTCAAGAATAGTGGTGTCAGAGTTATAGCATTATGCCGACGACTTAGCACTTCTGGCAACGGGTAAATACCTGACCACTGTAAGCGAACAATTAGAAGGCGCATTAACTATGGTCAGTAACTGGACCAAGAAATGCGGTCTCAAGGTTAACCCCCTGAAAACGGAATTGGTACTTTTCACAAACAGAAGGAAAATACCTTCTTTTGGAATACCAAAAATTGATAACACCCCACTTATAATTTCAGAAAAGCAAGATACCTTGGAGTTATCTTGGACAAGAAACTCAACTGGGGTCTAAACATACAAGAAAGATATAAGAAAGCCATGATTGCACTCTACTCGTGTAATAGGATTCTGGGAAGAAATTGGGGGCCAAATCCTAAGATAATCATGCGGATGTACACAGCCATTGTTAGACCCATTCTAATTTATGGCAGTTTGGTTTGTGGGCAAGGCCTTGAGAAATCCGCGAACTTAAAAACCCTTACCAAAGTACAAAGAATGGCATGCATTAGCACTACGGGGGTGATGAGGACTACCCCAACTGCGGGCCTCGAAGCGACCCTAAATCTCACCCCCATAGACTTATTCGTACAAGAATCAGCAGCAAACAGCGCTGTTCGACTTAGTCAGACCAATATTTGGAGATCTAATCAACACGGCCATACCACGATTCTTACAAAATAAATTGGCAACAATGTTTGTACGGATTACATGACCCCTTATTTAAACTTCAATAAAAATTTTACTACCAGCTTCCCCAATAGAGAAGATTGGGAAAACAGTGTACCACACACTAATGAATCGAACTTTACCATCTTTACTGATGGTTCGAAAATGATTACTGGAGTAGGGGCAGGCTTCTACTCAGAAAATCTTAGCCTTGCTAGTTCTTTCAGACTTCCCGACCATAGCAGTGTCTTCCAAGCTGAGATCTTTGCAGTGAAAAACGCTGCTATCACCTGTTTCATTGATAGCCAAGCAGCAATAAAAGCGATCTCTGCCACGCAAATCAAGTCAAAGCTTGTTTCTTGCTGTCGCGAAGAGCTAAGGGTTCTTGGTTCTGCTGGGTTCCCGGTCACAGTGGTGTGCCAGGGAATGAAAAAGCGGATGAGCTTGCAAGAGAAGGCTCGGTACTTGATCCCTCTCTCATAGACCATAACATCAGAATCCCTCAATGCGAATTAAAAAGAAATATCAGTAAAAATATCATTCAAAAGGCAAATGATAGATTGAACCTACTAGAAACCTGCAGTAACACCAGGAAACTCTGGCCTTATTATGACAAGAAAAAATCCGATAAGATTTTACTTCTCAAAAAACCGTCCCTAAGATGCCTCATAAGTGTGATAACGGGACATAATCTACTCGGCTACCACAAAAAGAAGATGAGGCTTAGTACAGATGACATATGTAGAGGCTGCGGCGATGAAGAGGAGCATGAAAACACAACTCACTTCCTATGCCACTGTCCAACACTCTGCGTACTAGATTAAAATTTTTAGGCAACTATTTCTTTAATGAACTAGAAGAATTATCTGAACTCGCAGGCAATCGGCTACTGAACTTTGTCAAGTCCACCGAATGGCTCGACCAACCATAGAATTCATAGGTTAAATCACTTTTTTAGAAGTTACAATACTTAAGGGTATCACAAGGATCTATATTGATCTAAGTGTGATGGTAACAAAATCAACCGTCAGCCCATATAACCTAACCTAACCTAGCCTAAGTTGAAAAGAGGTCGGCAAGTGGGGTCCAGATACGAATGAAAACATTTAAATCGAGGTCCAGAAAAAAAAAATAAAAAAGTTTTGTAGTTTTTATGTCGCTTTATTTGGTGGTTGGGTGTTGTTGGATGTTCAAAGGATAGACACGTGCATTCAAGTGGACACAAGCGTCCACTAAAACCTCTTTCTATCAACTCCTACTCTCCACCTCCCCGTGGTGAACATCGGGTGCCCAGTACCTTCAACCGAAGATTGGGTTCCAACCCCAGTGGGAAGTTATTGGCGGCAGCAAAGAGAGAGAGGGGGAGGAGGTATGCGTCCACTAAGCCATGCCTCCTTTTCAACAGGTGGCAGCGGAAGAACTCCCAAGATGGAATCCACAGTGGCGTCTACAGTTCCAGTCAAGAGGAACTACTTAGTGAACACCTTATAAGGCTACTACGACATATTCGCAGCCCAGGCCTTTAAGGAGCGGTTTGGCCGGCTCTTCGTCTTAGAGTTAAACTAATCACCTGGCCCTCCAGGTTGGGGGTCATGCGTCGGGTGACTGCCCGGCCACATAAAGAAACTATAGTTCCGAACCACCAACAAGAATCGGATACGGACGGAATAAATGATGACGACCCACGCAAACGATTTAAGGACAATGAATTTCGGTTTTACACGTCGAATGTTAGGTCTCTTAACAAGCCACGTGCAGCCGAACAACTAGCGGAAGCCCTTGACTGCTATAAAGCAGATATAACTGCCATCCAAGAAATGCGATGGGATAGTCCGGGCCAACGTAAAATGAACAACTGCGATATTTACTACGGCGACTGCTACCGGGAACAAAATCAGCGTCTATTCGGATGTGGATTTGTAGTTGGGACTCGACTCAGGAGGAAGGTCTTGAATTTCAACTCAGTGAATGACCGCATCACTACAATCCGTATCAAGGCAAAATTCACAAACATCAGCCTCATCTGTGCTCAATCCCCCACTGAGGAAAAGGATGAAGACATTAAAATCGTCCTTGGAGATTTTAATGCTAAACTGGGTAGAGAAGAAATCTTTGGTGGAATAATCGGACGACATAGCCTACACGAAACCACCTCCGATAACGGATTCAGGCTAATCGACTTCGCTGCGGGGCGAGACGTAATTGTAGCAAGTACGCGATTCCCACATCTCGATATCCACAAGGGAACATGGAAATCGTCTGACCAATCAACCGTCAAACAGATTGATCACATTGCCATCGAAGCATGACAATTCTCTAGCATGCACATTCCGAGGTGCCAACATCGACTCTGACCATTACCTTGTTGTAGTCAAGGTACGTAGGCGGATATTCCGATCAAGGCCAACACGCGAAAATGCTAGGAGCAAAATCGACGTCAAACGGCTACAATCGCAAGAGATTGCTAGATCCTTTTCTGATCGTGTCTCCGTAAATCTCCTCAACAGTCCTTTGCTGCCAGCACAAAATATAGAGAACCAGTGGCAACACTGCCAAGCAGCCATCAGTAATGCCGCATCTGAAGTGCTAGGGTTTTCACGACCACCACAATGAAACCCCTGGTTTGACGATGAATGCCGGCGAGCACGCGCAGCTAAATGAGAGGCATACAAAGCGGCGCTGCAAAGAAGGACACGAGCAGCTCGTGAGTTTTACGAGCAGAAAAGAAGAGAGTAGCATAAATTTCTCAGAAAGAAAAAAAAGGGAGCATGAGAAGCGCGCGATCGAGGATATAGAGGGATGTCACCACAGGAACGAGGTTCGAAAGTTCTACAAAAAGGTGAAACAAACCTCCAGTGCTTATACACCCCGAACTGAAGCCTGTAGAGACCATCATGGGAACATCGTAGTAGAACCGCAGTCAGTGCTGAGGATATGGAAAGACCACTTTTCCAAACTGTATAATGGCGATGACGACCAAAACTCCGTCAGCAGTACAGATCCATTCAATTTGGGTGCAGAAGGCCAACAATTCCACCCACCCGACATGGACGAAGTGAAGATAGCGATATCTAAACTTAAGTCGAACAAAGCCGCTGGAGCAGACGGGCTAGCCGCCGGACTGAACAAAGCAGCTGGAGATGATTTGGTTAGGAGCATGCACCAGCTCATCTGCAAAATTTCGTCGGAGGAAAGCATGCCCGATGAATGGAAACTCAGCATCGTATGCCCGATCCTCATAAAAGGAGATCCCTTGAACTGCACCAACTACAGAAGTATAAGTCTGCTTAACATCGCCTAATATCTTGTCTGCTGTGCTGTGTGAACGTTTGAAGCCCTTCGTCAACAACTGTGCCTTCAGACCCGGAAAGTCCACCATCGATCAAAATTTTTCCCTACGGCAGATCTAGGAGAAGACCCAGGAACTTCAAATCAATACCTACCACCATGACAACATCCGACGAAAACGCTTTGGGCTGCTTTGAGAGAAAAATTCTTTGAGTTATTTTTGGTCCTGTCTGCATTAATGGAGAATGGGGACGAAGATTCAAGCAAGAACTGTACGAGCTGTACAGCGACACTGACCTAGCCAGAAAAGTTAGGGTCCAACGACTTAGATGGTTGGGTCATGTTCAGCGAATGGAAAATAATGCTCCGGCTCGTAGAGTCTTCGAATCCAACCGACGAAGGACGTCGCAGAAGAGGAAGACCGCGTCTCCGATGGAGCACACAGGTGGTAGAGGACCTGAACCAACTTGGCTCGAAACTGGAGACAGATAGCCAGGGACCGAGCTGGCTGGAGAAGTTTGTTGGGTGAGGCCCTGGTCTGACCTGGACTGTAGCGCCACCATAAGTAAGTAAGTGTTGTAACTTTTCCTACACACCAAGTGCTTACTTAACCTCCTCGTAGTCACCACCGGGTACTGGTTATATCTCTAGATATAACTTGCGAAACTTGTACGCGCGGGTGCAAAATGGAGAAACAGAAGCACCAAATCATAACCTAATAGTTATGAGAGAGACACCAGCCTCGGCTAATGACCCCCCTCTTATGGTAACCAGACCCGGAACGACAACGGACTATGCATTTAGAGTTTGTACCTTGAATGTAAGAACACTCTACACTCCAGGTGCAATTGAGAAACTTGAATCTGTCCTCTGCAGTATAAGCAGGCATTACTGCGATCCAGAAAATACGATGGATAGGATCAGGGATAATGAAAAGGGAAAACTGAGACATTTATTACAGCTGTCATCAAAGAATACATATATTTGGATGCGGATTCGTCGTGAGAAATCGGTTTATATCGAAAGTCATGGATTTCAAGCCAATTAGTGATCGCCTGGCTGTAATCCGCATCTACAAAATATCAGCATAATATGTGCACACGCCCCTACCGATAATGCCGAGGAGTCAATCAAGAAGGATTTTTACGACCTCCTGGATAAAGCTTACGGAGCCCGTCCAGAGTACGACGTTGGCGGATTTGTTGTAAAGCGTAGCCTCCACGAAGTTACAACAGATAACGGCTTCCGACTAATTGACTTTGCTGCAGCTCGTAATATGGCGATAAGTAGCACTAGGTTTCAAAGACTAAAGATCTACACAGCAATCTGGCGATCTCCGGATGGTCGCAAGTAACAGCATCCAAAATAATGAAGGTGCTCACTTTTCGAGGAGAAAATGTCGACTCTGACCACTTTCTGGTAGTGACTTAGCTTAGAGCTCGACTATCAAACGACAAAAAAACACGTGCGGCCCCAAGAAAGAAGTTCAACATCGGTTGCCTTGGCACTCCTGATAATGTCAGAGACTACAGTGAGCGCCTGAGTGAGCGACTCTCTGCCGTCCTCCCAAATACCACAGATGTCAACACCTTATGGAACCAATATCGCGAAATAATAAAAAATGTAGCCGAGACCGAAAATGTAGGTTACCATCCACCCCTAAAACAGAACCCGTGGTATGATGATGAATGCGCGTTATTGAAATAAAGACGTGCACGTTTGCATATGCTGCAACGGAAAACAAGAGCGGCAAAGAGAAGAGTACCGAACACAAAGGAGAATTGAGAAAAAGACCCTGCGAAGGATGAAACGGGCAGTTTCTCAGTTCTAAGATCTAGAAGAGTCTCGGGCCAAGAACAACACCCGAAGTTTCTTTAAAAGGTCGAAGCAATTAGCTTCTGGTTTCAGTACCGTGACACAGGCTCTTCGAAACAGTGGAGGAAACCTAGTCACCAAAGCACAGGAAATTGTAAATGTTTTCAAGCAGCACTTCCAACAGCTGCTCAGTGCGCAAAATGTCGAGCGAGCTAATGAAAGAGAAGCAAGACCAGTCAATTAAGACCCAGTCCCAGCCCCCAGCGCAGAAGAGATAGAAAAAGCCATCCAAAAGCTAAAAAATAACAAGTCCGGCGTGTCGGATGGCATTCTTGCGCAAATCTTTAAATTTGGAGGGAAATCTCAAAACGAAGTTGAGTCTTAAGCCTGAACTACATCGGAACATAAAGTACCAAAAAGTACAAAACATTGGAAGTTATGCTCTGTATTGCTTCTACAAATGCATACTTGAATATCTCCCTCTCATTTTTTATAAAGTGAGCGTGAACAAAAGCTTGACCATGATCGAGCTTCCACTGTGCACAAAGTTTTCAATACGAAAACCAACACTTTTTTGTACTTTTACACTTTGTTTTTCGATGTAGTTCAGGCCTTAGCAAAGAACCTAAAGTTTAGGTTGGGAAGCCGCATTTTGGCCTGTACAAGCTGATTCATGTTTTAATGTAGAATTCAGTTTAGGCAAATTAATTGTGGATGAGAAACTTGAAATGGGGAATGAATTTAAAATGAGGCAGGAGTATGCCATAAAAGAAAAACAAATTTTGAAAATAATGGAAGAAAAAGAAGCTTAGCTAAAAATTCTTTTTTGTTAATTGAATATTTTGTAAAAAATTTTGTTGAATTTAGTAAAATTTTGTTAAATTTAGTAAAATTTTATTGTTTTGTTAAAAATCAAAATAAATGAAACTATGAATTAAATTACAAAAACATGGTTTTCTTTCAGAAATATAATCGAAATAAAACATCTCGAAAAATCTCGAATAAGAAATTTTTTTCGAGATTTTTTCGAGATATTGTCTGCCGAGATTCTCGTACGTTCAAGATTTTTGTGCTTTCGAGATTTTTGTATTCGAGATGTTATTTTTTTTTGTTTCCTCGGGACTCATCTGTGTCCCTGGGTGAGTGCAATTTTTCTTAGTGTATTTCTGCCTATGAAGCAAATTTCATGCTGCATAAACCTTTATTGGTTTCATTTCATGACGCAACAAATTGCATTTTCCTGCACATACCTGGAGTATTCAGGCAATTTCCAAATACTGGCTCACACCTGACACAGGACTCTGTCGTTAAACATCATCATATCTGTGAGTTTGCAGTTTTCATCCATCGGAATTCTAGGGAAACAGCGCATAAAATAATAATATAATTTATTGCTAAGCGAACACAGCGTTCATCAACATCTAGTTGTCAACATCTGATTTATATTTGTGCTTTACCAATCACTCTATCTTTCTCCCACAGCTTTCACATACTATCGATGATTACCATCAACATTAACACAAACACAAACTGCTGACATTTAATCATAAGTGCTGATGTATTTGATACCAAAAAGCTTTACCCTAATAATTTGATCACCTGGTTTGTGTATTTGATATTGGTTTCATTTTTGGATAATACTCATCACAGACATCAACCTGTTTCCTGTTGTACAGTAAAAACCAAAACGTGACTTTGAAGACTAATGACTAGATTGAATGCAAAGGGATATGTCGATCGATATGTGGAAAAATGTTTCATTTAACCTGTATTGGAATTGGAAGAAGTGCCAAGTCCTATCTTCACGAGTATTGTGAACATTTCAGCTTCTTTTGCGATGAATGTCATTCCATTACGCTCTCCCACATAGTGTGATGAATTAAGCCTTACAATTTCCGAACTCAAAAAAGAAATCCGTCAACAGTTAGATACATCCTGTTACCCCATGGCTGATAACCTCGATTCAACAAACAAAATATTTGAAAATAACTTTCTTGTATCAAAAACTCATTATTATCTAAAATGGAATGAGGCTATTAATAAGAATATTGAATGGTCAAATTAACTTAAAAAGCTGAACAGAATACAGTCGCCAGTTGCCCGGCGACGAAAATGACAACTGTCAAAAATTCGCTTCCCCAATCGCTGAGAAATTTCTGAACACAAAACAGTCGCTCGACGGGCTATCAACTATGCCCATTAAAACAAAAGAAAACATTATCAAAAATATTTGTTTTACGTTGTTAATAATTAAAATTAAAGGATGAATGAAGATGTAGAATATATTTTATTTTTGATGCATGCAATGAATTTGCGTATCGGATACATTCGATAATGTTATATTTTTTCTAACAAATTCAACGAAGACTTCTGTATTTTGTTATCCACCAAAAACAATAGTATCAGCAAAAATTACTTCAATTGAAACAAAAAATAATTGCTTTACAAAAATGTGTAAACAACAACACGATATAAAAAAAAAGTCAAACTCGTCGCGTGACTTAAGGGGCCCGACACATAGAATCCGTCAGTGCATCAGCGTTGACGTTTTCAACTGACAGCACAATAGAATATACATGTTTTTATGAAACTCGTCCCATAAGCAACGCATGTGACGGATACGACGGATAGAGTTGCTTAACTTTCTACTTTCTGCGTCCGTTGATCCGTTGAAACTGAATTTGACTAGCAGCTAATTCAATGTGCAAAAAAAAATAATTTTGACACGTTTTTGACATTTTAATTTAAAATTTTTTGTTCAGATTTGCGGTTTTGTGAATAATTTTTACACCAAGCAAATGAGACTGTGTAGTGTCCGTAGCTTAGTGGTTAGGTGCGTTGGCTGCTAAAATCTTGTATATAGATAAACTGACAGCGCCAAGACGGGACGACTCTCCAACCAAATATTCTTTTTTAATAAGTGTTTTGGCGTTTAGACTTGTTTTTTAAAATTTAATTTTACAGTTTTTGCACAGTTTTAATAAAAAAAAACGTGTAACTTAATCGACGATCAGTTTAAGTCAAAGTTGCCTAGTTGCCTGCGTCTTTCATCTTTCAATTCGTTGAGATAGGCAGCATAGGCAGTGTACGCAACGAATACCCTGCTCAAAGTATTTTTGTACATATAAGATAACA
>CAKKXW010000001.1:75813487-75828507 GCA_920937365.1 Sphaerophoria rueppellii
ACAACTCAAATAAGTTCGAGAAACTACTAGGTTCTAGTAGGCGCTGAAACTTCTCGATGCTTAACGAAGTTCTCCTCTTAACCACTAGAGTGTATACACAATTACTTACAACTACAAATAAAACTTTTGTCACATAACTATTCAGCAATTAGACAA
This sequence comes from Sphaerophoria rueppellii, assembly GCA_920937365.1. NCBI lineage: Eukaryota > Metazoa > Arthropoda > Insecta > Diptera > Syrphidae > Sphaerophoria > Sphaerophoria rueppellii. Next base: position 75,813,644 of record CAKKXW010000001.1, read on the forward strand.
TATTAGAGTGACAGAGATAGATAGTGTTTACACATTTAAGTATAGAGATATAAAGAGGCGGAGTTACAAAGTGTGTACAGATTGACATACAGAGATATAGAGAGGTAGGAATAGAAAGTGTATACATATTACAATATAATTTATTGCTAAGCGAACACAGCGTTCATCGACATCTAGTTGTCAACATCTGATTTATATTTGTGCTTTACCAATCACTCTATCTTTCTCCCACAGCTTTCACATACTATCGATGATTACCATCAACATTAAAACAAACACAAACTGCTGACATTTAATCATAAGTGCTGATGTATTTGATACCAAAAAGCTTCACCCTAATAATTTGATCACCTGGTTTGTGTATTTGATATTGGTTTCATTTTTGGATATTACTCATCACAGACATCAACCAGTTTCCTGTTGTACAGTAAAAACCAAAACGTGACTTTGAAGACTAATGACTAGATTGAATGCAAAGGGATATGTCGATCGATATGTGGAAAAATGTTTCATTTAACCTGTATTCGAATTGGAAGAAGTGCCAAGTCCTATCTTCACGAGTATTGTGAACATTTCAGCTTCTTTTGCGATGAATGTCATTCCATTACGCTCTCCCACATAGTGTGATGAATTAAGCCGAACTCAAAAAAGAAATCCGTCAACAGTTAGATACATCCTGTTACCCCATGGCTGATAACCTCGATTCAACAAACAAAATATTTGAAAATAACTTTCTTGTATCAAAAACTCATTATTATCTAAAATGGAATGAGGCTAATAATAAGAATATTGAATGGTCAAATTAACTTAAAAAGCTGAACAGAATGCAGTCGCCAGTTGCCCGGCGACGAAAATGACAGCTGTCAAAAATTCGCTTCTCCAATCGCTGAGAAATTTGTGAACACAATACAGTCGCTCGACGGGCTATCAACTATGCCCATTAAAACAAAAGAAAACATTATCAAAAATATTTGTTTTATGTTGTTAATAATTAAAATTAAAGGATGAATGAAGATGTAGAAAATATTTTATTTTTAATGCACGCAATGAATTTGCGTATCGGATACATTCGATAATGTTATATTTTTTCAAACGAATTCAACGAAGACTTCTGTATTTTGTTATCCACAAAAAACATTAGTATCAGCAAAAATTACTTCAGTTGAAACAAAAAATAATTGCTTTACAAAAATGTGTAAACAACAACACGATATAAAAAAAAAACAAAAAATAATCAAACTCGTCGCGCGACTTAAGGGGCCGACACATAGAATCCGTCAGTGCATCAGCGTTAACGTTTTCAACTGACAGCACAATAGAATATACATGTTTTTATGAAACTCGTCCCATAAGCAACGCATGTGACGGATACGACGGATAGAGTTGCTTAACTTTCTACTTTCTGCGTCCGTTGATCCGTTGACAACTGAATTTGATTAGCAGTTAATTCAATGTGTTCCCACAGCAACAAGCAACATTTTAATTTAAAATTTTTTGTTCAGCTTTGCGGTTTTGTGAATAATTTTAACACCAAGCAAATGAGACTGTGTAGTGTCCGTAGCTTAGTGGTTAGGTGCGTTGGCTGCTAAAATCTTGTATATAGATAAACTGACAGCGCCAAGACGGGACGACTCTCCAACCAAATATTCTCGAGGCTGAAAATACTATAAATTCCATATACAAAGGCAGAACGTCGGTCGTGGGTTCGAGTCCTCCTCGTGCCCATAGTTTTTATTTCATCTTTCAGCGGCACTGCATCTTGCGAAGAACTGACAAAACTTCCAAGAGTATCATCTGTCATGAAAAAGTGCTTCTCATCTTTGCTGTTCGGAATCGGCGTTAAATTGTAGGTCCCCTCAATTCCTCATACGCACCTAGAGAATTGTTGATGAGAGTAAGCCATTTAGGCCTTGGCTCTGCAAGAGCTGTCACGCCACTCATTTTTTTTTTCTTTATATGAAACGTTTCATTACTATGGTTTGCTCATAGGGTTCGTGTGTATTGGATGGTTCACTTAAGCGTGCTTGCGTGAGCAAAATTGTATTATAGTTCAGCCTTTATGGTTTCCTCATAGGATTTGTGCGTATTCGCTGGTTCACTAAACTGCTTAAGTGAGCGAAATTTCATTACAGCTTATGGGTGAAACAGATTAAACCAGCAATAGCACCAGCGTGCTTAAGTGAGCAAACTTGCATTAAAGTTGAGCCTGAAAGCAATTATAATTGGGCCTTTTCCCTTCTTCATTGCGCCGTTACGTATTCCAAATAGAATATACCATTTCTAGATACAAAATTTCCCTCTGAGCAACTATGCCCGTAGATAGGGTTCGAATTTCAAGTCCTAATCGTGCTCGTACCCTACGGGGTTTTATTTCATCTTTTATGGGTTCTATTCTGAATGCTGCTTTTCCCGAAGGACTTTCAAGAGAATAATTTATAGTTGAAAGGTAAAGCTTCATATATTCGAAAAAAAATATTGTCGAAAGTTTTCAAAAAGGTTTTTGTCTTTGCTTCCCAAAAATAACAAAGAGCTTTTAAAAGCTTTCCTTCCCAAAAAAGCGAAGTAATCAAAGCTTTTTTTTATTTATTTGGCGGGTAGTATTAAGATGGCTTTTTAACTATCTCCATATAGTTATACATGGAATTAGATTTAACGTGGGCGCCTAGCAATTAAGCCTTATCCCACGGTGGACCTATTCACTCTTTCGGCGTGACAAATTCCAACCGAAGTCGGCTAAGCCGCTCAGCCGCTTACTGCGTCAATATGTTATATTTAAGAGGACACTTAACCTCCTCCTGATGGCCTTCAAAAATACAACTAGCACATTCCATCTCATCTCATCATTCTTTAAGAAAGCAGTAAGCGTACCCTCCTGCATCTAGATTCACACCAGTACCAATTGAATAAGTGAAATATCGATGGAAAACCACACTCAACTTCCAGTCACCGAAAGATGAGCCGTTATCCGGTCACGGAAACTGCACTCTACTTTCAATCACCGAAAGAAGAGCCGTTAACCGGGATACACACCAATAGTAGCTGAGGCCAAACTCAAACAACCACAACCCCCGCGAAGGTCTATCCCCTTAGTGAGGTGGCTAAACGCGCCGCACCCAACGCACTCTGTATGTCTATCTATATGTATATGTGTAAATACTGTAATGTGAATAATTGTACACATTACATTGCCCCCTCCTTAGGATCGATCGTCCCGAACAAATCCATCATTCTCATCACCACTGTAGCGATGTAGCCGGTCGCGGTGTGCACTTTAGGCTTTCCTCTGACTCTCTTTTGTATCCGGTACTCGACATCGTTGATTTTTTCCCGTTGAAGTTTCGGTGACAACCCTTTCTGTCGATGTGAATTGTAAAGCCACAATCGATCTCCTGCTTGGAACCATAGAGAATATTATAATACCTAGAGTCGCGAACTTTTCCTCCCTTGCCAAAAACACCCTCAACATCCGCTCTTTTTTTCGTGTCCGTGAATGTGTGTAAAAAAAAAAGTGAGTTCTCAGCCGTGAGTTAACTTTTATTCCTGTTGCCCAAAGTGACCACAGCAAATACGGGACTAATGGGATTTTACATTGAGCCAAGAAATTGATTCTTCACGGATCTGTGGCAATTTTTCCCTTTAAATGAATTACATTTGGAAAAGTATTGAATTTTTTACTTGAAGAATTGATTTCTCTGGAATCTGTTTTTGGAGACAGGCTTACACATATTCTCGACACGAATTTTCACACATACAACGAGTTTGACATTTCTAACAGTTTGATATTTGTTAATATTCAAAACGTATGGAGTTTGTTGCAAGATTTGTTTTGATTTTTTTGTTTTGAAGGAAATAAATTTACGAACTGTAAAGTTATTAAACATTTTAAATTGAAGAATATTCAATCATAAATCTGCTTCGATAGCTTTCACACATACATTCAAAAAAGAGATAGCTGTTTTTGGCTTTACAAATTACATTGAACCCAAAAAACATTGAATTTTAGTAGCGATTCGTGGTGGTTGAATGTAAAATCCCATAAGGGCACGATTGTATGTTCCCAAGGGTTGTATGCGTACTATTTCGATTTTTTCTTGTGTTTTTTTTTTCAAGATTTATTAAAATTTTTTATGCAAATATTGGTAAATTATAGTGCAATTATGTGTTAAAAGTGCAAAGAAACAATATAACGTATTAATTTGTTATATTACATGCATTTTTTTGTATGTTTAAGTTTTTTTTTTGAAAATTTTGAGCTCAACGGAATCTTATTTTCGAAATCTGAGCCCATGAAACCCATCTCGACTCAGACCTGAGCATTGTTTCTAGGTTAGGTTAGGTTGGTGTGGCTGTCTGGTTGTAATTGACTCACTTAGACCTCAAGGGTCCATTGTGATACCACTAATGAGGTTACTCATGGGAGAGTAATAAAATTAAACAAACCATTTTGTACTTTTAATGAAGTTAGAAAGACATTTTGTGTCGATTGTTGCCAGTTCACTGGTATTATCGAAGAAGGGATTACCGCGATAGTTATTCCTTCTATTGGAGAGTGCCGGACATGTACACAGAAGGTGTTGGATTGTTTCCTCCTCCTCCTCGTCCATGCAGCTTCTACAGAAGTCGTTTGCGTAGACCCCAAGCCTCAAGGCATGTCTGCCTATGAGGCAGTGTCCTGTTATGACTCCAGTTGTAGGGCTTATATTTTGTCTGCTCAGGGAAATCAGACCCTTTGACCGTTTCAGGTCTATGCTTGGCCATATTTATTTGGTTGCTAGGCAGGTGGTACCTTGTGGCCATCTAGCATTTGCTGATTCTAGAGCATATTGTTTGAGAAGATATTTGCATGTAGCAAGTGGTGTTCCTTTGTTATGTTTTTGTCTAACATGAGGCAGAAGTGTTCAGTTTTTGGCGAGCTCATCGGCTTTGCAATTTCCCGGAATGTCTCTGTGGCCCGGCACCCATATGAGGTGAATATTAAACTGTTCCGTCATCTCATTCAGAGATGATCGACAAGCTTGGACTATTTGAGAGTTTGTGAAGACAGACGCGAGAGATTTGAGAGCGGCTTGGCTGTCCGAGAAGATTCGTATATCCTTGCAAGATATAACGTTTTCTTGCCTCTTTAATCGCCATTACTTCTGCCTGGAAAACACTACATTGATTGGGAAGTCTGTATGATAGACTGAGATTCACTTGTTCCGAATAGATACCACTTCCAACTCCGTAATCGGTCTTTGAACAGTCTGTATAGAAGTGTACCGTATTGTCTTCCAGGGGTCTCTCTTCTTCCCAGGAAGAACTTGATGGGATGGAGACATGGAAGCTTTATTATTCCTTTAATCTTGGGTGGGCTAATCTGAGGAATTTTGTACCTTCTCGAAAGGTGTACTAGTTCTGTTTTATGTGGATTGACGTCCAAGCCACATTGCTTAGCCCATTTGTTAGCCCATTTAAGGCGTTTTGTAACAGTTCCGAGAGAACTTGGGGATGTTTCCCAGATATAGATATTGCAACATCGTCAGCATAGGCAATCACCCTGAAACCCTCTGCTTCCAGTGATGTTAGTAGGTCGTTTACTACCATGTTCCATAAAAGAGGCGAAAGGACCCCACCTAGGGGGATACCACGATTCACCGATCTGGTGGTAGTAAAACTTCTCATGCTAGAAGTTATTGTCCTGCTTTTGAGCATGAGACTAATAAGATCTATGAGTGATTTCTCTAATTTCAGCTTGTCCATTGCTGTTGTGATCGCCTGGTGATTGACGTTGTTGAAAGCTCCTTCAATATCTAGGAAAGCTACTAGGTTATATTCTTTGTATTTGATTGAATATTCAATACTACGTACCAGCGAATGAAGTGCTGTTTCTACTGATTTTCCCTTAGAGTACGCATTTTGAGCTGTGGAAATGAGACATGGTTTTAAGTTATGTCTGATGTAAATTTCAATCAATCTTTCCAAGGTTTTAAGAAGGAAGGATGATAGGCTGATTTGTCGTTGATCTTTAGGGTTAACGTGGAAGGGTTTCCCTGCTTTAGGAATGAAGACTACTTTTCCCATTCTCCAGGCTTTGGGAATATATCTCAACCTTAAACAGCTTGTCAGAATGATTTCCAGTGGTGGAATGATCATGTCTGAGCATTTTTGAAGTTCGCCCGGAATGATTCCGTTTGGTCCTGGAGATTTATATGGATCAAAGCTATATACGGCCCATTTCAGTTTTTCCCGCGTTATTAGATCAACTTAATCGCTTGTAGAAGCTTGAGACTCTGATGTTAAGTCGTTAAGTATGCTAGAGCCCCCAGGAAAGGGGGTGTTTAATAACAGATTAAGAGATTCTTCATCTGTGGTAGTCCAAGGGCCTGCTTCTGTCATTAAAGCATTGGTATTGTTGAACTTTTTGAGAGAATTTTCCTGAGTCTTGAGGCTTCTGAAGTATTTTCTATTTTTCCCCAGAAGTTTCTCCAAGAAGACCTCTTACTCTTCCTTAATTCTTTCTTATATTGCTTAAGAGCTTGTTTGTATAGGTTCCAGTCAGAAGGAGATCTAGTGTTCTTAGATCTATTGAAGAGTTTGCGGCAGATCTTCCTGAATGGTTCTAGTTCTTTATGCCACCAATGAGGTTTCTTTTTACCCTTTAAAATGGTTACAGGGCATGATGTTCTTATTGATTCGTTGAGGGCTTCGGTGAGATGATTCACAGAAAGGTCTAGTTCATCTTTACTGGAGGAGCTTTTAAGAAGGTTGTAATCAAGCAGTTGTGCTAGTACCTCCCTATATCGTTCCCAGTTTGTATTACGGTGATTGCGAAAACCCGTAGATATATTTGCCACATCATTGAGCTCAAACTGAATGTATCTGTGGTTAGAGAAGGAATTCTCTTTTGAAACATGCCAGTTTGAAATCAGATTGTGGATCGAGTCAGAGGTAAGTGTAATATCAAGTACCTCTTTCCTGTTCTTGGTTACAAAAGTGGGTTCATTACCAATATTACTTATGAGTTGCTTAGCAGATAATCAAATAAGGACTCACCTCTCTCATTTATATCAGAGCTACCCCATACCGTGTGATGGGCGTTAGCGTCCGATCCAATTAGGAGACCAACTTTTTTCGATTGCGTGTCCGCAATTGCCTTCCTCAAGGTGTCACCTGGAGCTGGGCTGTCGTGGCCAAGATATGAGGATATGAGCCAGTAGGTGGCTTTATCCGTTGGTAAGACAGCGGTTGTGGTGTCCTTGTCGCTGTAATTGGGGAGGAAAAATACATTCAAGTAAATTTTTACTAACATGCATGACCTAGTTTATAGCCAGGAGTCCTTAGGACTCTGATGATGGAGTTTGAGACTTGTTTCTATGCAATCGGAGTACCAGGTTGTTTGCGGCCATGATGGCGTGATGGAGATTAATCTGAACTAATCGCAGCATTGCTACTTTTAGTTAGATCAACCTCCACCACTGTTTTGTCGGCGTTGTCATCGTCTGAGGAGGAATGAAGTAGGACTTCCTCACTCAGTGTGATGCCTAAGATAGAGTCTTCAGTATCCATGTCGAAGTTGCTGTCGACAGTAGAGTTAGCCTCCACGTTGGATGGCTTGTTTGGGACTTTGGAGGTCGATGGTTCCACTTGTTGTGTTGCATCGACTTCCATATTTGGGGGTAGTGAAGCGTTTCCTTCCGCTGAAGGGGCTACTGTGGGGAGCGCGTTTAGCGAATCTTCATCTTTTTTGTAGATACGGACTATGATTTCATCAAAACCGTACCTAATCAAGCCTTCGGTCGCGGCCAGTGGAGATAGTGATTCCCAATTGATCACTAAGAGAGCTGATCTATAGCGGCCCACTGTCTCCTTCTCAACCTTTGGGACTTTCCAGTCGTGAGTCGGTTTGTTAATTTTGCTAAGGAAGCCACTAGCCCAATCGAGTTTTCGGGTTTGCTCCGGGGTTCTTTCCGCCGCCGGTATGACACCGACTGCGGCCAGAATCCGAATAGCATTACGCTGATCTCGATTGGCCTGTGACTTCATGGACCTCTTTTTGATCGACCCAGAGCTGTGTCCGTGTGACACAGCTGTGGATCCACCTCCAGATCTAATTGTTACCGATACCAATCGGGGTATGCCCTCACACTTTGAGTCATTTCCACATGTCGTAGATTTTGCCTCTCCGGATAGGGTGTCCCTTCTTGGGATCGCTTGCAACGTCCTAGCAAGGGTGGGGAAGGGTGGGGAAGGGGGTGTGGAATTGCCGCCCTTGGGACAGCCGAGGGTCACAGCTGTTCCACTGACGGGTAGTTCCTTTAAAAAAAGGTTGCGGCTAGTAGAGGGAGAAAGACTCCCGCTACTAGTGGCAACCACAGGGTTGACAACCCGTTCACAACCCTGAGTTGGCTCGCCCTGGCGCGATTTATTTGTTTGATTATTTTCCTGTTTGTTTTTTTCATTTTGTTCCCACGAGTAAGGCGGAAAGACGGTCAGCCCCGGCAGAGCCGCTTGCCGGAGTAAGGCAGAAATATGACAGACCTTGCCACAGCATCCGAAAGAGCTCGTTAATGGCTGGTTTATCCCCCAGCCTTTCATTCTTCGGCACGGTTTTCATACAAAGTACGTTCACACCACCACTGAAATTAGGAACCTCTAAACTATGATTGAATTAGGTTCCCGAACATTGCACTATTGAGGAGTTACAACAATTCAGCGACCCAACTCAACCTTAGCTAATCACTATCCTGCCAAAAACGCACAGGACACTGTAGTGATCATTGCCCGCCTGGCACCCACTTGGAGGGTTTGAATGAGGATTTTTGCCGAGGCAGCATTGTATCTAACTCAGTGCGAATGTATTGATGCAGTCTCTCATGTAAAATACATTGGAAAACTAACACATTCTCACTGGGTTAGTACAAAACGACCAAATTGCAGCTTGTAGGCAAAAAAAGAGCGAACACCCGAAGTCGCGACTCTAGGTATTGCATATTCTCTATGATACACACACGCACGCTTACAAGAATCATTGTAAATATTTTTCTCACATACAAACGCTTCTCGCATCGCATCACTTTCTCGCGCTACCGTACGTGCAGCCTAAGGCCTGTAGTGCAGAAGTATAATTGAGTGTAGCGTGTAGTACCTATTCCTTTTGAAGATTTTCTTAGGCCGTGTGAATTGCGTTAAAATGTGTATTAAAACTTGACGTTTGGTTAAAACTTGACTCTAGCGAGGTGAATAAAATGGGTTAAAATGTATCCTGCTGTGGAAAAGGTTAATTGGGTTAAAATTGACATTTATTTTTTCTTCGTGATAGAAAAGTTTGTTTCTTTTTTGTTCTGTTCTTCTCCGTTTTATTAAGTTCCTTGTTATAATTAACTAACAATTGCAATGATATTCCGAAAGATTAAAGTTAAATACTTTAAATTTATCATATTTTTAAATGGAAACACGAAATAATAGGTTTGTTCGATGGGCGCTCTGGGTTGCATTTCCACCGTGTTCGATGTGTATTCAGTGCTCGCACCGAGAGCGCTCTGAATCGCCCCAAGTTCTTTTCGGGGCTAGAATTTCGGAGAGGAACGAGGAAAAAAAAACAGAGCACTACAACGCGTTCGATGTGAAACAAAACACAGAGAAATGTTTCAGTTTTTTTGACAGCTCCGTTCACAGTATGAAAGGCACCGGAGCGCCCGGGGCTGGTTTGATCGATCAAACCGAATAGTTCTTTCTTTTGAGAATGATGAAAGATAATCAGCTGTGATGACATGTTTTGCAGTGTTAAGACACGGAAAAATCAAATATCCAAAAAGGAAAATTTTAGTTTGAAGATTTTTTATTGTTGCTTCAAAATATCAAATTGAATAAAAAATGAATAAAACAGAATTTGTTTGCTATCCTTAGTGACTGTAATAACCTGAAATTATTATATTGAAAAGATTGAACTTCACTTCTCAGTTGACGAAATTATAATAATGTTTATTAAATATTTTTGAACAACACAATATATTATGACTACTCAATTATTGTTCTAAGTAGTTGTTAAGTAAATATGATACAGTGTATCTGTTACGGACCAGGTCGGAACAGTGACTTTTCATGAAATTTGTTGGTTAAAGTTTGGTTTTGTACACAAAATAATATTACCTAGAAGAATACACACATTTTTTGATGAAGGAAAATTCTTAAATCATGAGGGAAATTTCTTAAATCATGAAGGAAATTTCTTAGTTTAACGCAGACATTTTCTTTAAAAAAAATCCCTTTTAACGCAATTCACACAGCAAATGGCAAAATTTGTTCTCTTTTTTAACAAAACTTCAAGTTTTAATACAATAATACATAAGTTGTTTGATTTTACAAACAAAATTCAATTTGACATATTACATGAAAATACATTTGGAAATAAGAAGAATTGATCAGTTATAAAAAGTGACAGTCCATATGGAAAATCCATATCGTGTAAAGCACGCTTTAGGCCGTGTGTTAATTGCGTTAAAATTTGCGTTAAAACCTCTACCACGATTAAAATTTGACGTCTTGTTTGAGGTGGGATTAAGTTTAGCCATTTGCTGTGTGAACTGCGTTAAAATAATTATTTTAACCAATATTTCTGCGTAGGTTAAACAAATTTCCCTCGATAATTTAAGAAATTTCCCTGAAAAAATTAGTTTTCTTTTTCACGGAAAAATAATTTCTCTTACAAAATATATTTTTAAGAAAACAGGGTCTGAAACTAAAAAAAAAAATCGTTTTATTTATAGTTCTCGATTCTAATGTCATATTTTAAAACAACAATCAAAAATATTCAAACAAAATTACCATTTCGATTAATTGATTTATTCGTTGTGATAACAATGAAGAATTGTTTTCACAGCTGATATCTGTCACACATTTCAAAAGAAACAAAACAAAAAAATTCGTATTTGGTTTAGAAAAATGTGCACGACTGGGTCGTACGAACTTGCTCCTGCTTGCTAAAACTTAATATTTATGATTATATAAAAATAATTATAATTTATTAAAAAAATTAAAATTTGAAAATGTACCTCGTAAATACATTTAATTCCAAAAATTTAAATGCCAAACCTTATTCTTGATTTACTGAATTTTTTTTTGAAAATCGTCCGGGGGGGGGGGGAATAGGCCCCCCTCTCCCATACAATTTTTTTCTTGTCTCAAGCCTACTTACACGATATGGCTATTTGACACAACGTTTTATTTTAACGTATGGGTGAAGGAGGAGTTAGTAATTGATTAAAATAAAGTTTAATTTAATATAGCCTGGCACACTTTTCGTTAGGCAAGCTATCATATTCATATATGTTTTCAAACTAAATTTCATAAAAAAAGTTTCAGCCGGTTAACGTTTCGGTGAAGGTCGGCCTTCAGCGGCTCTCCTACTATTATGATTGAGTTAAGAAACTATGTATGTATTTTATATTCGTCAAACTTTTCGCTGTGTTTAGTCTTTTTTTTTTTTGAGGAAATAAAAAAATTATTAAAAAAGTAGGATTTTTGTAGAGGCGAAGCGCGACGTAAATGAAGACTTAATGCAAAATGAATATAGTTTTATTTTTTTTTTCGTTGTTGAATTATAGGTATAATAAGTAAGGTAGTGTACAAACATTTTTTTTTACCACCACGCCGATTGAAAGGGGACTGTAACTAAATTTTTTTTTCAAATCTCGATGAAAAAAATTGTTCGATTAATTTTCGTGGAAAAATCGCTGCAAGATTAGAATTTTTTGATACAGAAAGGATGCTAAACGTTCTCGTACTGAATTATAAGATTGTAAATATTTGAAAAATTGTGGATATGTTAGTTAGAAATGTAGGGAGCGCGAGCGATTAATTGGTTTGGCGTATTTACATTTTTTGCTGTTACCCGAAACAAAATGGCATTTAAATTTTTATATTTTTTTCTCAAGCATTCATGAATAGGTGCATCTCTTGGTTCCAACTTATCATTTAATTCTGAGACGCGCTGTAGAATCGTTCCGGCTTAGGATTAGAAATCGAGTTTTGCTCCCAAGCAAAGAGACATAGTCACTTGCTGATTTAAAATTTTGAAGCATACGAATACCCATTTTTGTTTTTCATTCTTTTGAAAGAATGGCAAACACTCAAAATCGTTCGTAGCGGACGGACTCCATAACAACGCTGTCTAAATATGTTATGGTGATAAACATATAACTGCAGTACATCACTGGACACTGGTGGTTGCTACAATAAAAGCTCAAATGAAAAAAAAAAAACCTGCAATAAACAAATATTTTTTATGATCTCTTTTCCACAGTCAAAACTCACTCATTTAAAGTTGAGTCCAACTGTTGTCAATGTGATAAAAAAAAAAAAAAGTTGTGAAAAAGCAAAAATGAAAGCAAGTTTGGAAATAAACATAATAACGAAGCTGTGTAAAGAAATTTCGGAAAGACGGTGAGTTCGATGGAGTTCTCTGCAATAGGAAAGCTTTTTTTCATTCTGATCATAATGTGAATGAAGCGGATGGCAACTAAACAAACTTCTTATTAATATCAGGAGCGTATGTAGCTAGTTCCGGCCTTACCACCAACGATTAGTTTTTATTTATCAATGAAGCTAGAATACCTTATCGAAGAGAAAAATATGTTTATGCTTTTCAATGTGGAAAAAATACCCCAAGGAACCATTTTTCCGGAACAAAAATTTTCCATTTCGTTCCTTTTTAAAATATAAATTTAAACTTAATAGAGACTTATTTTTATTTGGTAGTACTTATTTTTATCCTCATTTCTAAACATGTAGCAGTTACCTATCTCTAGTTAATTTTAAAAAAAAGGTCCTACTTACGCTGCGCAACGCCTTTTCTACTTTTCGATAAGTTATCATGAAACGTACCTTCAAATGTCTTAATAAATTAGACGAAACGTTCAATTTTCCGCTCAACGACGTTGGACAGTTATTGCATTTAGCAATTATTTTATTTTTTGCAACTGATTCCTTCGTGTTTACAGACCATCTAAGTAGCTGGTTTTTTGGTAATCCTTGATGAGCTCCTGCTCTTTCGGACTCAGAATTTCCGATTGCCCAGCATCACTATAACTACTGCTAGTTTGAGGGCGTTAAAAGAAATCGGGATCGGAGCTCGTGTGAGAACCTTCTAAAACGGATTCTTCTTCACTGATATGTACGTTACTAAAAAATTCGCTTCACACAGATTCTTCGTCGATATCCATTTTATTTAAAACTACTTGAAGTATATCCAAACGATTATGAATAAATCATATAGATATTATGATAAAAACAATAGCATGAAAAATTAAAACAACTGTTAACAAAAACTGAGAAACATTAACAATAATTTAAAATACGATTTTTTTATAAATATACTTACATTTGTTTTTATGAAAGAAATATTTTTATTGTATACTTTTTTCAATCGTTTTTTATATTGTTAAATTTTTTTCCTTTCTTGTTTGTAATGTTTTTAATTTTAGTTTTGCCACACTAATTTTTGTTGTTCACTTTTTTCGACCGTTTTTTATTTTATTTAATTTTGTCAATTTACACTACGAACTTTTTTAAAAATGAATTAAATGTCCACGACTAGTAACTAAAAACTGATATGTAATATTTGTGCCCATGCCAAAAAAAATTTCAATTAAAGTTATTATAGAAAAGTTCAACATGTGAACCTGAACACTCAACTAAGCTTATTCTTCAAAAGCTTGGACACTTCTTTCGGTTATAATAACTATATAATACATTGTTTAAAACAGGCCCGGGCTGGTTTTAGATGGAAAGGCCCTCTCAGTTACATTGCATGAATATAAAAAATAATATCTTACTTAAGAACTATAAATTGTTTTTATTTTTGTTCTTCATTTTTTTTTTTTTAAATAATAATGAAATCTATTTTTTTTCTGAAACCGAGAATGGAACATACTTTTTTCCTTCTTTTTATAAAAACGCAAGCTCAGAGCGTCGCATTGATAACTGAATATTAACAATATTAAGTGAGATCAATTTTATGTGTATAGTGAAAATGTACAAAAACTTAACATATCCTTAAAATTGTATTAAAAACATAGATGCTTACCTTTGAAAATTAAAATTTCACTCAACTTTTAATAAGTTAGAAAAGATTGTAATAGAGAAAGTGAAAAGACCTATTTGTTATTTCCTTCCTACTACCTAACCCTTTATCCTTTACCAACATTTCACATGGACTGAATGTTATCATTACTCAAGCACTCACACTCATACACTTCCGTTTGAATTGGTAACTTTTGAATTGAAAAAATGTAATTCATAATTCACTTGGAGATTTATGAATTGAAGAAAATTTAATTCACAAATCTGTTGGTAAACTCCGAATTAAGAAAAATTAATTCATAATTGAAAAAAAAATTTCATTCATAATTCACTTGGTGACTTATGAATTGAAACAAATTTAATTCATAATTTACTTGGTAACTTATGAATTAAAAAAGTTTAGTTAATAATTCACTTGGTAATTTATGACTTAAAGATTTTTTAATTCATAAACTCGCAACTCTTTATGGGAGGTATCTACCGTTTTGGAGCAATACACAAATTTTTGTTTACATAAAAAAAAAATAAAACACGAGGAAGTTTAAAAAAAATCGAAAGAGCCGTTTTGGGGAAAATTGAAATTTTTGGTTTTTGGCCAAAAAATCGTATGGTGGCTTCCCTAAATTTTGATCTTAAAACAAAAATAAAAAAAAAATTGGGATATGACTTTTTGCTCAAACCTATAATTTTCAAATTTGAAGTCAATCGGACCAGTAGTTAAGGCTGTAGATGCCTGTAAACTTCCCGACAGACAGACAGACGGAATCGCCGGACCCACTTTTTTCGACTTCTCTATCATCGTAATG
>CAKKXW010000001.1:75875101-75886672 GCA_920937365.1 Sphaerophoria rueppellii
GGTTATCTTTGGCCCCGTGTGCATTGAAGGGGAATGGCGAAGAAGATACAACAGCGAACTTTACGGGTTGTACAACGACATGGACCTAGCCAGAAGGGTCAAGGTCCAGAGACTCAGATAGCTCGATCATTTAGAGCGAATGGACACCAATGCTCCGGCCCGGAAAGCCTTCGACACTATTCCCGAGGGACGTAGGAGGAGAGGAAGACCGCGACTCAGGTGGCGCACTCAAGTGGAAGAGGACCTCAATCAACTCGGAGTGCAAAACTGGAGACGACTAGCTAAGGATCGAGCTAGCTGGCGGAGCCTGTTGATTGAGGCCCAAGTCCACAACGGACTGTAGCGCCACTTTAAGTAAGTAAGTAATAGAAATTGAGAAGACTCATCACTATTATTGTGGCAGATTATGTTATGACTTTTATTTATTAATTTTTTTTAAATTAAATGCGTGTGCAAGGATTCACAGATCCTGCTCATAACTACAAAAAGTGCCTCAGATTAAAGAATTGTACAAGGTAGAGTTTGCTGTTCGATAAAAGATTGAAAAAGACGAGAAACTAAAGATCTTGTTCTATAGCAGTTTGATAGTTTGAAGACAGATCAGTTGAGCATTGATAATTGACAGCACACCGTATAAGCCACTACGGCCCTGGTTTATCTTTATACTCTACCGTGGCACAGAACCACCGAGACTTTTCTGCCATCACTTTGAATCAATAACCAAGTAAGTGTGAATGCCAAACCTTTGGGTTCGACCACTGACACATGCGTGGTGCCATGTCTGAGTGGGGAAGAGGACCATCTATATATGATTGGGAGAGAGAGTACGTAAGGGACAAGGATCATGTCATACAAATTGTCAGCATTGTAAGTACGATACTTATAAAAGTAGAGTATCTGTGTTGTCACTAGCTTAGGCTGCAACATTGTTAAAATAAATTCTACTTTTTATAAAAATTTTGGCAGCAAACAACACAGAATAAGAAAAACGACAAACAATTTGCTGTCGCTTATTTTTTTTTGCGCACGCACGAAAAAAGCTTTCGTTTTTCCAGTTATATGAAGCAAATCTTTCGCACAAACGAAAACGTTCGTTCGCTTTCGCCATACAGAATCTGGCCCCGGCTTTCTCGTCCAATTCAAACCCCAAATTTATTGTGATTGCTCCAACTGACAGTGATAAGCCTCTCCAAGTTTAGTGTTTTCCTCATAAAAAAAAGTAATAGATGGTTTAAGCACTGCTTATGAATATATAACACAGTTGCGTGATGGTAACCTACTCATTATGGTAAAGTCACTAGAGACAGCTGAAATTTTCCTTTCATAAAAAAAAAAAACATTATTATTACCTATGCCGTACTAAAATTACCCTACATGCAAACCTGAATTCCTCAAGAGGTAGAGTTTAACCACCTTATCTAACCAATGTCCCCGAAAACGATTTTATTAAAGAAATGAGATCTCAAGGTGTTACAAATGTTAACAAGTTCACAAAAAAAAAAATTGAAGGGAAACCAACTCCTACAAATATAATTTTCTTTACATTTGATCGTTTCCGTCCACCCAGCACAGTCAACATTGGTTGGTATATCTGCATCGTCACGGAATATTTTCTTAACCCCATGCGGTGTCAAAATTGCCAACTCTTAGGTCACACAGCTAAGAGATGTAAAAATCCTAAATCTTGTGTAAATTGCAACATGTCTCCTGAAGATCCTCACTCTTGTACACCCACCTATTGTGTGAACTGCTCCGAGTATGTATAAAAGTTACACAAAAGCAAAAGAAATATTAAAAATTTAGATTTTGAAAATAAAAAATGTACGATATTCGAAGCCAAACAAACATACAAGGAATTAAATTCTGAACTCCCCTGTAGGGACAATTTCTCAAATGCTGCTCAACAAGCCATACCCACTTCAAATACCAATAATTCAGTTACAAATATAACGAACGTCTCTACAGCATATCCTCCACCTCAAGTTCAAACTGAGCAACCAAAACACATAGAAAATCAACCCACATCATCAAACAACAAAACAAATCAAAATGTAGTTTCAGATTCTACTTACCTTCCAATAACCCTCCAAAAAACAACACACCAAGAAATAAGCCCCTCAGGGACAACGAACCTACAAAAACAAACGCACACACTCAAGTAAATGACACCATTTCAACCCAAATCCCAAAGATGGAAATATATTTTATACAGTACACGTCTACCAAACTACTTTTCAATTTCTTCTACGGAAGCGTACGCGATCCTGAAAACCATTGAAATAGCAAATACAACATCGAATAACATTGATAGGTAGATAGATAGATAAATTCATTTTTTATTCAACTTTCACTTAAAAATAAGTACAATCATAAAAAGTATAAATACCTAAGTGTAGGAGAATAAAACTAATCATTCAATAGCTTGATCAAAGAAGATTTACTATGAAGCTTAGAGCTATGCGATCGCGAAACTTGTTTTCGCAGAAGGAGTGTTCCCACCAAGGCACTCCCACTGAGGGACGGCAGCGAATGAATTTCTACTTTGGAATCAACGGTGGCGTCTCCAGTTCAAGTTAGGCCGAACTACTTGGTGAACACTTTTACGGGCTACTTCGACTTATTTGAAGCCCAGGCTCTTGCACTTGAAGTCATATCAAGTGCCTGGTACTCCAGGTTGGGGGTTGTGCGTCAGGGTGACTTCCCGACCACGTAGAAAATAACTTAGTTGCGAAGCAACAACAGGCCTCGGAAACGGACGGATACACTGATGACGACCCAAGCAAATGTATAAAGGACAACGAATTTTGGATATGCACGTGGAATGTTAGGTCCCTTAATAGACCGCGTGCTGCCGAACAGTTAGCGGAGACCCTCAACTGCTACAAAGCAGATATTACCGCTATCCAGGAAATGCGATGGGATGGACCGGGCAAAAGGATGGTAATGGTAATTGTTACCGAGAGCAATAGCAGCGACTCTTTGGATGCGGATTCATCGTGGGAAGCAGACTCAGGCAAAAAGTCTTCAGCTTCAAATGCGTGAGCCGAACGCATCACAACAATCCGAATCAAAGCTTAATTCGGCAACATTAACCTAATATGTGCGCATGCGCCCACAGAAGAGAAAAAGGACGACACCAAAGACGAGTTCTAGGAGCTCCTTGACAAAACGTACGAGCAATGTCCTAGCTATGACATTAAAATTGTCCTCGGCGATTTTACCGCAAAGCTGGGAAAAGAGGACATCTTTGGTGGAACAGTCGGAAAGCACAGCCTGCCCCTGCACGACACCACTTCCGATAACGGATTCAGGCTGATCGATTTTGCTGCGGGGCGAAAGTACCTGGTTCCCTCATCTCAACATCCATAAAGGTACATGGAGATCTCCCGATCAATCAACCGTCAACCAGATTCATCACATTGCGATCGACGGAAGGCACTTGTCCAGCATTTAAGATCTTCGAACTTACCGAGGAGCTAACATCGACTCGGACTACTACCTCGTCGTAGCCAGGGTAGTTACGAATATCCCGACAACGGCCAAAACAAGGAAATGCTGCAAGAAAATTCGACGTCGGACGGTTACAATCACAAGAGATCGCCAGATCCTTCTCTGATCGAGTGTCAAGTAACCTCTTAAGGTGTCCTATGTCGCCAACATCAAGTATCGAAGACCAGTGGCAAATGCTAGATGGTCACAGGGTTCCACCTGCCTAGCAACCAAACAAATATGGCCAAGCATAGACCTAAAACAGTCAAAAGGCTTGATATCCCTGAGCAGACAAAATATAAGCTCTACAATTGTAACAGGACACTGCCTCATAGGTACGCATGCTTTGAGGCTTGGGGTCTACGCAAACGACTTCTGTAGAAGCTGCATGGACGAGGAGGAAGAGGAAACAATCCAACACCTTTTGTGTATATGTCCGGCACTCTCCAATAGTAGGAATAACTGTCTCGGTATCGGTAGTCCCTTCTTCGATAATACCAGTGAACTGGCACGAAACAAAATGTCTCTCTAACTTCATTAAAAGTACAAAATGGTTTGTTTAAGTTCATTACTCTCCCATGAGTAACCTAGTGGTATTACAATGGACCCTTGGGGTCTAAGTGTGTCAATGACATCCGGACAGCCACTCCAACCTAACCTAACCTAACCTATCACTCGTAGAAAAAACAGGTTCCCAGAACTCATTTCTTAACTTTTCTCGCAGCACGACATAATCCAAAATATATTTTGTCCTGACTTTGTGGACCCTACTATTCTTTTTGACTTTTTGCACATTTAAAGCACATAAATGATGATCCGTTATTCTATAGTCCTGTACTTCACTTGCAAATAATAACTTATTGTTTGTGCTCAATCTTAAAAAAATATGATCAACGCAACTCGAGGAAGACATCGTTATTCGAGTTAGAACATTAACCAAACTTTTGAACCCAAGAGAAGACATCGCATGTCATTAAAAGTGTCATTATCATTTTCTAGTAATAAATCTAAGTTTACGTCATCTACAACTATTACATTTTTTCTTTGGTACTATTCAAGACACTAACAATAAAACTTTTTTTTTAATTTAAACGATATATACCAAAAAGTGTATACCAATCATGTCTGTACAAAAATCTTATTCGGATTAGGTCCGCAGTAACAATGACGATTTTTGAGTCTTCAAACACAACATCACTTTTTATGTAGACTGCTACACCACCAGCAGAATAGGACTCTGCAATTGGCATACCAAGAATAACCATTAATATTATAAAATTCTATTTCATTTCGATAAATCCAAATTTCACTTAAAACTATAATCAATGGTAACACTTCAAGAGAATCAATATGAGCAACTAAACTATTGAAATTCTTACGCAGACTTCGAATATTTTGATGAATGCAAAAAGATTCCAATTCATGATCATTTTCATTGTCATATGCCCTTTCCACACTAAAGGCAATCAGCAGAATACAAAACCACTCCCCAATCATTACCAATATCCGTAATAATGTTCTAAAGAACAAAAATAAAATATTACTCCTTTGGGTATAAGGACACGCAGAAATCGAAGGTAATGAGTTAGCAGATAAAGCTGCCAAAACAGCTTCTGAACAGCCGAACTTACTTCTTATCTTTTTAACAAAAAAAGATTTTCCCAACGTGATCAACTCTTACCGGAAAAATATAAGAATGAAAGACTGGGAAAACTGCATACCAGCCAAATACCCGACAGAAATGACAACCATCATGAACATGGACATCTTTTCAATAAGAAATTTAATGACCTTCTGTCAGCAACAACAACAAAAAAAATATTAGAAAAGTTTATAAATTACTACAAATACTCAAACTTAACACCAGGGCCCTATTTCATAAAACTATTAGTGTTGTACTTGTAGACTTGTAGCTACAAGCACAAATAAAGGATGGAGTTGTAGTTTTCTGTTTCAAAAAAATTTTCATTTATTAGTAGTCGGGCGAATTCAAATTATTTTGCTTCTAAAAAACTACAAGTGTAACTAGGAGTAACGTAGCAGCAGTAACAGACGAAATATATTCAAGAAAATTGTTTAATTTATCGGTGCTATATCGTTTTCATTGTATGAATGTTGTTGCTGTAGGGATTCAGCAAGTGAGCAAGAGCATATGAAAATTCAATGCTATGTATAACAATGAAATTTTTTTTAAGTACCATACAAATGCTTCTTACTATATCAAAAAGTTAAATTCAAGTCGTTTTCCTTATATCCTTAAACCGCAATTACTTACAATCAAAAGCTTCTACTTTGAGTGCATATTGCAGGAAGGTGAATGCATAATGATTTAAAAGGCAAGACTTTTTGTAACTAGGAATGGAAGATTGATTTTAGTGCCAACGAATTTTTGATATCATACAAAAAAAATAAATAAAAAAAGACTGCATTGTTATTGCATTTTAACTGCCAAACGACGTCCATTAACGCTCCTTAAAAGGACTACAAAACTAGTATATTTTTTTCTATCCATGACACCCAAGAATTGTTGTAAATTCTCGATTATAATGCTTGATAATTTAAGATCCATTTTAGTGATATGTACAACGTTATCCATGAATTACATTTAAAACCCAAAGGAACCAAAATTAGCCATCATATTTTGTTTTTATTAGTCTTTCTACTCTTGTAAAAAAATCGCTTGTAGCTACAAGTCTATCACTAATAAAAATTTTACAAATACTTTTATGAAACAGAAATATTCGCCGCACTTGTACACTTGTAGCTACAAGTCCAGCATGGGGCTGTCAAGGACTAGGATGCCCTCGATTATACTCATTTCCCTGGTTTCATCGTTAATAATACTTGCGTAAGGTCTGCCATTATACATGCCTACTCAGTTACTTAACCGGCTACCGATCCATGGAGGATCTCAGCTTGAGACAATGCAGCCTTCCATCGGGAACGGTCCCTCGCATGCACTCTCCAGTCACCAAAACCAAGCGCTCTGGCATCCACATCCGCAGTCACTTTGCCTTGTCTCTAACCTAGCGGCTGCGTTGAGAAGACTCTTCGTTGGAGCGTTGTCGTCCATTCGCAGTCAATGCAGTCGTCTTTTCTTGGCTTTCTGCACAACATCCAAATCTTGGTATAGCTCGTACAGTTCGCGGTAAAACCTTGTTCTCCATTTGCCATCATCGCATTTGGGACAGAAAACCCATTGAAGAATTTTACATTCGAAAGTGCCCAGTATCAATTCCCCTCTTTTACTTTTCGTCCAACACTCGGCGCCGTAGAGTAGGACTGGTAAAATCCAACCCTTGTATAGCAAACACTTCGTCCTTCGAGTGAGGAGTTTTGAACCCAGTTGTTTTGCCAATCCAAAGTACTGTTAGAAACTGCTTAATATTGAAGAATTTGAATTTGAAAATAAATAATAGATCCTTCTCCTCAATCGATCGTTATAATAATAATATATTTTTCATATTTCATATTTTCAAAACAGTTTTGTTCTCTGTTATTCGTTCACATAACAACCAACAACTGGTTCTTTA
This sequence comes from Sphaerophoria rueppellii, assembly GCA_920937365.1. Taxonomy (NCBI): domain Eukaryota; kingdom Metazoa; phylum Arthropoda; class Insecta; order Diptera; family Syrphidae; genus Sphaerophoria; species Sphaerophoria rueppellii. The sequence goes on from CAKKXW010000001.1 coordinate 75,882,124, forward strand.
AAATCTGGTGTGACCTCAGCCATCACCTGGCTCCAACACTAACAGTATAGAGACCAATTATCAAAATCATCACTGGTGTGATCGCAACCAACACCTGGCTCCAACACTAACGGTATAGAGACCAATTATCAAAGTAATCACTGGTGTGATCGCAACCAACACCTGGCTCCAACACTAACGGTATGAAGACCAACATCATTGGTGTGACCTTAGCCATCACCAAATCTTACAACCACTAGGTATAATGAAATCAAACCTGGATTCATACTGTTAATCTCATCTTCAGAATCTAGAAACTCTAATATTTCTTTCATGTCACAAGATATAGACCATTGCAAAGGACATGCTCTCAATTGTTCTTTTGAAACTTTGGTTATGATTTTTGTGCCAGCCTTTTGTAATTCATAGCTTCCATTGGCTAAACATTTTACTATTTCATAAGGACCTAAAAATTCATAATCAGTTTTACTATCATGCATATTAGAATCACGATGCATTAAAACAAAATCACCAACTGAGTATTTAATTGTGTCCCGTCTTTTCCGATTCGAATTTTCCACAAACCACTCGGCCATTCTGATTTAATTTTCGCTTCAATTCTCAATAAATTTCTAATTGTTCTCATATATCTTTTAACTTGACCATTACCTCTATGTATATCTGGTGTAGTAAAATGATATTCAATTTGCCACTCATTTAAATATTTTGGAAAAGTTGAATTTTTAATAGATGTACTTGAATCAATTATAATTTTATTAGGGGTACCAAAAAGTGAAAGAGCATGCTGTATTTTGTCTCTAGTTTTAACTGTAGTAACAGTCTTCATAGGAGTCAGAACACAATATTTCGTAAAAGCATCAAATAAATTAAAAAAAAAAATAGAGTGGCGCGACAGCTCTTGAAGAGCCTAGGCCTAAGTGGCTTACTCTCATCAACAATTCTCTAGGTGCGTGAAGAATTGAGGGGACCTACAATTTAACGCCGATTCCGAACGGCAAAGTTGAGAAGCACTTTTTCATGACAGATGATACTCTTGCAAGTTTTGTCAGTTCTTCGCAAGAGGCAGTGTCCGTGAAAGATGAAATAAACACTTTGGGCACGAGTAGGATTCGAACCCACGACGTTCTGCTTAGCAGCCAACGCATCTAACCACTAAACTACGGACACTACTCGTAAAAGCATCAACTATCACAAAAATGTGCTTAAAACCGTCTTTTGATATTGGCAGTGGGCCAAGACAATCCATGTGCAAAGTTTCAAATGGTTGCTTTGGTTTGTGAACTGGATTTAAGAAACCTTGTAGTGAACCAATTCTTGTTTTTCTTACCGCAAAGATAACACATTGTTTGACATAGCTTTTAACAAAATTTCTCGTACGTGGAAACCAAAAATGTTCTGCAATTGATGCGTATGTCTTTTCGACACCAACATGACATTGTTCATCGTGAAAGATTCGTAACAGTCCCAAACGGCTTTGCTTTGGAACAATCCATTGTAAATTCGTAGTACCATCTTGATTCATTTGTTTCCGATGCAACATTCCATTATGTTCTTCATATTGATTAGCATCAAGACTTCTTGTTTTTAATTTTTCCAACATATGTTGTATTTTTTCATTTCCTTTTTGTTCAATATATGAAAAATCCTTGTGTTCAATTCGTCGAATAACCTCAAGTGGATTTCGACTAAGATAATCAACATGAGCTAAGCTACTTCCCTTTCGATAAACTATCTCAAAATTAAAATCTTGCAGATAAAATAAATCCACCATCTCGAAATTCTAGGAATTAAGTCTTTTTTGTTAGCTGAAGCTTTAACGGCATTGTTATCTGTTATTTAAGTAAATTTTATTCCTAGTTTAACAGCCTGTACTATAGCCAGTGTTTCGAGTTCATAAGAATGATAGTTTAGTAGTTCTTTTGCTAAAATATGCTATTTTTTGTTTATAATTATCTTTTTGAATCAAAACAGCGCCATAACCAATGCTGCTTGCATCAGTCTGGAGTTCTGTCTTTAAAGCAGGGTTGAAAACAGCTAGAAGTGGCCTAGAAGTCAAATGTTAAATCAAATATTGTCTAGCTATTTCTTGTCCTTCCTTCCATTCAAATGACACATTTTCTTTTGTTAGTTTTGTTATGGGAGCGGTCTTCGAAGCAAATTCAGGAACAAATTTTCTAAAATAACCTGCTAAAAACCCATCAATTGTCGGACTTGCTTAATAGTTTTTGAAATAGGTGTTTCAATCAAAGCCTGAATTTTCTGTTATCCATCTTTTTCCTTAACAAGAATTATGGGACTTGCAAATGGAGATTCACTTGAATTGAAATGTGCATTTGTCAAGAGCAGTAGTGTCGACTTTTTGCTCCCGGTCTTTTTGATATTTAAAAATAAGTAAACCACATAGTTAATCACTTTTGTATATCATTTTATTCTCCTCATCATTCCACATACGAGTGTATTATTGTTCAACTATAAGTTTCACTTTTCACACCTTAAATTAATTTTGTTTTCTAAAACTACGAAATCCAAAATTATTTTTTGTAAGATAATGTCTAAAGCAACAAGATCTCAGAGCATTCAGCAAGAGAAAACCCCGTTGGGAGCAAATACAAGCAATATCGATGATTTGTGGACACGTATTGATAAACGCATTTCTTTATTGGAAGAGAAAATGAACAACGAAATCTCTCAATTGAAAACCACACAAAACTGCATTCTCGATAAAGTAAGAGCGATTCAACTGTCTACAACGAGATAACTAGCTGACGTCCAACAAAAGTGCAATTCGCTGCAAGCGCGGGTGGACTCTCTTGAAAGAATGCAAATTTCTACTGATGCGGTGCTGGTCGGCGTACCAGCTACACAAGATGAAAACCTCAATGCTGTTTTTGACAAAATCTGCAAGGCGGTAAACGTGCACACACCTCCGTTGAAATCAATATTCCGAGTCAAACAACAAAGATCAATTGAAGCGAAGCAATCGTCGTATGATGGCACAATAATCATAAAATTTGCTGATTCACATGACAAAAATTATCTCCTGAGAGCCTGTTTAAACCGATACAAGGAAACCAAATCCGCTTTGTTGCTCCGTGACATTGATATACCTTCCGATATGAGATTTTATCTGAACGAGAGTTTGACTAAAACTAATTATCTCTTACAACTTTCTTCTTTCTGATTGTTCCTTATTTCTGTATGTTCTGTGCTTTTACTTTTCTACAAAATGAATACAATGTATCATAATAATACATCAAGAAGGAATTGTGCTCCATTGGGGAATAGTACTGACAAATCGAGTTTGCTGTTTGACATAATTTGTAAAAATAAAGTAGGCATTCGGTTTTGCCATATAAACGCGCAAAGCATGGTCAATAAAATGGATGAAATGCGTCTATTGTTCGGGAATGGCTGTATGGACGTAATTGGAGTGTCAAAAACCTGGACTAAACGTGAGATGGGTAATGATTTATTTAATATTAAAGGCTATGAATTGTTTCGTGGTGATCGATGTTCGAAACGCGGCGCGGGTGCAGCAATTTATATAAAAGACTGTTATCGGGTCAAAACTGTGAGAAAATCTAATGAAACTGACAAATCGGAGTTTATTTTTTTGGAGATCACATTGGGGCCGCATAAATTATTAATGGGTACAATATATTCCGCACCAGACATAGCATCTTACTCCGAAATAGCAGATATACTTGAAATATTAGGGCCAAATTATTCCAAAATTGTTGTCTGTGGCGATTTGAATATGGATATTATTACAAATAAAAACGAACAGTTTGTAGATTCAATCGATTCTCTTGGTTTAAAATTTGTAAACAAATCAAATCCTACTCACTTTTTTCCTGATAAAACGCCTTCACTCATTGATGTCTTTCTAGTCCCTAAAACAGACATTCCTTCTCATTATGATCAAATCGTATCCCCGGGATTCTCATACCATGATATGCTAATTTTTATTTTGAATGTATTTCCACAAGGCAAAACTAATGTTGTATCACAATTCCGTGATTTCTCGTCAATAGATGTCCAAGCTATGTTTAATGATTGTCAAAACCTTAACAGGTTACCCATTTACTGCTCATTGGACGTTAATGTTCAAATATCAGCGTTAAATACCAACATCAAGTATTTGTTTGAAAGATATGTCCCTATTAAAACCAAGAAAATTAAAAATACTGAGTTGCCTTGGCTTACCCAGATAGTTCTTAATAAAAGCAAACAACGAGACCTAATGTTTTACAGGTGGCGAAGATATCGCTGGCCGTCGTTACATGCTGAGTTTAAGCGTTTGCGCAATGAGACAACACAATTAATTCGTAAAAATAAAAGGCTTTATTATAAAAATAAATTCCAAGGTACTAAATCGAGTGCAGATTTTTGGAGAATAGTACGAGAAACAGGCATCAGTACAAGTAGTTCAGGTAACCAACCATCTAAAAATGTGGTATTAAATCTTAATGATCTAAACCAAAAATTTGTTGGTTCATTCTCAACTTCTGTTGATCAGTTTGAAAATTGTGAAATAAATACCAATCGA
>CAKKXW010000001.1:75925577-75954479 GCA_920937365.1 Sphaerophoria rueppellii
TTTGGTCCTGTCTGCATTAATGGGGAATGGAGGAGAAGATTCAACCAAGAACTGTACTAGCTGTACAGCGACACTGACCTAGCCAGAAAAGTTAAGGTCCAACGACTTAGATGGTTGGGTCATGTTGAGCGAATGGAAAATAATGCTCCGGCTCGTAGAGTCTTCGAATCCAATCCGGAAGGACGTCGCAGAAGAGGAAGACCGCGACTCCGGTGGAGCACACAGGTGGTAGAGGACCTGAACCAACTTGGCGTGCGAAACTGGAGACAGTTAGCCAGGGACCGAGCTGGCTGGAGAAGTTTGTTGGGTGAGGCCCTGGTCCGACCTGGACTGTAGCGCCACCATAAGTAAGTAAGTAAGATTTTAGATATTTAACAAATTTGTTGCAAGAATTTTTCATGAAAATATTGAGTTGAAGAAAAATTCACTCTCTGCAACATTATTGGTGACGTCCATCTTCTGCGCATGGAGATTATGATAATGTGGATAACGGAGATAGTTAGATGATTTGTTTCGTTTACTGCTTGTATGTGCGATTGGGCAACTTACATATGAACGAAACTCGACTTTTTTCTTTGCCGAAATAACTTGATTACACCATTTAAAGAGTTAGAATATGGCAAAACTTGTACAAAGAATTAGATAAATAGAGTCCTGTGAAGTTAGCAAACTGATTGTTGAAAATTTAATGAAAAATGAGAGTTCCCGGTAGCAAACCAAGAGTTGTAGAGTTCCTCATACTTTTTTTCCAATAGTTCTGGCAAATTAAGGCTACAATTCAAAAAAAAAGTTTTTTGTGCTAACTTCACGCAGCAAGGACTTTTTTTCAGAAAATGAGTTCTGATGATGTATTTCAACTTTAAATCAAGAGTTCTAGAGTTCCTGATGAGTCTAATAAAGAGTTCTGCGAAATTGGAAAAGATAGGGTTACCTTAGGTTCTCATTGACTCAAGGAGAAAAAAAAACATGTTTTCGGCTTTTAGCCTTATTTCGCCAGAACTATTCAAAAAAAAGTATGAGGAACTCTTGAACTCTTAGTTTGCTACCGGGAATACTAATTTTTTATTAAACGTTCAACAACCAGGTTGCTAACTTCACAGGACTGATAAATAGGTACATCAATTACTAGTCCTTTATTCTTAATATTAAGAAGGTAGGAAAGTTAGCTGAGGAACAGGTTAAATATGACAGTAGTGGTTAAATCAAACCAGTATTTTTAACAGAGTTCATCCAATTTGCACACGGCCTTAGACATAATACAGACGCTGTACAGTTTATTAACTGTCAACTTGATAAGAAGTGTTCATTTTGTCAAAATTAGGTTATTCGTTTGTGTTTTTGACTGTTTGTGTTTTCACTACAGCCAGAACTCCCGGAGTATAGCTTCCAAATTCCCTTTAATCAACAATTCAACTAAGGAGAGTCTACTCTATTTTTTATGAGGTCTTCACAACCTGTAAAAATAACAATTTTTTTATTTCAAAAGATCATTAAAACATTAACTATTTTTTTACGAGATGTTTAACTATTAAAAAACAGAAGCCTTGACTTCAACGAAACAAAAATTAACGAATGATATATGTACCTAATATCCATGTGAGCAGACATGTTTGATTCAATTTAAATAGCTATTCAGTGAACGATGAACCTTTTTCTTAAATTATTTTTTATTGTTCGTTTATCGAACTGACCATGAGTTTCTAAACATTTAAAAGACACACACGCTACCTATTAACTAATTTGCCTCTTTAAACGATGAAACTAATCGTGGGAAAGAATGAACCTACCCAATTGTTTTGGGATCAAATCAAATAAAAATAATTCTCTTAAATCATCGGAAACTTCCGAATTCTTCAATCCTTGGATAAGTTCTCAAGTTAATAACTTATCATTTTTAAATAATAATTCCATGCCGATTGCAAATTTATGAACAAATTTGGATTCAGTATTGAAATGGCATACGAAAATCGAATCGAAAAAAAATTATTTTAGTTCAAGGCTTTTGGGTTTAATTCATTGAGCGTTTTGTATGGTGTGTTACCTTGCACGAGCTGATGTTAAACAGTGTCCGATTTGGATAAATCAACACTATAAACAAGAAACAAAATTATAAACTTCAGTTAATATGGCAACACATACCACCACCACGTAGAGAAATAAGTCACCAAACGAGTTTGTTGTTGAATTCACCGCATTAATTTTGCAAATGAAATTTCATACTTCCAAAAGCAAGTCATAACAAAAATGAGAAATAGTAAGCCACGAAAGTCTCAAACCTCTCCGGCCAGCCATAAATATTTATACAGAAATGCTTTGACTCGGTCTCATGCACTCACTTAGGGGCTCAAGTCTTATCTTTTCATTTCAAAATGATTGTGTTTGTAATAGAAACTATGCAACTTTTAGAAAAAAGTTAACGAAACAGCAAAAATAAAACACAAACCTTAGGACTCAAAGTTTCAATTTGAACTTTTTTATTTGCAAAACCAGTATTTTCCCATTAAGCTGCGATTTAAAATAAAAACACTATTTAAATAAAGCTGTAAATGGTGTTAACTGACCAGACCGCACATAAAAGTCCCCATAATATTTATTTTCCTCTCCTTATAATGGTGTCTTGTGTACCTACGGTTTGATTAAGGTAATCACAATCACACAAAATTCAGACGCAACTCATTGCTGCAATAATGAAAATAAAAACACAATGTATTTTTTTTTTAACAATTGCGTCCCAGTTAGGAAGAAGAAACTCTCTGAAGTTGTAATTTCTTGGGTCTTTAAAGTTTAAATACACCATCGAGCTTTCTGACACACTTTCCTCGCATCAATGTCATTAGATAGCGAGTCAGACTTTGTGTTGGAATGCTTAACGTGACACCACGTGCGGGAACTATGCCGCATACAATTCGACTTATAACCTGTTGACTCTCATAGCCAGTGCAAGGGTCTATGACAGCGAAATCATGAGAGGAGACGGGTAATGTAATTGTTTGGTTAGTTTTGATTAGAAACTTCAAATAATCACTTTTTTGCCTGGTACACAACAATTTGATGAGAAATTTTGTAAAAGCGTCAACATGTTCATAGAAAAGTCTTGGTAGCCCGAAATTTTGTGACTTGTACGCACTATTTGAAAGATGTTGATTCTGGCAATATCACCTACAAATACATAAAATACGATTCTTAAACGAATAGCTCAAGAATATAACCCAAATATGATACGAAATATCTATGTTGTACAACTTCTTACTGCAACACCTTGAAGTTGCCTCACAATTCCCTTGACATGGGAAGCCTTACAAAGACCGATAACGTTATGGTTTTTTATCAAGTAGCTCACAAGCATAAAATAAATCCATTCCGTTAATTGCAATAAAAGAAGTCCAACTCAAGGCTTTCGCCCTTTTTATAACCATTGCAAGATTTCATACATCAACTAAAGATATCAAGTACTCGTTGGCACTGGTATTTCTTGTCCAATATTCCGGCAAAAACAATGAACGAACAAGAAATAGGTTTAGAAACACAGACAACTTCCGTTGCATTGTTAACAGTCCACAGAGACTCGAACTCAACAGCCACAACACCGTGACCATGCAAGTAACCGGTTAATCCAGAGCACTAGTCTCCGTTTATCAAACCATATACTGCCCACAATCACGCCTGCCATATGCGATTAAGTTTCGCGCCAGCCAGATCTAGAAAAAATGGCTAAAAAAATATAACTTGTTGACCTTTTTGCCCACGGCTTCAAAAGAAATGCACATAAAAAAGGAACAACGAGAAGAAAAAATCGAATAGCTGAAACTCGAGCATTGCTTAGGCGCAACAAAAAAATGGAATTACCATTTCTGCCATTTTTGCAAGCGTTCATGTCCGCGTCCGCCGAACGGTCGATGGGTTGGTCTTTTGGTCATTAGAATAACAAAACGGTAAATATATAAAAGTACGACATATGCTAGAGCTTGGTCTTATGTTAAGATGTGACTAAAATTTCCAGGAGTGATTAAATGAACAATTTAACGGCAACGATGAGTTGATGCTCCTCGAACTCACTGCCCTGATAAGCTTTTTGAATTCTATTTGAATTCTTCAACCGGCATTAATGCATTTTTTGTTTGTTTTTTGTTGAGTGATTCCTATCCGAGTTATAGACACCTTCGGAATAATGTACAATCCGAACCTGAAGCCATAGCACGCATATTAAATTCTTTAAATATGGTAATCATAAGAACAGGGGAGTGCTTGTTCGTTTTTAGTAATTTAAGCGCAATATGTGGGGAAAAGAATGCGCCACAAAAAAAATTAAAGTGGTAAGGTAAGTATTTAATGTGTGATAATATTACCATTACCTTTAGAAGGTTTTCATGTTTTTTATGCCCTATTATTGTGTACCTACACCAGACCCTTGGAAAATAATGGCTTTCCATATTGACTTGAATTGAACAATTTTGTGTGTGTGTTATAAACTCAATTTTCTTAAAAATGATATAGAATTAGAGACTGATCATAAGACTGCGATTAATATTCTGTACTGGACCCGTTGTCTAGACAGTATAGAGCATTAGTGCAAAGTAGTGTCCGTGGCTTAGTGGTTTGGTGCGTTGGCTGCTAAGCAGAATGTCGTGCGTTCGAGTTCTACTCGTTCCCACAGTTTTTATTTCATATTTCACGGGTACTGCCTCTTGCGAAGAACTGACAAAACTTTAGAGAATATCAATCTGTCATGAAAAAGTGCTTCTCAACTTTGCCGTTCGGAATCGGCGTTGAATTGTAGGTCCCCTCAGTTGTTCACAGGCACCCAGAGAATTGTTAAAGAGAGTAAGCCACTTAGACCTTGGCTCTTCAAGAGCTGTTGCGCCACTCTATTTATTTATTAATGCAAAATGGTGCTCTTTGAGCCTTACGGACGAGAAAAAGTGAAGTGAATCAAATCTGTATCTGGTTGGATCAAAATTTATTTTTCGACAAAATTCAAAAGAATTTGGAGTCAAATTTGGGGTCGTGTGTATTAACCATTACACCCACACCTGGTGTGCCCCAGGGCTGTGCAGTATCGCTGCCATTTTCTTACATTTTTATAAATGGTCTCTTATCAAAAACTTCTGATCGACTATATGCCTTACTGACTACACGACAATACCTTCAGCTTTTCACATTCCTTTCTAGCTTCATAACGAAACGCTTTGGATTAACATTTTGATCTAAAAAGCATTTCAAGCTTTGTCTATCGCACTTGCCACTTTTCTCGTAAAATAGCTGCTTGTAATAGTCTTAAGATATTCAACCATAATACTAACTCGCACCTCAATGATGCCTCATCAATATACCCTCGTGCACAACTTCTTTTTGACAATGTTTTTCAGCTTCCTTTTAAATCCGAATGCTCACAATGTGTATCAAAAACGTTATCAAAACCAGTTTTTATGAACAAAAAAAAAATCCAAAGGAACTTCTTGACTCTTGAGTCATTTCTCTAGTTGCTAGTCTGGTTGAGGTTTTCTACCACCTGCTGGTTTAACCTCAGTTGACTTCTTCTTTCTTCTTCTCGGATAAGATTTGAAGACCTTAAAGGTCGAAGCACTATTGAACGTTCGCTATACATGGTCACCGAATCTTATTCGTTGGACCTTCATATTTCTGTATGAATCTCTATAGCCTCACATCACGTATCTACTGCAGTAGTTCTTGGATTAACATTTTCCTCAAATTTACCATTCTTACAGACCGGACCAAAGACTTACTGTCTATCTGCACCATACATAACCGGGACAACGATGACGTGAGTCTTAAAGAGAAAGGGAACTTTATACGTATACATGCTTTCTAAAAGTGGGGCTACAGTCCGTTGTGGACTGTGGACAATTGTTACATAAAACGTTTCAAAATGGACTTGCGGGTTGCGTCTCGGATTAAGAAAAATAGCAATTACTTCAACCTAAGAGAGTTCATTACTCAGATCATTAGATTCGCGCAGCAAAATAATTCTTCTTAACGCCATCCGCTATGTCTTCATTTCAATAATTGAAAGTTCTATCACCGGCACAACTGATATTTTTTTACTGGCCTTTTTATCGACTGCAATCCAAATTGTTGTTGTTTCCCTTGTTGGCAAGGCAAATTTTGCTGTGCTACTGAGTAGTAAAAAAAACGCGGTAACCCTTAAATGAATGTCCCACATTAAACAGTTTTAGCCATAAAATATCTTAGTAGCACACTTATTTAGCATATTGCTTTGGAACGGAACTCAATTCGCTGCACTTTTAATGACCTGACTTCATTTTCCAAATCATCAAGTAAGGCGATAGTTAACAAGCAAAAATTCAATTATTTTTGAAAAATGTTTAACAATTTACAATGCTCTTTATAGCTTTCAAGATGAATGAACTTGCATGCGGCTACTAAGTGTGATCTTAATTCATCCATAAAGTTGTTTACCTCTTTACAAAACAGTAGCGGATTCGATTCGACAGAGATGTTCAAAGGCGAAATGTCAGAAGATATTATTCATTCCCAAAGCCCATACAATTTTATAAAAAAAAAAGTAGTCACCGTTAACAAACTAAACCAAGTCGGATAAACCTATTCCGTCACTGAATGTGTCTACAACGTTTGTCACGAATGAAAAAAATGTTTACTTCAAATAAATATGCAATTAATTGTTAACTCCAAATGTGACAAACTCGAGTTCACCTCAGGTAAACTCAGGTGATAGTGTTTAGGCGTGTCAAGTGTGTGTATGTTCTGCCTTAGGTCTTAGCTCGACTTGAAGAAAGAATTTTAATTCCAGAAGTTCTAAGAATTTTAATTTCCGTTTAAGGAGAAAGTTGACATATTTTTTCGGTCTCTTTAAACAAAAATTGTATTGTCTGTTTGTTTTCCTTTCCGCTTTTTTGTTGATAAACTTAAGTGGGTCGAATTGGTTTTTGGAATGTTGACTTTTCAATCGCCAGAGTGTATTAGTCATCATTAGGGTTCGGATTTTCATGCACATAAAATCTCAAAATATGCGCTTAAAATATGCACCCAAAAATACAAAATATGCATTCAAAATATGCACTTAAAAAAAAATTGTTTCGGTTCAATTTAAAAACACATTTATTTCAGTTAGTAAAATAAATTCGTTTTTTATTTTAATTAACATTTAATAAGAGAAAACAAATAACAGTTGAGGTAAACAACCATAGACCACTGAATTTAAATTTAAAAACAATCGACTGCTTAGAATAACTGTTAACAGTATGTATGTATGCGTGTAGTGGCAGGAGCGAACATTTTATTTAGAGATGAAATAAAGTAAGGAGATGGGAAACAAAGCTGTCAAAATGGATTTGCCTACATCTACAAGCTAAAATTTACGGATTGCAAAGATGTGTGCATGTTTTCACACTTTTTTTTCAAAATTCAATTTAGCAATCTATTAAATTTGAAAATGCGAAGACAAAGAAAAGAGGTCTGTAAAAATAGAAAATCTCTGTTTTTGTAATTGTAACTCTAGTCATTCATGTACATTAAAGAAAAAGAAAAAAAGTCAAAAAGGGATTGCCCGTCCCAGTAACCAACTTCACTTTGGTTCAAGTTTTAACGGACAAAACACTAGCCCTTGAAATTTCAAGCGTCGAGTAGATGGACCATTATTTTTTTTCACAAACCAGCGATATTAGATAGATAAATCAATATTTTTGCTGTTTTATACTGCTAAAACCGAAAGCAATCTACCTCAACAGCATAAATAAATTAAGCTTTTTTAGTAAGCAACTAGATGAAGAAGCAATAAAATACGGTCGACTCGAGTTTTTGCAAAATTTTTATTCGGCTCTTTAAATGCTTATTTGGCGGTCCATGTATCGTCAATTGCTTTAATTTAGTTTTTGTTTTTTAATTATAATAAGTCGATAGAATCTAGTTAAGTTCATACAGTAAATTCTGCGTTGTTTATATACGTAGTGGGGATGGTACATAATATGGGGGTTGGGGTCGCTCAAGATTGTGAAATGAATCAAAGAAAAAGATGATAGCTTTGAGCTTTGCTGTTCAATAATTTTTTTGAAAATATTCTCTAAAAATATGAACAAAATATGCATTTATAGAAAAATATGCCAGAAAATATGCGAAATATGCAAAATATGCATTTATAGTTAAAATATGCAAAAATATGCACTAACGTTTAAATACCATTTTAAAGGAAATTTCATGATTCGTATACATAACTTATGGTTTTGCTTCTAAGATGTTCATAAAAAAACATGCATTTGCATGGAAATCCGATCCCTACTCATTACTCTCCCATGAGTAACTTCTTTAGTGGTATCACAATGGACCCTTGAGGTCTAAGTGAGTCGGTAACATCTAGACAACAACTCCACCCTAACCTAACCTAACCTAACAATCGACAGTAGTAGTATCTTGCAGCGCGTTAAGACTAAGGGAATCGGTTAGTTGATATTCTAAGCCATTCGGTTATAGTAATATTACTAACCTCTCACCCCAGTGGACATTTTTTCGGCAAAAACCGATTACTGCACTCCTACCTACCGTGGGCCACAGTTAGGATTTTAAAGTTATCATTCGAACCCGAAAGTAGTGGGAAGATGACTAAGTGACGAGAAGCTTGGACACAACTAAATTGCCTAAGGGCTCAAAGATGAGTCCGATGTTGGTGCAGGAATTTTTTCCGAGTCATACAAATTACTGGAACTAATCCAACTCAAAACCGTAATACAGCTATCTTTTCGAACAGTCCAGTGCCGATGTGAGCTCGCGAGCATGAAAATTGGACTCAGGGCCACTCTTGTCTGGGTTCCGGACGAACCAACTACTCCGAATCCACTACCGTCCTCTTTACTACCTTCCTTTATGACAGGGTTGTCGTTGACAGCTCGGCCTCTCCTGACATTTCGTCTTTTCCGGACGAATCTTCCTGACCCGATTCGATGCTGGTAATGTCCAGTCTGGGACAAGTCTACACCATGGTTTCAGATAGTCGCTGGATATGACGTTGCTGTAGCGTTTTTGTTTCAACTGATGATCGGGTAAGTTTTCGACGATGTACCTGTCTCGGTCCAACACCTTTGACTCTATGTGGGGACCCTGGTACTTTGGATCAAGTTTGTGCGAATGTCCTGTAGCTTGCGGTACATAATCCATGACAACGATATCTCCTTCCGAATACTTGTACAGCTCCTGGTGTCGTTTGTCGTATCGTTCTTTCCATCGCCGACGTTCGCCCATAATGTTGGATGCTGCGATGTGCCTCTTCGTCATGACATCTTCGGATTCGTCTGGTGGTTCATATGCTTGTATTGCTTGGATTAGCCGGTTTTTAATGACGTCATTCGGATTGAAGTAAAAGGCGAGTTCATTAGGGCTATATTTTGTGGTTGCGTTTCCTTGCGAATTTAGATTCCATTGGATGCTTGATAGCGCCGAATCCCAATTGTTATCGTTTATCGTGGAACACTTCAAAGTTGCAAGAAGAGTTTTGTTCACCCTTTCCACTTGTCCGTTGGCTCTTGGGGTGCAAACAAATTGACAAATTCGTCAAAGTTACGGGCCGTGTAATGTGATTTGTAACGGTTGACCAAAAATCGACATAATCTCATTAAGAAAACTGAGAACTGGTGCTGTCTTGGTGTTCTTCACAGCTTTGAGTATGACGTACTTGCTGAGAGAACATATTTTAAACAAATTACCTCGTTTGTTTGTCGGAAACGGTCCCAAGTGATCGATGCTGATGTTTCGAAATGGAATTAGTAAGACGTCTATGACATGAAGCTGACTTTCGGTCTTGCTTTGTTAAGACAACATTCTGGACATGCAAGATTTAACATACCTTCTTACTCTGGGAAACCAGAAGTGTTTATTTACGCGTTGGATTGTCTTCTCAATCTCGAAATGTCTAGCTTCATCGTGGCATGCTCTTACGATTCGCCATCTTACCAATTACGGAATAACGAGCTTATACTTTCCTTCGACTTTCCGATGCAAGCGCCCATACTTTATCTTGTAGTCTTCTTGAAGTTGCTTCAAAATAGGCTCCTCTGGTGATGTCTTCTTTCTTAAGCTTTTTATGATGTGTGCGAATTTCTTGTCTTGGATTTGCATGCTCATTATCCAATCGTCATCGATGATGGATATTTTCAAGATTTTGTCAGCAACGGTTGTTATCTCTTGCGATGGCAATGTTGGCGACCGACTCATACACTCGACCGGTGTATACACTCGAAATCGAATTCTTGTAACTTTAACCACCATCTTGCTATACGTGGCGACAAGGGAGTCGTTGCCTTCGTGATGACAATTGCATTGCAATCATTGATGACTTTGAACTTCGTACCAAGCAAATACATACAGAAGCGCTCCAACGTTTCGACGATGGCTAGTATCTCCATTTCCTGATTGGCAAACTTTTTCTCTGACTCGCTGCATTGTCGACTGAAATACTATACCGGTTTGACTCCAATTGTCTCATGTTGCATCAAAATTCCGGAAAGCCCGATGGAACATGCGTCCGTGTCTCTACCTCTTATTGTTTGGTTCCATCAAAGGGAGTAAGAACTGTTTTCTATTGTCATCTTACACAGACGGACGAGTTTTTCTGGGATACCAAAACAAGACATTGCTCTCTATGGACGCTATCAAGATACATGGAAGAACTTAATAAAGTGGTCCATACATGATCCCAGTTGTGGCGCATATGAAGCCAGGAACTTTATAGGCCAAACCGGCGAATATCTATGAGAAACAAGCAAAATAAGTTGGACATTTTATTTTGGGGGGCTGACATTTTTTTGACGGTCAAAATTTTTTTCCTGTACAACTACAAAAAAAATTAAATTCACTACAATCAACTACCTACCCTAACCTATCAAAATAAAATAAACCTATCAAATAAAATAGGATTCGAAGACGGGCCGGAGTATTGGTGTCCATCCTTTCCACGTGACCAAGCCATCTGAGTCTTTGGACTTTCACTCTTTTAGCTAGGTCAGTTTCGCTGTACAGTTCGTATAGTCGTTAAATCTTCTCCTTCATTCACCGTTTATGCAGACTTTTCTCTCGAAACGGCCTAGAGCGCACTCATCCGTTTTTGAGAGGTTCCGCAACATATAGCAGGTTCGATAAAGCCTCCGAACTTCGTCTCTCATCATCCTCGATCGATCTCATGCTCTCTCTTTTTTCTCAAGAGAAGCCGGCGTTCTTCTCTCCTCTTTCGCTTTCGTAGAGCTCACGAGCAGCTCTTGTCCTTCTATGCAGCACCGCTTTTTATGCCTCCTGCTTTTCTGCATGCCCCTTCCTGCATCCTTCGTCAAACCAGGGATTTAGTTTTGGTGGCTGTGTGAACCCCAGCACATTAGAGGCGGCATCTCTAACTGCTTTCTGGCAATGTGGCCACTGGTCTTCGATATTTGATGTTTGCGGTAGAGGTTACTCAACACTCGATTAAAGAAAGATCTGGCGATCTCTTCGATTGTAGCCGTCCGACATCGATTTTTTTTTTGCAGTATTTCCTTGTTTTTGCCGTCGTCGGGATATTCGTAGCACCTTGCCTACGACGAGTTGTCCGAGTCGATTTTGGCTTCTCGGAAAGTTCGAACATCTAAAATGCAGGACAAGTGCTTTCCGTAGATCGCAATGTGATCAATCTGATTGACGGTTGATTGATCAGGCTGTGCTTTCCAACTGTTCCACCAAAGATATCCTCTTTTTCCAGCTTTGCGTTAAAATCGCCGAGGATAATTTTAATGTCATAGCAAGGAGCTCGTAGAACTCATCTATGGTGTCGTCCTTTTTCTTTCTGTTCAGATTGTCGTGATGCGTTCACTTACACTTTTGAAGCTCAAGACTTTTTGCCTGAATCTGCTTCCCTAGACCAATCCGAATCCAAAGAGTCGCTGTTGTTGCTCTCGGTAACAATCACCATAGTAAATGTCGCAGTTTTTCATCCTCCTTTTGACCGGTCCATCCCATCGCATTTCCTGGATAGCGATTATGTCTGCTTAGTAGCAGTTGAGGGTCTCCGCTAATTTCTTGGCAGCACATGCTCCATTAAGAAATTCGTTGTCCTTTATACATTGGCTTAGGTCGTCATCAGTGTATCCATTCGTTTCCGAGGTCTTTTTTTTTTGTTTATAATAAACACTCAAGGGGTATTTTAAACCCTTATTATGCCATAGACACTGAGTGCTTTATGAAAGAGGGGAGGTGTTGGAGAGGAGGTGCCGGTGTGCATTGGTCATAAATTCCTGAAAACTGCAATGATTGGGAAAGATAGCGTTTGGAAGAGAGTTCCACATTTTCCCTAGTACGGCTAAAGAACAAACTGATGAGCATTCCTGGAAGTGAGGGTATAACGATTGAACTGTGGAGTGGAATGCAACTGGCTATTTCACTAAAGCAATTACCGTAGAAGTAACGGTAAAACAAGGAGAGACACTAAACGTTACGACGGTGTTCCAATGAGATGAATGACGATGTTCACATTGGACTATTTCCGCCGACTTATTTTGAAGTAAGGCCAATCTGTCGTGTTCAAACACAAAAGTAGTGTGAACTCACTTTGACGTGTTATAGTTGTCATAAATTGACAATAGGCTAGTTCCACCTAACAACATCTCACTGGTGTGAGTGTGAGACCAAGAAGAATTGCTACTGAAATTCAATGTTTTTTGGCGTGTAAGAAATGTGAAAAATCGAATCAATCCTTTTTTTTTTTGAATGTCTTCGTTGTCTGGTCAGTTAAATCGTTTTGTACAGAAAACTCAGAAATATCAAACACGTAGTATATATGTGTAAAATCTACGTAAAATTATGTGTTAATCCGTCTCCGAGATTCGAGACAAATCAATCCTTCGAGAAAAAACTAAAATTTCTTTGTGAAAGAAATGCGTTTAAGGGAAACAAAATTTGGCATTTTTGGCGACAACGCGTATGTGCTCGGTCCACAAGAGGTGGATAGTGATGTACATACCGGGAATCTCGAGATGTTCGGTCTCATTGATGCAAGTGCCACTCATACAAGACAGCATTGAGTTTTCGAAGTATTAAACTCTACACGGTTTTGAATTCCCCATTTTACAATGCTGTTTAAGTCTGAGTTTGATGAGTTTATCATATTTAGCCGTTCCAGATCTACATCGGAAGATGAGGGATGTGAGTCTGGAAACAGATATGAGAAGCTAAGGGTACTATCGTCGGCGAAACAATTAATTGGATTAGAAGTAACATACAAGAGATCATTGATGAAAATGAGAAAGAGGGTCGGAGACAAAACGGAGCCCTGGGGCACACCAGCATTTATATTGTGGGTTTCAGACTTGAATCCGTCCAATACAACCTGTATTGAACGGTTCGAAAGAAACTTTCTAATCCAACGAAGAAGGGATTCATTTATACCGAAGGCACGAATTTTCGATAAAAGAGCAAGATGCCAGACTTTATCAAATGCCATTGAAATATCAAGTCCAACAATCTTATTTTCTCCAAAACGATGTAAAGATTTGTTCCACTCTTCGGTGAGATCAAACACTAGTGGACCTGTTGCTGCGAAAGCCGTACTGTCGGTCATTAAGAAGCTTTCGGTCTTCGTGATATTTCTTGAGCTGATACTTTATCAGCGTTTCCATGACCTTAGAAAGAAGGGACGTAAGTGCAATCGGGCGATAATTGGAGTTGTTGCTTCGCAAATAAATTCTTTTCTACGTAGTCTGACTTAGGTATTAATTTATAAGAAAATAAGTTGTATCACAGTTATATAATGGTACTTAAACTTTTACTCGAAATGAGACAAACTTCAATGAGAAAAGTAATTAATAAAATGATGTGGACCATTGCAAAAAAACATCTTTTGTTATTTAAATTAATTTTAATCTCTTGTTCACGCTTTTCTAAAACAATGTTTCTTCTTTTTGTTTCAGGATTGAAGAAGACTGAGGACATAGGTTTAAAAAAAAATTATTTTTTAACCTACAACGTATAACTATTAATTAAAAAAAAAATCTCGAAAATAGTTTTACAAAATAAGCAAAAAAAAAAAAAAATAATCTACGTAATTCGATTATTCTCACATTAAAAAAAAATACTTAAATCGAAAATAGAAAAAAATAATCGTATTCCATTTCACTTATTGCGCTATATCTGAATAAATAAGACGACGCTAAAGAAAGTCTCAAAAAACTAAGGTTGAACTGAAACTGGTATAGAAAGAAGGGAAATAAAATACACAAAACTTGAATTTTTATCGAATTATTAAAATAAAAAAAATACAGAAAATACAAGAATATTGAATAAAAAGCAACTTTTTGGAAAATTAAACAACTCGTAACACTAGAGGTTTCATTCCGTCAGCCGAAAGCAGACGATAAACAATCGAAGTAGTCGTGTGGTGCACTGTCAACGGGAGTTTTTGCTGATGAGGATTCACCTGCAGCATGAGTACACTGGGGGGAAGTAGGGGAGAGCGAAATGCCAAGCCCAAGTTCGCAGCACTCGATATAAATCGAATGTACAAAAATAGTCGTGTAAGTGTCCTTTTTTTTGCATTCAAATAATTGTTTAAGTTAAATGTTGCCATTATTTTAATAGGGCGAATCTGTCGAACCATCTGCACAAAAAAATCAAGTGCCCCGTAAACATGGAATGCAAAGTTTGGGCAAAGTGCCGTCCGCTAGGCGACCACCAGCTAATCTTCCATCCCTGAAAGCTGAAGTAAGTTTGCCGAATAGCAATAACAATACACCTGGACAAGAAGGTAAATATATATCAAACCAAATAAAGTCTAGTGTCAACATTTTTTGTATTAAATAATAACCATCTCAATTTTAAAATTAATTTTGGTAGAAATCAAAAAGTTTATATAAATTTGAAATTGCAGACTTAAATCCGGATTTTTTTTCCTGTTTTATGAAAATGAAGAATAAATGAATTCTGGTGATAAGCCGTACTATTTTTTTTGTAATGATTTAAAGAAACTATTCATTTTCGATACGTGTGCAGAAGGTCCTTGACCAACCGAAACATTGTTCTCTTGAGATATCCTGAAACGTTCTCATCCGCATATACAGCTATTTAAATATAATTAAGACTTACTAGTGTTATTTTGCGACTACCGCTTTCTATCTCTTTCTTTCAATTTGCAATGCGCAAAGCAGATAAGATGGTATGGACCATGGACGCTGCTCCAACCCTTTTTTCAATTTTATGTGGTTCAAGTTTTCCCTAAATAATCACATCATTCACTACTGTTTTCTTTATCGAAGCCCAAATTTGGACAGAATCGCGAATTTGACGCTCTGTCTGACTCCATTCAAAAAATTGTATCCCTGTATCCTCACACTGAATTCGTTATTACGGGCGATTTCTATGTACACAATTCTTAGTGCCTTCTCCATTCGGGCCGAAGGAATGTGTGTTGAAATCTTTGCTGAGTTTAACCACCTTATTCAGCTTGTCATCGAGCCCACTCGTATAGTGGACATTAATGGCCAAGCGGAAAGCACTTGACTTGTTCCTTACGTCTGAACCTGATAAATACACTATTAGTGTATTAACGCCTCTAGGGAGATCAGACTATAGTATCATATCTGCAAATTTCTCGTGTTTAACAAATCCAGTTAGGGAAAGAGCTCCGAAGAGAACCGTATGGCAATACGAGAAAACCAACTGGGACGGTCTCAACTTTTTCCGGATCTTTAACTGGTCACCTATGCTTCCTCGATAGTGACGCAGATATGATTACTAATATGAATATTTTGGGAATGAAAATTTATCCCAAAGCTGTAAAAAGGTTATCAGGGAAAAGGAAGTAAAGTTCCGGTGTTTCAGAGCCAAGCCAACTGAGGAAAACCAGAACAAGTTTAAACAAGCCAGGAAGGCCTGCAATGCCCATATTCGTCGGACCAAAATTTTACATAACCAAAAATTAAGGCAAATAATTCTGCAATGTCCCAAAGGCCCTAAGAATTTTTGGTCATTTGTAAAAAAAGAAGAAGAGTTCTTCTTCTTCTTCCTCGGTCCCTACGCTCGTTGACAATGACAATCCAATTGTTAGCTCGCTCGTGAAAGCTAACCTTTTTGCTCTTCGCTCTCTTCTGCCAGAGAGTGTCATGACTCCGTCTGTTCTTGAGCGCAATGATTCTATGGGACAAATCTTCTGTCGCACTTGTGCTGTGGCGAGAGTCCTTAAGAATCTCAGTGTGTTCTTCCACGCTGAAAAAATCTTGCATAAGCTTTTCCATCTATAATACTCTTCTGGGCTCGTTCCAAGCAGTTGGAAAACAGCATTCGTCTTCGAATCTTCTTCACCCTCCAATTATCGTCCGATTGACTTCCTCGCTTCTTTCTAAGGTCATGGAAACGCTGCTAAACCAGCTCAAGAAATATCTCGAAGACCAAAAGCTTCTTAATGACCGGCATTACTGCTTTCGCAGTACAGGTCCTCTGGTGGTTTATCTTAACGAACAGTGGAACAAATCTTAACATCGGTTTGGAGAAAGTAAGATTGTTGCATATATTTCAAATGCATTTGATAAAATCTGGCATTTTGCTCTTTTATCGAAAATGCGTGCTTTCGGTATTCATGAATCCCATCTTCGTTGGATTAGAAACCTTCTAGAACCGTTCAATACAAGTTGTATAGGACGGATTCAAGTCAAGGACGGAAATCCGCAATATAAATGCTGGTGTGCCCCAGGGCTCCGTTTTGTCTCCGACCCTCTTTCTCATTTTCATTAATGATGTCTTGTGTGTTACTTCTAATCCAATAATTTGTTTCGCTGACGATAGTACCCTTAGCTTCTCATGTTCGTTTCCTCTTCGGATGTGGAACTGCAACGGCAAAATATGATAAGATCATTAAACTCTGACTCAAAAGGATTGTAAAATGGGGAATTAAAAACCGTGTAGAGTTTAATGCTTCAAAAACTCAATGCTGTCTAGAATCCTTGAAGCGAGATATACCACCCTTGCCACTGCCCATGAGTGGCACTTGCATCAATGAGACCGAACATCTCGAGATTCCCGGTATGTGCATCACTGACTACCTCTTGTGGACCGAGCATATACGTGATGTCGCCAAAAATCCCGCAAGATGTTTGGGTTTCTTAAGACGGTCCACGAAATTTTTTTCCCCGTCTGATCTGGCAATTATCTACAAGACTTATATCCGTACAAAGCTTGAGTACAATTCCTAATTTTGGGCTGGTGCTCCAGTAACTTACTTAAGCCTCTTGGATAATACATCACTGATTAGGACCACCGTCCTAACGTTTCGTGTCTCTCTCTGTTTTATCGTTACTTTTACGGTTAGTGCTCTAGAGAAATAGCCAGTTGCATTCCTCCCCTTAAACAATTCAACCGTAATACCCGCTCGTCCAGGAATGCCCATCAGTTTACCCTCGAGCCCAACTTCGGACGTACTCTCAAGTATAGAGAATCAATTTTTAGCCGTACTACGCGAATGTGGAACTCTCTTCCACACTCTTTCCCAGTCATTACAATGTTCAAGACTAATGTACACCGTTCCTGCCCCTTCCTTTCTTCCTAATGCACTCACTGTATCTCTGGCATAAAAAGGGTATAAAAAATCCCTTGAGTGGGCGCAAATTATGAAAAAAAAGCTAGCGGTCATTAACTGTTGTTATAGACTGTATAGTATGTCTGTTATTTGAGGATTGACAAATAAATTTCAAGGTTCACTTGGAAATAAAATAAAGACTATAAATTTGTTTTATCATTAAATTTAAAAATTCGTGTGAAAATCGTCAAGTAGAAATGTTTTTTGATTTAATTTTTTTCGTAATTATAATCTTGCACTCGATAGAGTAAGCAAAAAGTATGGGAAAAGCAAAAAGCTGTACACCTGAGGAACGAGGGGCAATTGTCGTACTAGGGAAGATGACGTTTCAACAAATTGCCAATAGAATCCATCGATCATTAATGCTATTAACAATTTTTAAGAAAAGGGAACCGATTGCTACACCACGAAAAACAAGCGCAAGTGTAAATAGGATAATTGCAATTCTGTCTAAAAAAGGCCCAAGAAAAGGCTCTTCGGATTTTCATCGAAATATAACTGGCGAATTCGATATCCAAATAACACCAAGGACAATCAGAAATCGTTTGATTGAAGTTGGACTGCATATTCGAATTTCCTGTGAAAAACCTGCAGTGACAATCAATCAGTGTGTAGTGTTGGTAGCTTAGTGGTAGCCAACTAAGCAAAACGTCGTGGGTTGAAGTCCTACTCGTGCCCATATTTTTTATTTCGTCTTTCACGGGCACTGCCTCTTGCGAAGAACTGACAAAACTCCCAAGGGTATCATTTGTCATGAAAATGTGCTTCTCAACTTTGCCGTTCGGAATCGGCGTTAAATTGTAGGTCCCGTGAATTCTTCACACGCACCTAGAGACTTGTTGATGAGAGTAAGCCACTAAGGCTTTGGCTCTTCAAGAGCTGTCGCGCCACTTTATTTTATTTTTGACAATCAATCACGTAGAATGCGTCTTTCTTTTGCCCAGTCTCATCTTTGCTGGACCCAAATGAAACTTAGTTAAACCGGTTCCATGTTCGCAGACCCAAAAACACTGCGTTCCATCCGAGGTTCACTTTACCTGTGGTAAAGTATGGAGGAGGATCGATTAACGTGTGGGGATACTTCTCATGGTTCGCTGTTGGACCGATTCATCGAATTGATGGTATTCTCACTAAGGAAAAATACGTAAAATCCTTCAAAATGTAATGATGCCGTAGGCCGAGGAAAATTTGCCTGTAATATGGAAATTTCAACAGGATAATGATCCGAAGCACACGGCAAAAGTAGTTTCAGGACAATTCTATTGATGTTCTTGAATGGGCTTCAGTGAGCCCAGACCTGAACCCAATAGAACATCTCTGGGGTGATGTTAAAATGGTTGTTAGCGGGCTAAACATCAACAATTTGGACGATCTTTATGGAAATACATAATATGAAAAATATAAATAAAAAAGTTTTGAATTAATTATATTTCCATAGGTTTAACTAGGCCCAAGCCTCTGCACAGCAGATTCGAATGCGGATCTTTTTTGTACAAACACTTTAGTTGTTCAAAAGAGAAATTTTCTACTCGCTTGCGTTCTTATTCGAAAGATTTAACAGTAGGTTAGGTTAGGTTGTCTAGTTGTTGTTGACTCACTTAGACCTCAAGGATCCATTGTGACACCACAAAATACTCATGGGAGAGTAATGGTCTCAAACAAACCAATTCGTGCTTCTAATGAAGTTAGAGAGACATTTTGTGTCAATCGTTGCCAGTTCACTGGTATTATCGAAGAAGAGGTTACCGAGACAGTTATTCCTTCTAATAGAGAGTGCTGGACATGTACATAGAAGGTGTTGGACTGTTTCCTCTTCCTCCTCGTCCATGCAGCTTCTACAGAAGTCGTTTGCGTAGACCCCTAGCCTCACAGCATGTCGACCTATGAGGCAGTGTCCTGTTATGACTCCAATTGTAGAGCTTATATTTTGTCTGCTCAGGGAAATCAAGGCTTTTGACCGTTTCAGGTCTATAGCAAGTGGTGTTCCTATGTTATGTCTTTGTCTAACAGTAGGCAGAAGTATTCCGTTTTTGGCGAGCTCATCGGCTTTGCAATTTCCCGGAATGTCTCTGTGGCCCGGCACCCAAATGAGGTGAATATTAAACTGTTCCGTCATCTCATTCAGATATGATCGACAATCGTGGACTATTTGAGAGTTTGTGGAGACGCGAGAGATTTGAGAGCGGCTTGGCTATCCGAGAAGATTCGTATATCCTTGCAAGATATAACGTTTTCTTTGAGCCAGGATAGTGCCTCTTTAATCGCCATTACTTCTGCCTGGAAAACACTACGTTGATTGGGAAGTCTGTATGATAGACTGAGATTCAGTTGTTCCGAATAGATACCACTTCCAACTCCGTAATCGGTCTTTGAACCGTCTGTATAGAAGTGTACCGCATTGTCTTCCAGGGGTCTCTCTTCTTCCTAGGAAGATCTTGAAGGGATGAAGACATGGAAGCTTTTATCGAATACCATTTTTGGGGTGGTATATTCTAAGCGATATGGGATAGATCTGAAATTGTCTAGAATAGTAGTATGACCAGTATTGTATTGTC
Organism: Sphaerophoria rueppellii; assembly: GCA_920937365.1. Classification (NCBI taxonomy): domain Eukaryota; kingdom Metazoa; phylum Arthropoda; class Insecta; order Diptera; family Syrphidae; genus Sphaerophoria; species Sphaerophoria rueppellii. The sequence continues at coordinate 75,945,705 of CAKKXW010000001.1, forward strand.
CCCAACTTGGGCGGTACCTCGATTCACCGATCTGGTGGTAGTAAAACTTCTCATGCTAGTTATTGTCCTGCTTTTGAGCATGATACTTATAAGATCTATGAGTGATTTCTCTAATTTCAGCTTGTCCATTGCTGCTGTGATCGCCTGGTAACTGACTTTGTTGAAAGCTCCTTCAATATCTAGCAAAGCTACTAGGTTATATTCTTTGTATTAGAGGGAATATTCAATGCTACGTACCAGCGAATGAAGTGGTGTTTCTACTGATTTTCCCTTAGAGTAAGCATGTTGAGCTGTGGAAATGAGACATGAGAGATTTAACACTAGGTGCTCCGAATTAATTGCTGTGATATTTGGCCTTAATTTGTTTTGATTTCTACCTATTTTTGTTGGCTTATAATATTATATAATATTAATAGATATTCATATTTCATCATATCGAATTTCCTTATAATTTAGTTGGAACGTCTCTAATTCAAACATCTGGATCATCACAAGGAACATCAAGTAAATCATCAGTGGTGTCAAATATAAGCGGTGGTAATACTCTTCCAACAAATAATAACAGCAACTCTATCGTCAATACAACTAGTTCTTCTAAATTGATAAATAATATATCATCATCAAGCGAAAGGCATACCACAATCTCACATTCTTCGTCACATTCAACACTAAATAACAGTTCAGCAATAACATGGTCATCGGTAACGACGGGCCAAGATCATCTAAACAATTCGGGCGGTGGCAGCGGGGGCAAAAACTCGGCACCACCTCTCTATCAAAGCCCACAATTCCAACACGAATTTCCATCATTGGATGGCTCTGGTGCCCCGACTCACCAAAAAGGTTCATCCTCGTCTTCAGCATCAGGAAATCAACATCAAAACCAACAGCATCCACAACAGTATCAACAACACAACAGCAACAACAACAATTACCACCATCATCAAAATCACCAATACAATCATCAAAACTACAGAGATGGCAACGGCGGAAGAGAAGAACGAGATCAATATCATCACCAAAACAAACACCAGCATCATCACCAACAACAACAACAACAGCAGCAACATCAGCACCACCACCACTACCACCATCAGAATCAATCATCATCATCGAGAATGACGACACAAGAGGGAGATGTGCAACAAGTAAATCTAAGGTCGCAAGCGGATGCCAATTCATGGGCAAATCAACAACAAGGTGGCAAGCAACAGCAAGTACAAAACGAAGCTGGCCAACAACAGAACAGCAGCAACCAACAGGGCCAGGCCCCCCTGCAAGCAGTACCACCGCCATTGCTCGCTTTGATGCCATCATTTATGGTACGAGGGGGTGGTGGTTCGTCTACTTCTTCTTCAGATACACAGGGACGTTCGTTAACTCCACCAACAGCAGGAGGAGATTATCAATACCATCGTCAACAAAATGGCAGTGGCGAAAGAGGAAACTATTCAGCAGCAATAAATCAAGGTAACAACAAACAGAGCAGTCAAAAAGATTATCGTTCGATTTCACCAAATGTTGGCGTCGGTAGTGGTAGTTCCTTCCGATCAAACGTAAATATGATGGGGAAACGTCCTCCTCAAATAAATACACCACCTCCACAACAGCAGCGGCAAAATAAAGATTTGGCAGCTTCGAATCTTCCACCACCATACGTTGAACCTGAGGTTGCACTTCAACAAAGGCCAATTATAAAAGAAGAAGACTTGGAGCGTCTGAATGCAATCGCTAAAGACGACAGTTGGACGCAACAAGATGACATCGATTATAATCCAAAACTAGCCTATTCAGATGATGAAGATGAGTCGCTTTCACCTGAAACTGAAAGGAAGCCCGTATTCCCAGCGCCGACTTCGGCAAAGACAACCAACAGTGAACAAAAGCCTACTAATAAGTCTATAACGGATTCTAGCAGATCATGGAACCGGGACAGAGATTCATCCAAAGAGCACCAACAGCAGCGAAAGTCGGAAGATAGTTCATTGTCTTCGCAACAGAATGGTCATCGAGGAGTAGTTCCGCTAGATGCTGGAGTCTACGAACGAGCAAAACAAAGGAAAGAAGAAGAAGAAAAGCGTGAGCTGGAACGTCGTCAAGCGGCTGCAAAAAAGCTTCAAGAACTTGAAATGAAAATGAATAGCAAAAAAGTAGCAGGTTCAGCAGCGGGTAGTGATAATGACTCTGGAGGAGCAGTCACGAGTACATCAATTACTAATATTGGATCATTCGACGACAACCGCCAAAAGGAAGACGACTATCGCCATCAATCGTCACGCGATGTTAGTGGTCGACGTGTTTACCAAAAAGATGGTCGTGACTACAACCGATATGACCGAAATGAAAGAGATCGCGAGAGAGATCGTGACCGTGACCGTGATCGCGATCGAGATTATGGACGAAGTGGTGCACCACAACATAGTGGTCATCAAAAACCAGGATTCTCAGCTCATTTCCAATCTAATTTGCCACCTCGTTTTCAAAAGCAGCAACAACTGTTGCTTCAGCAACAACAACAGCAACAGTCTAACCAATCTAATACAAGATCCATCACTGCCAATCAAACACAGTCGACAGGTGGAGCCAGTGGGTTCTCCTCGCACGATAAGCAATACGATTCAAATCGATATGGTCATAGTAGTCAACACTATAGATCGCAAACTCAGCCCCGACGAAACGAGAGTGGAGACTCGATGCGCCGTAACGATCGAAGTGAAAGAGATCACGTAATCTATAGATCTGGTTACAATAGAAACCGAATCGATGATACAAGTGAACACGAAGATCGTTATAACAGACGAGGAAACGATGACCATCATCGTGGAATGTCTCGTAGTATTTCGGACTCTTCTCAACGTAAAACGAGTGTTTCATCCAACGATGATCCACAGCAGCAACGTTCTTCGGATTTTATTGGAACATCTGCAAGCGGAATAGCATTATCATCAGCGGTGGGCTCTTGGGCAGAAGAAACCGATGCGGAACTTCGCCGACAACGCGATGAAAGTTTTTCTAGTGGCCATAGCCGCAATGAAGATGAAATTCATGTTAAGCATATTTTGCAGCGTCCTCCGCAGCACCAAAAAAGTGCATCCGAAAGTAGCACTAATACAACCATTGACAAACTCCCTGTTTCAACTTCCGAAAAGGAAAATTCATATTCGTCAACAAGCGGCGTAAAGGCAGATGATCAAAAGGACACTTCAAATAGTTCAAATAGTGAATCTTTGTCGTTTGTTCCAACTCAAATACTGCGTCGCTCGGAAAGTCCACAGCCGGTTAATGAGCAGAAATTAAAAGAGAAATCTCCCTCAATCACCGAAGCAAGTTTCTCTGATTCATTGAATAAAAACGAAAAACAGCAGTTTGAGCAATCGGTTGACCACAATGAACAAGTTGCTAACAATGCTGAATCACTGCAAAGAAAACGTAAAGATAGTGAAAGTGGCAGTGCTAGTGGTTCGGTTGCTAAGAAAGATGAAGATAAGGCAGATGAGCGGTCACAACGAAGCGAACATAAGAGGCCGAGCCCTAGAAGTCTTGGAAATGCCAATGAACGTAGACATGAAGTACGTGGTCCACTGACTCGAGGTTATGGGTCGTATCGTGGTGGCCAAGGTAGTGGAAGTTGGAGCCGACGAGGAAGTGGGGGAGGCATGCGTATGGGAGGTGGTAGAAACTATCAAAATGAATGGAGTGAGTCGGAGAATTCGGAAGACGTCGATGACGATGGATACGGCAGGCGTTCGGAAAGAAATCAAAAAGCTCCAAGAAAAGTAAGTCGTGATCTTTTATTTTCTCTTTTGTGAGTACATTTTACGCTTAAATTGAAAAAAATAATATGCGAACTGGTCTCGCACTGCTCAAAGGAATACTAGCAAAGTTTTGTTTTTTTAAGTACTCAAAAAACCGTTAATTTGATGCTAGAAATACTGAAGTTTTCATAAAATGTGTTTAATATAACTTAGAGAGTATCTTAACGTGAATTGCAATTGTCAAATGATCTTACTTACTCCGGACCTTGACCCTTCTGGCTAGGTCCATGTTATTGTACAACCCGTAAAGTTCGCTGTTATATCTTCTTCACCATTCCCCTTCAATGCACACGGGGCCAAAGATGACCCGAAGAACTTTCCTCTCGAAACAGCCTAAGGCACTTTCATCCGATTTTGTTAAAGTCCATGCTTCTGCACCGTACCGCAGGACTGGGATGATGAGTGTGTTGTGCAGTTTAACCTTAGTTGCTCGAGAGAGGGCTTTTCCACTCAATTGCTTTCTAAGCCCAAAGAAACAGCGATTAGCAAGAGTTATTCTTCGTCTGATCTCGGCGCTGGTGTTATTGTCCGTGTTTATAGCGGAGCCTAGGTAGACAAACTCCTCTACTACCTCGAAGTTATACGCGTCTATTGCGACGTTATGCCCGAGCCGTCGGTGTTGGGTGTCCTTCCTCCAAGACGGCATATACTTCGTTTTTCCCTCATTTACCGCTAAACCCATTTTTGCTGCTTCTGTCTCAATTCTTACAAAGGCGCCATTGACATCACGCTGTACTCTTCCCATTATATCAATATAATCGGCGTACGCGAGAAGTTGAACAGATTTTTGGAAGATAGTACCTCTGGTGTTGACGTTGGAGTTCTGCACCATCTTCTCAAGAAGATGTTAAAGAAATCGCATGACAGTGCATCACCTTGTCTGAATGCTTTTTTGACTTCGAAAGATTCCGCAAGCTCGTTGTCAACCTTGATGGAGCAGCGTGAGTTCTCCATCGTCATTTTACACAAGCGAACGAGCTTGGCGAACGAGCTTGGCAGGGACGCCATAACTAGACATAGCTTTGTACAGTTCTTCTTTGTAGATGCTGTCATACGCGGCCTTAAAATCGATGAAAAGGTGGTGGGTATCGAATTGGAGTTCATAGGTCTTTTGCAGGATCTGCCGCAATGTGAAAATTTAGTCGATGGTTGACTTTCCTGGCCTGAAGCCACACTGATAAGGACCAATCAGATTGTTGACGAAAGGTTTCAGAAGTTCGTATATTACGGGAGAGAGGATCTTGTAGTCGATGTTAAGTAGACTTATTCCTCTGTAGTTGGCGCAGTTTAGAGGATCTCCCTTTTTCAGGATCGGGCAAACAATGCTGAGGTTCCATTCATCGGGCATGCATTCCTCTGACCATATCTTACAAATGATGTGGTGCATGCTCCTATTCAGCTCGTCGCCTGCTGTTTTGAACAGCTCGGCAGCTAAACCATCTGCTCCAGCGGCTTTGTTGGATTTTAGCCGTAAAATTGCCGTTTTCACTTCTTCTAGGTCGGGTTCACGGAATTGTTGACTATCATCGTGTCCGATGAAAGGCTCCTGTTCGTCGTCGCCATTATACAGTCTACAGAAGTGGTCTTTCCAAATCCCCAGCATTGACTGCGATTCTACTATGATGTTCCCTTGTTTATCTCTGCAATCATCGGTTCTTGCTCGATGACCTTGAGCCAGCTGTTTAACCTTTCGATAAAACCTACGAACTTCATTCCAGCTTTTGGCTCTCTCAACATCCTCGATCTAACGCTTCTCATGATCTCTCTTTTTCCCCTGAGAAGCCGGCGTTCCTCTCTCCTCTTTCACTCGTAGAGCACGAGCAGCTCTTGTCCTTCTATGAAGCGCCGCCGCTTTGTATGCCTCCTACTTGGCTGCATGGGCCTGCCTGCATTCTTCGTCAAACCAGGGGTTTCGTTTTGGTGGCTGTGTGAAACCCAGCACATTAGATGCGGCATCTCTAACTGCTTTCTGGCAATGTTGCCACTGGTCTTCGATACTTGATGTTGGCGGCATAGGACTCCTGAAGGGGTTACTTGGCACTCGATCAGAGAAGAATCTGGCTATGCCGAGGTAGTGGTCCGAATCGATGTTGATTCCTCGGAAAGTTCAAACATCTAAAATGCTGGACTATTGCCTTCCGTCGATCGCAGTGTTATCATTATAGTATTAAGTAATAAATAAGGATTTTCCTTAAGATCTAAGATCCGTTTGCGATTGTTGATGAATTTATAAGAGACGGTGTTTTTGCTAATTAGTTTTGTATTGCTATTGCTATTGCTATAATTTCGGAACACTTCATTATGCGTGCCCCACCACGCACTTGACTGGTTTTATTTTTAGTTAATATCTTTTCATACTATTTTCTTGTGTATTTAATATCATTTTTGTTTTATTTTGCATGACAGGATGTTGGTCGGGATCAAAGAAGAAGTGGTGGTGGGGGAAATGGGGCAGACAGCGGTTCACAATCCCACAAAGAAGGTTTTGCTCCACGAGGTGAACCTTCTCGACGTGGACGCGGAGGTGGTAATATTGGTAGTAGTTCACGTGCATCTGATCCCAATTCAGGATACCGGCGGGAAACCAGAGGAAGTAATACCAATATAGGTCCCCGTCGTGGTGGAGATAACTATAATCCTCAACGTTCTGTTCATGAAGATCATAAGGAGAAGAAGAACTTACCGGAAGACTCACCCGACACATCCGATAAAACAAAACAAAATCAATTAGCACTTACTGCTGGTTTGAAAAAGTCCGACAGTGGAATATCAGATTCAGATAAACCAAACAAACAAAAACAGCAGAGTCCTCAGCCAATAAAAAAAACAGATGACGGAAAAAAAACATCTCCCCCCAAAACTTTTGGGTCGGGTTCTAGTTATCAAAATGTTAGAAAAGACGGTCCTTCAAGTATCAAAAATGACGATAAGATCGATTTAGAAAAAGAAAACGAACGAAAAAAATCTCTATCGAAAGAGAAGGATGTAGCTCAGCAACAGCGCAGCAACAGTTCTGGTCACATAAATGCACAGCAAAGAACAAGTTGTGGCTCGTCAGGTAGTAGCAACCAAAAGAAAGATGAGAGGTCATCAATTTCATCGTCGACTTCTAAGCCTGTAGCGTCTACAACAAAACCACCACCGGGACTTGGCTTCAAACAATCAAGCTCATCTGTACCCAGCAGTCAGCAACAAACAACAACAAACAGTTCACCCACTAACAAAGAAACGGTTCTACAGAAAAGCAAATCGTCAAACGACACACGTGGAGGGAATATATCATCATCTTCAACCTCATCTCAGCAATCTTCATCAACTTCCAATATAAAGAATCTATCCCAGAGAATGAATAAACCACAACAGCAGTGGGAGACAAACAGCAGGACATCATCAGTTGCTAATTGGGAAAAAGGAGACAAATCTACCGAAGGAATATCAAATGAATTAATCTCCAGTAACGAGAATAAAGACAAAAAAATTAACCTTGTCACTGATAACACAGTTATTGATGGTGTCAACGCTCCGGTCAATACCATAATATTCGAAAATACTAATTATAAAACTGCAGCACAAATCCAACAACAACCACAGTTAAAACGCCAAGTCTCTAATCATTCTGACACGGCATCTTCTCAAAGCGGACAAGTTAATCAGAAGTCATCTGATCTGGCGCAAGGTTCAGTGCATCAACAACAGACCGAGGTTATAACAGCAGCTCTCTCGCAAATGTCGTTCAATAGTAGTAATCAATCTGGAGGTTCAGTTCAATCAACAGAGAATAGTAGTCATAATGACTACGATAAGGAAATGAAACTTGGTTTTACATTTGAAACGGAATACTCACATTTAACAGATGAACAAAATCCGACAGCCATTTCAACAACATCAACTGCAGTTTGTACAAAAGCTGTCCCTGTTAAACTTTCAAGTGGACTTCAGCCTATCGTTACTCAAGGTGCACCACCACCAGTTACTTCTGGCACACAATCTGGTCAGCAAAACATAATTTCGACGGTAGATCTTAATATGAAAATTGCTAGTGTGAAAAAAGTCTGGGAGAGTGTGTCACCTATGCCCATAGTTATGGAGCACGTAGCGGCAGCAGCTGCAGCCGCTGCTGCGCAACAGGCAAGTGAAGTGGAAGCATCGCAACATTTATCGTCGAATTATGGCAACCAACAACATATTCAACATTATGCTGTTGCTCACGCAGGTAACATTCATATGCAGCATGCACTTTCATCACCTGGACCACCTCCTCCTTCTTATGGCAATTCATACGATCCTGCCATGGAACAACATTTCGGACAAAAAGATGTCTCAGATTCAGATGGTTCGTCAGCAGTCGGCTATAGCCCAAGTCCCCAGCACGTAGGCCAAGTGCAAGTAGCATCTGGTCCAGGTACGCATGGAGTTTCTAATCTAGTAATGAAGCACGCCGCCGATGCAGCAAAAGTTAAAGCTTCACAACAACCGCACCATCCATCTGGTTTGGGTATGTCTCCTCCGCCTAATGCCATGCAGCAACAAGCAGTTCAACAAGCCCAACAACAACAACACGCAGTACAGCAACAACAACAACAGCAACAACAACAACAGCAGCAGCAGCAGCAGCAACAACAACAACAGCAACAACAGCAGCAGCAACAACAACAGCAGCAACAACAACAGCAGCAGCAACAACAACAACAGCAACAACAACAACAGCAGCAACAGCATCAAAACCAAATGCATCCAGCAGCAGTTGCAGCTGCTGCTGCCGCTGTAGCTCAGCAGCAACAACAACCACAGCCCTTCTACCAGGCATCTCAATTTGACGACAACAACGACAACAACAACAACGACGACGACGACGACGACAACAACAACAACGACAACAACAACAACGACATGACGCACAACAACAACAACCCGAACAACTTGACGAACAACGACGTACCGTAATCCGCCTCCTCTGTAT
>CAKKXW010000001.1:75959318-75973973 GCA_920937365.1 Sphaerophoria rueppellii
AAAAAAAAAAACCTATTCCCGATTAATCACCCTTATTGGCAGGCGTTTCACATTGACGACATTCGTCACTTTTTCTATCGAGTCACTTTTAAGGCGTTTTAGAGTCGGTAGTACGATACTTAAACGCCAGGCGTTTTGAACTAACATGGGTTCCACATAATCATCTGACAGTGAGAAATAGCAATTTCAAAAGAATTTTTTTTCAATTTGTTCGCTTAAAATTAGTACAAAATGAATAGCACTGTATTGTTTGTGTTGTTATATAATCCGGAACAAGAAAATAACAGAAAACGTTGGAGTGAAAACTGCAAAAAATGTATTTGATTCGATAAAGCAGATTGATTAGGTCCAAATCCAAACTTTAAGAAAAAAGAAATTCATGAAAAGATGTGAATATTTTGTAGATTTGTTTGTACCTATTTTTTGCCATTCTTTTATATTCCTAACTGGTGGTCCTAATGAATTTAATTCTGACGAGATAGCTTCCCATTATCATCACACTTAGATCAATGTAGATCCCTTGTGATACCCTGAAGTGTTGTAACTTCTTCGAGCCATTTGGTGGACTTGACAAAGTTCAGTAGGCGATTGCCTGGAGTTCAGATAGTTCTTCTAGTTCATTAAAGAAATAGTTGCCTAAGAATTTTATTCTAGTACGGCAGAGTGCTGGACAATGGCATAGGAAGTGAGCTGTGTTCTCGTGCTCCTCCTTACGCCGCAGCCTCTACATATGTCATCTGTACTAAGCCCCATCTTCTTTGTGTGGTAGCCGAGTAGATTATGTCCCGTTATCACACTCATGACGGATCTTAGGGACGGTTTTTCGAGAAGTAAAATCTTATCGGATTTTTTCTTGTCATAATAAGGCCAGAGTTTCCTGGTGTTTCTAGTAAGTTCCATCTATCATTTGCTTTTTGAATGATATTTTTACTGATATTTCTTTTTAATTCGCATTGAGGCATTCTGATGTTATGGTCTATGAGAGAAGGATCAAGTACCGAGCCTTCTCTTGCAAGCTCATCCGCTTTTTCGTTTCCTGACACACCACTGTGACCGGGAACCCAGCAGAGTCTTACGTTGTACTGCATACGAAGAACCCTTAGCTCTTCGCGATAGCAAGAAACAAGCTTTGACTTGATTTGCGTGGCAGAGATCGCTTTTATTGCTGCTTGGCTATCAATGAAACAGGTGATAGCAGCGTTTTTCACTGCAAAGATCTCAGCTTGGAAGGCACTGCTATGGTCGGGAAGTCTGAATGAACTGGCAAGGCTAAGACTTTCTGAGTTGAAACTTGCACCTACTCCAGTAAATATTTTCGAACAATCAATAAAGATGGTAAAGTTCGATTCATTAGTGTAGGGTACACTGGGGTCATGTAATTCATACAAACATTGTTGCCAACGTATTTTGTAAGAATCGTGGTATGGCCGTGTTGATTAGATCCAAATATTGGTCTGACTAAGTCAAAGAGCGCTGTTTGCTGCTGATTCTTATACGAATAAGTCTATGGGGGTGCGATTTAGGATCGCTTCGAGGCCCGCAGTTGGGGTAGTCCTCATCACCCCCGTAGTGCTAATGTATTACATTCTTTGTACTTTGGTAAGGGTTTTTAAGTTCGTGGATTTCTCCAGAGCTTACCACCAAACCAAACTGCCATAAGTAAGAATGGGCCTAACAATGGCTGTGTACATCCATATGATTATCTTAGGATTTGGCCCCCAATTTCTTCCCAGAATCCTATTACACGAGTAGAGTGCAATCATGGCTTTCTTATATCTTTCTTGTATGTTTAGACCCCAGTTGAGTTTCCTGTCCAAGATAACTCCAAGGTATCTTGCTTCTTCTGGAATTATAAGTGGGGTGTTATCAATTTTTGGTATTTCAAAAGAAGGTATTTTCCTTCTGTTGGTGAAAAGTACCAATTCCGTTTTCAGGGGGTTAACCTTGAGACCACATTTCTTGGTCCAGTTACTGACCATAGTTAATGCGCCTTCTAATTGTTCGCTCACAGTGGTCAGGTATTTACCCGTTGCCAGAAGCGTTAAGTCGTCGGCATATGCTATAAATCTGACACCACTGTTCTTGAGTTTGATGAGAATTTCATTAATCACCAAAGTCCAGATAAGAGGTGAGATGTGTACATCTTTATACCAGAGTTTCCTAGTTGACAATGGATTTGTCTGCTTTTCAACATACACGTGATCCATTTTATAAGTGTAGGTTCTATTTTAAGATCAGTGAGTGCTTTTTCTATGGCAGTGTTGTGGGCATTGTTGAATGCTCCTTCGATATCAAGAAAAGAAGCCAGGGTATATTCTTTTACCGCAAGCGACTCCTCTATTGTTCTAACTGCGCAGTGTAGGGCTGTTTCTACACTTTTGCCTTTTGTATTGGCGTGCTGAAATGGTGATATGGATTCCGGCTTTTAATTTGCTACCGATATGCATATCGATTAATCTCTTAAGTGTTTTGAGTGCAAAAGAGGTTAGACTGATAGGTCTGAAGTCTTTTGGTTCTGTGTGACTGGGCTTGCCAGCTTTTGGTATGAAGACGACTTTGACTTCGCGCCAAGCCTTCGGAACATATCCTAACTTAAGACTGTTATGGAATATGTTCATCAGATGTGGAGTGATGATTTCACTGCTTTTTTGCAGCATCAAGGGGAAGATGCCGTCAAGATTTGCATCAGTACTAAGCTGACCTATGTTCCTACTAATTACACTGTTAAAGACGTGCCAATCGATGCGTCTGTTATTTCTAAAAGGCTTGTTTTCCTGCTTAATTGGTCGCAAACGATGGACTCCGCTGCATCAAATCGATGAGGCGCTTCATCTGCTCTGTGTTGGTTATTTTCATGTTGAATTTCAATTAAAATTCCAATTTCCGCAATGAGTCGTTTGAAAATTTGTGTTCGACAAAAAATAGCGTTTTGAGTGTCGTAGTAGGCGAGTAAAACGACAGTTATAATAAAAATGAGTGACATTACTCAATTTCTCATACAAAAACTTACGTTCCATTCAGAGTTAGGCGTTACGACTCAATAAACGACTCTTAAACGCCACTCATAATACAAATTTTTGAAAACGAAATTTGTCCTTCAAGTGAAACGCCTACTACATTAAGGGTGAATGAATCAAATTCCCCACAATACATATCTAAAATGTACACCTAATTTTATTTTTTTTTTTTTTTTGTTCTTCAATTTAAGTGGGACTTACAAAATCAAGTAATGCAACAACAACAGCAGCAACAGCAAGTCTCCCAACAACAAAATAACCGCGGTGGCAACCCTCAAAATAACATGAACCCTGGTGGTCGTGGTGCTGGCGGGCAGGGACGATATCCTGCACCAATTCAGCGACCAAACAACTATCCACAGCACATGCAACCCTCCCAACCGCCACCTCCATCGCAACGTCCAATGCGACAAGGTCATTCGGGTGCTGGAGGTGGTGCAGGTGGAGGAGGAGGAGGAGGAGGCGGAGGGGGAGGCGGACCACCACAGCAAAGTGGACCGGCTGGACCAGGTCCAGGAGGTTCTGGCAATGCATCAAGTGGTCCACAAATGAATAAACCGTATTATGCTAATAACGCCGGAGGAAGTAGAGGTAATTAAAAAAAAAATCAATCCCAGACAAAGTCCTATCTCATTCTCACCACAAAAATACTAAAAACAAACAACATACATAAATTAATCAAATTTATAAACATATTTGTCGGCATATTTCAATCAATTGAAATACTGCATTAACCTAAAGGCGAATAAAAATTATTGTAAAAGAATGTTTTCATGCACTGTATTAATCAAAATTATGTTAATTATATATTTTCTTATTTAAAGTAAAACAAATTAGCCTTATTCATTACAGTTAAATAGAAAACAAAACAAAAGAAAAAAAAACTCAAATCCATAAAGAAAAGTATCAACACTTTTTACATATTTCGTTATTTATTTAAAATATATATTTTTATTTTTTACTTCGCAAATTATGTATTAAAAAAAACACACACAAAATGAATCAGAAACCTTAATCTTGTGGTACACACTGACAAACACAAATGTTTGTATGAAATTGTAAAATTAAATTTGATGAAAAAAAAAAACAACAACATGCAACAAAAAGAATGGTAATTTTAAATAAAAAGAAATTTTTATTTATTATTTTTGTTTTTTTTAATAATCAATTTTTATCTTATCTTTCTTATATTTGTTCTTGGAATGATTTCTCCAGTTTGTTTTTTCTTTTACTTTTCCTATCAACATTCTTGATTGTATCTATCAGCGTTTTTCTTTTTTACCTCTGAGCAGATCAAATGAGATTACAGAGCTGTCAAAAAAAAAAATCTGTGTTTCTTTTTTAGCTCAGATATATCGGAGCTAAAAATGTTCATGCTCTAAGCTTAATCTATTTTCTCAGGATAAAATGACCGAGCAAATAGAACAGTTAGCTTAGCGAAGACAACTTCACTTGGTTTTTTCGGATTTAACAGACAAAAACAAACATAAAATTAAAAATGGATTCCCAAGACAGTTGCGCGTCTATTGAAGTAAACAAAAAAATGTTAGAATAATATTCGGCGGACCAAATTTTTACACGACCAAAAATTAAGGCAAAAAATACTGCAATGTCTGAAAGGCAGTAAGAATTTTTGGTCATTTGAAAAAAAATATGAAGGATTCTTCTTCCTCGGTCCCTACGCTCGTTGACAATGGCACTCCAATTGTTAGCTCTCTCGCGAAAGCTAACCTTTTTGCTTGGCAGTTCGCCGCCAACTCTTCCTAAAGGATCTCAACATACATAAATCTGCTGGTCCGGATGGTATCCCCGCTATTGTTCTGAAGAGGTGTTCTTCCACGCTGGCAAAACCTTTGCGTAAGCTTTTCCATCTATCCTACTCTTCTGGGCTCGTTCCGAGGAGTTGGAAAACAGCGTTCGGCCTATTCCAAAAAAAGGCGAATCGTCTTCTCCCTCCAATTACCGTCTGATTGCACTTACGTCCCTTCTTTCTAAGTTCATGGAAACGCTGATAAACTATCAGCTCAAGAAATATTTCGAAGACCGAAAGCTTCTTAATGACCGACAGTACGGCTTTCGCAGCAACAGGTCCACTAGTGCTTGATGGTTTATCTCACCGAACAGTGGAACAAATCTTTACATCATTTTGGAGAGAGTAAGATTGTAGCACTTACTATTTCAAAGGCATTTGATAAAATCTGGCATCTTGGTCTTTTATCGAAAATGCGTGCCTTCGGTATCGATGAATCCCTTCTTCGTTGGATTAGAAACTTTCTTTCGAACCATTCAATACGAGTTGTATTGGACGGATTCAAGTCTGAAACCCACAAAATAAATGCTGGTGTCCCCCAGGGCTCCGTTTTGTCTCCGACCCTCTTTATCATATTTAGTAATGAACTCTTGTCTGTTACTTCAAATCCAATAAATTGTTTCGCTGACGATAGTACCCTTAGCTTTTCATATTCGTTTCCAGACTCACATCCCTCCTCTTCAAATGTGGAACTGCAACGGCAAAATATGATAAGCTCATTAAACTCTGACTTAAACAGGATTGTAAAATGGGGAATTAAAAACCGTGTAGATTTTAATGCTTCGAAAACCTATATCCGTCAAAAGCTTGAGTACATTCTCACCTTTGGGCTGGTGCTCCAGCTACTTACTTAAGCCTCTTGGATAGAATACAAAAAAGAGCTGTAAGAATGATTGGTGATAGAGACAACACTAACTCATTCACATCATTGGAACACCGTCGTAACGTTTCGTGTCTCTCCTTTTTCTACCATTATTTCTACGGTAATTCCTTCCCTCAAACAATTCTCCCGTAATACTCGCGCTTCTAGGAATGCCCATCAGTTTACCTTTGAGCCCAACTTCGGACGTACTCTTAAGTAAAGAGGATTATTTTTAGCCGTACTACGCGAATTTGGAACTTTCTTCCACACTCTGTCTTTTCCAGTCATTACACTGTTCAAGAATTTAAGACCAGTGTACACCGACACTTCCTTTTCAACCCCTTCTCTTCTTCCCAATGCACTCACTGTGTCTCTGGCATAAAAAGGGTATAAAAATCCCTTGAGCGGGTGCAAATTATAAAACAAAAAAAAAAAAAAAAAATAAGTAGAAAATTACATTTCAGTGCGCAGGTTTCTTTCCTTATTAAATCGGATGACATTGAATATGATCTGCTCGGAGCTTCGCTTAAGCACATCCGTGATCTGATCCGATCTGCTCAGAGGTAAAAAAGAAAAACGTCATATATAAACAAAGTTTTCACCAAAAAAGTAATATAAACAAAAGGTCAAACTGTTTGCCCTTACAAAACGACAACAAAAATTTCACTGCTGGGAATACATTATAGCCGTGTTTTATTGGGAATTTTATACTTAGCTTAGTAAAATTTTACATGTCAAACAACAAAAACCGAAAACTGAGTAAAAATAAGTTAGGAATTTCCTCAGGATAAGGTTTCGGCAATTCGACACTTGAGATTTTCGTTGTATTTTTTGTTTGGTGTTTGGCTGGGTTTTGGCATTTGATATAATCAAATGTCAAAACCTTTTGGAAGAAATCAGTTCTTCACCATAGAAACTCGTATAAAAATATTGCTTTAAGGTAGGTCTCAAGATGGCGTTTGAAAGGTTTCGATATTATATGTTCTGGTGAACGAAACTCAGTTTAAAACTGACTATAGCATTTATTGGAATTCCGATTCCTGAGCTAACCTAAGTTCCCAATAAAACATAGCTTGATAATCAAATGTCAAAACCTTTTGTGTGGCGCCATCTTGAGACCTATCTGAAAGCAATTTTTTTTACATGGGTTTCTTTGGTTAAAAACTGTTTTCTTCTAGGTCTCTAACGACTTTGACATTTTTCAATTATTGCTTTCGCTTTCGCCTTCTTCGTTTTGAATTCGACCAATTAACGAATTCGAGACGAATTTGCTAGCGAGTTGAAATCCGACAGGGGCTTGATTATGGGATTCGCGGCGGATAGTTTTAAATTCGACCTTTCAATATCCCAGTGATTTAATACTTTTGGTTTGACTATTTCTTCCAATATTCCAGTGAATAATAATGAATACTCTTTCGCCAGTGAATCCGACAATAAAAAGCTGTCGGATTTCAACTCGCCATTTCAAATTCGCTTTCGAATTCTTTAATTGTTCGAATTCAAAACGAAGAAGGCGAAAGCGAAAGCAATAATGTCAAACTCGCTAGCAAAACGATTCACCGTGAATCCAATAATCAGGCCCCAGCGTTTTATTGGAAAATGGAATTCCGATTACTGAGCTAACCTCAGTTCCCAACAAAACACAACTTATAGTTCACTCTTTGTTTTCTTGTCTATTTGGTGACTATTCAAAAAATTGAGTTGAACAATAGGAATACTTCTATTCATTCACTGCTTGAAGGGTAAATTGAAAAAAACAATTAGACAACACAAATACAAGTTCTCGTACTCTAGCGTCTGAACTTCTACGGAGTCCTATATTTTTAAAGTTAGTAACAAGTTGCTCGACCTATGAGCAATGCCCTAGCTATGACATTAAATTCGTCCTTGGAGATTTTAATGCTAAGCTGAGTAGAGAAGAAATCTTTGGTGGAATTATCGGACGACATAGTCTACCTACACGACACCACCTCCGATAACGGATTCGAGCTAAACGACTTCGCTGATTACCTGACCAATCAACCATCAACCAGATTATTCACATTGCGATCGACGCACTTTCCGAGGTGCCAACATCGACACGACCACTACCTTGTTGTAGCCAAGGTGGGAATGCGGATATCCCGATTAAGGCCAATACACGAAAATGCTAGGAGAAAATTCGACGTCAAACGGCTACAATCGCAAGAGATTTCTAGATCCTTTTCCGATCGTGTCTCCGAGAATCTCCTCAGAAGTCCTTTGCTGCCAGCACAAAATATAGAGAACCAGTGGCAACACTGCCAAGCAGCCATCAGATATGCCGCCTCTGAAGTGCTAGGGTTTACAAGGCCACCACAACGAAACCCCTGGTTTGACTATGAATGCCGGCGAGCACATGCAGCTAAACAAAAGGCATACAAAGCGGCGCTGCAAAGAAGGACACGAGCAGCTTGTGAGCTCTACGAGCAGAAAAGGAGAGAGGAGCATAAACTTCTCAGAAAGAAAAAAAGGAGCATGAGAAGCGCGTGATCGAGGAGGTAGTGGGATGTTACAACAGGAATGAGGTTCGAAAGTTCTACACAAAAGTGAAACAAACCTCCAGGGCTTATACACCCCGACCATCATGGGAACATCGTAGTGGAACCGCTGTCAGTATGGAAAGACCACTTTTCCAAGCTGTATAATGGCGAAGACGACCAAAACTCCGACAGCAATACAGAACCATTCAATTTGGGTGCAGAAGGCCAACAATTCCACCCACCCGCCATAGACGAAGTGAAGATAGCGATACCTTAACTAAAGTCGAACAAAGCCGCATGCACCAGCTCATCTGCAAAATTTGGTCGGAGGAAAGCATGCCCTATGAATGGAACCTCAGCATCGTATGTCCGATCCTCAAAAGATTAGATCCCCTCAACTGCACCAATTACAGAGGCATAAGTCTCCTTAGCATCGCCTATAAGATCCTATTTGCCGTGCTGTGTGAACGTTTGAAGCCCTTCGTCAACAACCTGGTAGGTCCTTATCAGTGTGGCTTCAGACCCGGAAAGTCCACCATCGATCAAATATTCACCCTACGTTTCAGGTTTCAGACAAGGCGATGCGCTGTCATGCTATTTCTTTTCAACATCATACTTGAAAAGATTGTGCAAGGCTCCAATGTCAATACCAGAGGCACAATCTTTCAAAAGTCCGTTTAGCAACTAGGATACCCAGACGACATTGACATAATTGGAAGAACACAGCGTGATATCAGTGGAGCGGTTGTGAGTCTTGTGACGGAGGCCAGGAAGATGGGTCTACCTGGGATCCGCTGCCAACTCAGACAACAACACCAACGCTGAAATTAAACGAAGAATCACTCTTGCCAATCGCTGCTTCTTTGGACTTAGAAGGCATTTGAGTAGTAAAGTCCTCTGCCGAGCAACTAAAGTGACATTCTACAAAATCTTCATCATCCCGGTCCTCATGTATGGTGCAGAGACATGAACCATGACAACTTCCGATGAAAACGCTTTAGACTGTTTTGAGAGAAAAATTCTTCGTGTGATTTTTGGTCCTGTCTGCATTAATGGAGAATGGAGACGAAGATTCAACCAAGAACTGTACGAGCTGTACAGCGACGCTGACCTAGCCAGACTTAGACTTAGATGGTTGGGCCATGTAGACCGAATGGAAAATAATGCTCCGTCTCGTAGAGTCCTCGAATCCAACCTGGAAGGACGTCGCAGAAGAGGAAGACCGCGACTCCGGTGGAGCAAACAGGTGGTAGAGGACCTGAACCAACTTGGCGTTCGAAACTGGAGACAGCTAGCCAGGGACCGAGCTGGCTGGAGAAGTTTGTTGGGTGAGGCCCTGGTCTGACCTGGACTGTAGCGCCACCATAAGTATGAAAGTAACAAGGTAAGTATTAAGTAAGTTAATACAGCTGTACATAGTTTTAAACCGTATGTATTTTTTTTTTTTACATACTTTGATATGTACATATTTATACACCTAAAATCCGCTTCTCTAGAACAGTCTTCCACAAAAGAATTTTTTGTCTTTAAATCCGTATTTTTTCTTGCGATCCCTTTTTTCCGTGATTTATTTTATGAAGATTAAGGCTTCTAAATAACAAGCAATATATTTCCTTATACAATGACTGTTTTGGACTGTTTTATTTTCACAATTTGTGTTACACTTTTTTCTTCATATTCAGGTGATATAACGTTTCAAGCAAGGGTTTATAGAGAAAATAATCAAAATCAGGGGCCCTACTCTGTAATTCGTTTCGAAAGCCAATCTTCTTCGAATCTGGGGTCGAATGACTGAATTGTGTGCATTTGGCACTACCTCTCACGTTATCGAGTTATCTATCGAGCAACTAGTACAATAATTTTAAATTTTAGCTTCAGTTATCGAACTGAATCTCATTCGAAATATAAAGAGCTCACGGAACAAGATAAATTTAAAATTTCTATCTTCTGAATCGGAGTACAGAGGACATAATATTAATAATTAATAAGGTAATATATATCCTCTATGAATCGGAGAATAACTAAGAATTATTCATTTCGTTACACTGTTTTGTTATTTATTTGAAAAGATGTATAGGGTGTCTCGGTAAGAATGCACTTTTTAAAATTGGAATATTTTTTTTTTCATGCAAGTTGCAACTCTGAAATTTGAAAGCTGTCACCTCTGTTTATTCCGATTATTAAAAATGGAGCGCTTCTTAAAAGAACAGTGAATCTGTGTAAGAGGTGAACTCTCACAATCCTCTCTTTTTTTCGTGTCCGTGAATCTGTCTAAGAGGTGAACTCTCACAATTCTCTCTTTTTTTCGTGTCCGTGAATCTGTGTAAGAGGTGACAAAAGAGTGAGTACTCAGCGGTGAGTAAAATTTTTTTCCTGTTGCCCAAAGGACACGTTTTTTTCTTCCTTGACTCCGGGACTCGTTTTAATCACGTTTGATTCGTTTTTTTGCAGACACAAATAGGTCCAATTACTAAGAATTTTATATTTTGTAAAAAATAATCACATGTTTAAATCGTCTATTTCTTGTCCTATACGCTTGTATTTCGAACATTAAAACCATACAATGAATTTTTCGTATGTTCAATATAAAAAATCAAGATTTCTGAAAGAATTTAATTTTTTTTAGCGTGGACTCGTTTTTTTTTTTGTAAATGACTCGTTTTTCAAGCTTCTGGGACTCGAAAATATTTTCCCTGCTGTAACACTGGCCCAAAGTGACAGACTTCCACCACAGCAAATACGAGACTAAACACACCATTGTATGCGTACTATTTCGATTTTCTCTTTTTTTTATGATTTATTAAGTTTTTTGATACAAATATTGGTAAATTATAGTGCAATTATATGTTAAAAGCGCAAAGAAACAATATACCGTATTTATTTTTTATATTACATACATTTTTTTGTATGTTTAAGTTTTTTTTGAAAATTTTGAGCTCAACGGAATCTTATTTTCGAAATCTGAGCCCATGAAAGCCACCTCGACTCAAACCTGAGCATTGTATCTATCTCATTGCGAATGTATTGATGCAGTCTCTCAATTAAAAAGCATTGGAAAACTAACACATTCTCACTGGGTTAGTACAAAACGACCAAATTGCAGCTTGTAGGCAAAAAGTGAGCGAACACCCGAAGTCGCGATCCTAGGTATTATATATTCTCTATGGTTCGATCCACAGAGGAGGTATACCTAGAGTCGCAACTCAAGGCATTTTGCTCTCTTTCGACCAAAAAAATTAAAATTGATAAAATATCCATATCAATGCGAGTGTGTAGGTTTCTCAATGCATTTCAAATAGGGCGAAGCAACACATTAGCATTGGTATGGATTTACACAGATTCACGGGCACAAGAAAAGAGAGTAAATTGCAAAATTTTTTGGACGGTTATTTTAAAAAAAAGAGAACGAGTTGCCACTCTAGGTAATACCTCCTCTATGATTCGATCACTGATGAGATGAGACTCACTCACTCGTTCACTGAAGCGGTGATTCGGCCCCAGAGTTTGGTTCTCTTCTTTTTTGTTTGCTTATATTTGTTTTGTTCGATATTTAATGTACTACATACATATGTATATACTGCTTAACCAAAGAATGCTTATAACAATTTTATGCCGATTTATTTTTATATGACTTAATCTGAACGTCCAAATAAAGTAATAATGCAGAGCTTGAAATATGCCGACCAATAAAATACTAAATCATTTTGTTAAATATCTTTTGTCTTTCTCTAAATTTTATTTAGCCAATCATTAATAAGCAACATCATATAACCGAAAATGAAAAAAGAGCAAAGCACTAGCAAATATAAAACTTAGTTATCTTGTATATGCTTACACTTTATTCTTATTAAAAATTTAGTCTATTATAACAAAAATAATGACGTAATGTAAACTATTATTTATATAGGATTTAAACAAAAAAAAAATCCATCGTCGAATGTTTATTTACTTTATATACATTTATATTTTCAAAAGAAACAAAAAGAAAAAAAATTGTGCAAAATTGTAATCGACAATTTTTTGTTTGCTTATATTATTCTATTTTTATACATTCATATATCACATTTTAGTTACAAATATGATTGTTTGAATATTTACAAAAAAAAACATAAAAAAAAGAAAAACAAATATGTATGTGCTTTCCCACATTAATAACATCTTTCACAATATTGAAGGTTAATTTATTTATAATTTGTACTTGCGTACAATTGTAAATTAAATAAAGAAATGAATTATAAGAATAAAAAGATAAGAAGACGGCTTTTGGACAGGATAGAGAAACACTTTTGTTGAGTTGATTGAAAAGAGTTCTTCATCGATAATTCGCGAAGAAGATGATATGAGGGAATGCAAACTAGTAGCTGCAAGTATATAAATTTTCTCTTTAATTTGAGAATCAAGACAATTGAGCTGCAAAAATTAAAAAAAAAAGCCAACAAATTTCACTGGAAGAAAATTGGCAAGATTAAAACACGGATATACACAAAAACCAATTTTTCAAAACATGGCATGCATAGGTAATATATTAAGGAAATAATAATGTACACATAAACATACAAACAAAAAATAAATAAAAACATTAAATAATCTTAAAAGTTTAATTTGCCTATTTATATTATTATTTTTCTCTATATAATATACTAAACAAAAAAAAAAGTGAGTTTGTAGCAAAATAATGCAAATATTATAATCTTATAAAAAAACAAATATTTAAAATAACCAAGATTGCATAAATTAAACATTTATATAAAACAATAAGGTGTTTTATATATTTGTATTCTAGAGACTTTCAAAATATGTTAACAAAAGCAAAAAAAAAGAAAACTATTGCAATAATAAATAAGAGACTTTTGTTCTATTATACGACAGTACTCTTCATTATACATAAACAACATACCAATTTAATTTCTTTGCTTGAAGAAAACAACAACAAAAATATTAAATGTTAAAAAAAAAAAACAAAAAAGCAAAAAACATTGAACGCAGTTATAAATATTAATTTATTTTATTAATTTTTTTTTAAGATCCTGCATACTTTTTTTTCAAAAATATTATACTTAGAAAAAATAATTATAAAATAATGTTAATAAATGTCTTATTTTATTTTTTTTTTCAATTGTTTTTTTAAGAAATAAAAATATATATTACTCAACTATCCTTCTCCTTTTAAAATTATGATTAATATATGCAAAAATAATAATAATAATAGAAGCAAGTATAAGGAATAAAACAAGACAAACAAAAAATCAATAACAGACTTATTCGTCTTTATATAGAAAAATGATATAATTATAACATTAAATTAAAAAACAAACACATTTTTACTTTCAATTAAAAAATAAATAAAAAATAAACACGAAAATGATAACAAGTGTTCTAGAAGAAAAATTGCTGTCAAAAATAAAAAGAGTAAAACTAACTGGAGAGTGAATGAATAAAAAATATAAATGAACGAAAATAAAATTTAAATAATATAATTGAAATTATAGAAAAAAAAAACATTTAAAAATGCGAAAAAAAAATGAAATATAATTTACACTTCTATCCAGACAAAAAACGAAGTATTGTGTGTTTTATTAACTTCCCAGAGGAACTTACTGTAATGGGTCCGATTTTGTGAATCTCCAATGTTTGCATATCTCCATGTTTGGAGGTCACTAGAATCCGAATCAAGCGTTTTTATGATGATGTCTGTGTGTGTGTATGTGTGTTCGTATGTACTTACTTACTTGCTTATGGTGGCGCTACAGTCCAGGTCAGACCAGGGCCTCACCCAACAAACTTCTCCAGCCAGCTCGGTCCCTGGCTAACTGTCTCCAAGTTGGTTTAGGTCCTCTACCACCTGTGTGCTCCACCGGAGTCGCGGTCTTCCTCTTCTGCGACGTCCTTTCGGGTTAGATTCGAAGACTCTACGAGCCGGAGCATTATTTTCCATTCGCTCAACTTGACCCCACCATCTAATTCGTTGGACCTTTACTTTTCTGGATAGGTCAGTGTCGCTGTACAGCTCGTACAGTTCTTGGTTGAATCTTCGTCTCCATACTCCATTAACGCAGACAGTACCAAAAATCTCTCGAAGAATTTTTTCTCTCAAAGCAGGCCAAAGCGTTTTCATCAGATGTTGTCATAGTCCATGTCTCTGCACCATACATGAGGACCGGGATGATGAGGGTTTTGTAGAGTATCACTTTAGTTGCTCGGGAGAGGACTTTACTACTCAATTGCATTCTGAATCCTAGGCGATAGTTGAGTCTGTTGTTGTGGTCGCGACTTTAGTTTGCTTCTTAGTGAGAACGGTTAGCGACGAAGAAACCTGAATCTTCCGTTAACTCATCATTTCAGGAGAGGGCTCGTTGATTTCACTATGAGATGTTTTGGGAGTAGTAGGGCCAGGAGTACATACCACGTCTCTGTACCTGATACTGTTGTAGACTACTTTTGCGAAACCGGACGAAACTCTCTTTT
>CAKKXW010000001.1:75976363-76095761 GCA_920937365.1 Sphaerophoria rueppellii
AGCATTAACTTGGTCTTGCCCTCGTTAACCGCTAGACCCATCTTCCTGGCCTCCGTCTCAGACTCACAAACGCTCCACTGACATCACGCTGTGTTCTTCCAATTATGTCAATGTTGTCTGCGTATTCTAGTAGCTGGACGGACTTTTGAAAGATTGTGCCTCTGGTGTTGACATTGGAGCTTTGCAAAATCTTTGCAAGAATGATGTTGAAGAAATCGCATGACAACGCATCGCCTTGTCTAAAACCTTTTTTGACATCAAAAGTGTTTTTTTACAAAACCAAAAAAATAAAGCAAAATCAGATAGTTGTAGAAAATAAAACACGCGTTTTGAGTGGTGACCGGTACGTCCTCTCCTATAATAGCCTGCTTGGAATTCAATTCTTGTTAAAAAAGACTTCAAATAAACCTGCTTATCGTTAAGTTTTTCTTATGTTTTTCTTAACGAAGCGTCACAAGAACGCTCACATGTATAAATCTCCTTCTCCTTAACATCGAATGCAGAGTTACCACACTCACGCAGTTCGATACAAAAAGCGTCCGTTAGGTTTTTTCCGACCATGATGGAACATTGTGAATTCTCCATTGTCATCTTACACAGACGGATGAGTTTTTCTGGGATGCCAAAACTAGACATTGCTGTATATAGTTGGTCTCTATAGACGCTGTCGAATGCGGCCTTGAAATCGATGAAAAGATGGTAGGTATCGATTTGAAGTTACTGGGTCTTCTCCAAGATCTGCCGTAGGGTGAATATTTGATCGATGGTGGACTTTCCAGGTCTGAAGCCACACTGATAACGACCTACCAGGTTGTTGACGAAGGGCTTCAAACGTTCACACAACACGGCAGACAAGATCTTATAAGCGATTGTTCCATCGGGCATGCTTTCCTCCGACCAAATTTTGCAGATGAGCTGGTGCATGCTCCTAACCAAATCTTCTCCAGCTGCTTTGTACAGTTCGGCGGCTAGCCCGTCTGCTCCAGCGGCTTTGTTCGACTTTAGTTTAAATATCGCTATCTTCACTTCGTCCATGTCGGGTGGGTGGAATTGTTGGCCTTCTGCACCCAAATTGAATGGTTATGTATTCGTATGTGCGTTACGTTTTTTAAGCTCGATTATCTCTGGTCTCATTCGACGCGGTATTGTGTTGTTAAGAGCTGATTAGGTTTTGAGCGAAATCGGCTTAGCGGTTGTTTAATGTCAATCAAAAATCTAAGACAACCCTAATATAATGAAAATTATTATCAGCCTTATCACGAATAATTTTTCCTTGGAGTTTTTTCCCAATTTGGGAATTTTGCTATCATGAATAATTTTCGAAAATGGGAAAAAAAAACATAATTTCGAAAAATTTGTATCGCCAATAATTTTGTCCAGGGAACTTTTTCCCCATTTGGAACAGAATTTTCCCCAAGTTAGTTGTGAGGGAAAAACTTGCTGTGCAGCACCATGAAGTGAATGGGAAGACTATTTCTTTTTTTCTTTGGTGGAGAGAGGGGCAGAAGTCGTGGGGCTAAAGATCAACACGGAAAAACAACTGGACAACTCTTTTAGCTTAAAGACCTAGCCTGGACAATTCCGCTCCAACTTTGATTCCGTGCTGCTTTATGACACTGCCACAAGAAAGCTTGAAACGTTCGTTAATGGATGTCTCAGAAACATCTTGAGGAACCGTATCTCAAATGTTGAACTTCATGCGAGAACAGGTCAGGAACCCATAGACTCTACTCATACGAAGACAAAAGTAACAGTGGATTGGCCACACGCTTCAAAAAGGCGACTGCTTCGCTATGGAACCCGTTCACACAAGAAAGCAGACAAGTGGGGCGGCAGACAATTAGCTTGGCGATTCGATTAAGAGTCGAACAGGAATCAGCAAAACGACTACGTGTAGTAGAAGCGGCCCTATGTCCCGTAAGGGAAACACCAAGGAGGTCAATAGCGTTCAATACGTTTTAACAACAAAAGGCAGTTTAGCTTCCAAATGTATGTTTAATGAAGGATCAAAAATGGATGAGATTAACAAAAATATTGTCGTTAAATTGTCACGAATGTCGCAGGTATGCGAAATAATAAACGCAAACAAAGATCAAGTCACTGAATACCAAAACAATCTGCGAGGTACGGAATTGTGATCCGAAAACCATTTTTCCTGGTTTCAGTCCTTAGCTTCTTTTTTCCATATTATGTATGCATGCATGTAGATATTTTCTGATGCAAATACCTCGGCAATTAAGACTGCAACAACTTCCAAAGAAGTTTGGACAGCTTTGCAAAATCTTTTTCAAGACTCTGGTCTGGACAGGCACATATGTTTGCTTCAAAAACTATGCTCAGTGGTCCTGGTAGAATGTTCCTCTATAGAAGATTACGTAAGTCAAATCGTTTCGACCGCACAGAAGTTGAATGAAATAGGATTTGCAGTAAATGATGAATGGGTTGGCAGCTTATTATTGAAAGGTCTTCCTGATGAATATAGGCCGATGATCATGAGCATAGGTTGCAGTGGAAAAGAAATTTAAGCAGATTCCATCAAAATGAAATTGCTGCAGGACGTTAAATGTGATTCCAAATCATCCAATAGTGCTCTTTTGTCAAAGAGAGGAAGTTCTTCCAATGCACACAAAAAATTGAAGCCTAAGTATGACAAGAAAGGGAAATATCGTTTCTATAACTGTGGTGGGGTCGGACATTACGCTTCAGATTATTTACCGAAGTTTAAAGTAGAAGATTTGAAGTCAGAAAGAGGTGGCTCAATGTTTGCAGCGTTTCATGCATAGTCCAAACAGCATGAATGGTGTTTTGATAGTGGTGCCACCGATCATATGACATCTGATCCTGATTATTTCAAGGAACTCAAGCCAATTCAAGGTCAAATTAAGATAACAAATAACATGTTAATGAATTTGTGTTAGTAAGGGCGACATTTCGTTGGCTGTTTTAACTCCTAAAGGAAGACGTGATGTTGTTGTTCATGATTTCCATAAAGAATATTGTGGAGCATGACAATATTGTCATCTTCGACAAAGATGGATGTCGTGTCATAAATTCTTCAAATGGAGTCATTGCTCCATATAAGAATGCTTATGTTACAAAAAGTAACCTGGACAACGTTTGGTATCGAAGGTTTGGTCATTTGGGACAAGAAAATTTAAAACTACTTGCTCGAGGCTTAGTTAAGGGTATTGCTTTGAATTAAGATTCTCAGTCAACATGTTTTTCATGTGCAGAAGGCAAGCAGCATCGGAACAGTTTTCCGTCAGAAGGGTCAAGGTTCAGATAATCCATTCAGACGTGTGTGGTCCAATGGCGGCGAAATCTATAAAGGGAAGTATATATTTTGTTGCTTTCATAGATGATTTTACTCGGAAGGTATTTGTTTACTTTATGAAGACGAAAGATGCTGTGTTGAACTGTTTTCGTGAATTCAAAGCCGAAGTCGAAAACCAACAAGAATTCAGAATTAAAATTTTACGAACGGACAATGGTACAGAGTTCATATACCAAGCTATGCAACTAGAGTTGAAGAAGTCTGGGATTGTTCATCAAACAACCGTTCCCTTTGTTCCAGAACAGAACGGTTTGGCATTGGCACAAAGGATGAACAGAACTCTTATAGAGAAGGCTCGAGCTTTGTTGTGTGATGCTAAAATGCCTAAATTATTTTGGGCTGAAGGAGTTAACTGTGCAAGTTATATTGTCATCCGTCCACCGCATAGAAAGCTTGAAAAAACTCCAGAAGAGGTATGGAGCAATCGCAAACCGGATGTTAGTTCTTTTTGAATTTTTGGTTGCACAGCGATGTCCCACATTCCCAAACAAAAACGACGAAAGCTGGATTCAAATTCTGAGAAATGCATTTTTGTATGATATTCGAATATTTCCAAAGGTTTTCGTCTGTACAGCTTACAAAAGAAAGATGTTTTCATCAGCTGTGATGTAGTATTTCACGAGGATAACTTTCACTACAAAATTCATAATGAAAATAACAATGAAGTTCCAAAATATACCGCTGTAGTGGGGTACATCCAATAGAGAAACAAGAAAATCTTGTCATAGAAAACGACTTCGAGTCATGTTCATCAAATCCAGAATTTGAAGAAGGGGATAAAGAAGAAGATCCATCTTTAACAACGTCATTAGAAACTCAAGAACTTGTTTCAACGTTGGGCATGCAATCTGATGTGGGCAATGAGCAGATAGGTGAAGAACATCCAGACCTACCAGAAGCTGGAGAATCTGCTCTCCCACGCCGAAGCGAAAGAATCTCAAAACTACCAGGAGTAGTTTACAATTCTGAAACGGTCAACATCTTGGAAGATCCCGAAGACGTGGAAGATATGTTATCCAGAGATGACAAAGAAAAATGTATAGAAGCGATGCCGAGTGAGATGAAATCATTTTAGGAAAATGATACCTGGAAATGTGCCGACAAGCCTGCTGGAGCCAACATTGTCAAGACGAAATGGGTATTCAAGAAGAAGCTAGATGGATAATGTACGATACAAGGCTCGATTGGTGGTTTTACACAGAAGAAAGGTATTGACTATGAAGAAACCTATTCACCTGTTGTGAGGTACTCTTCTATCCGGTATTTAATAGCATTGTCAGTAAGGTATGATTTGCGAATTGAACAAATGCTACTACTGCTTTTGTAATTTGTTTTTAAGTTATTTAACACTGCAGTTAGGCTGCGTCCGTCAAATCCATTTATGTGTTTGAACAACGATAGCAACTTAGAGGTGCTTCCACCAATGGCTTTTTCCGTCAATTCCTTTATTTGGGTGGAGTTATAGCTATTTCACGGCCATTGGTGGAAGCACCTCTAAGTTGCTATCGTTGTTCAAACACATAAATATTACTGCTTTTCTCCAAGATGAGTTAACTGAAGACATCTATGTTGAGAAACCGAATCGGTTTTCGATGGGAAGAGAAGGTCAAGTGATAAAACTGAACAAAGCTGTTTATGGACCCAAGCTTTTCTCCAAGGTGAGTTAACTGAAGACATCTATGTTGAGAAACCGAAGGGGATTTCGATGGGAAGAGAAGGTAATGTGATGAAACTGAACAAAGCTGTTTATGGACTTAAGCAATCAAGTTTAAATCAAATTTTATCGAGTCTTACAAAAACTTGAATTGAAGCGTTCACAATTTGATCCTTACAATACTTTAATCGAAAGGATAAGGCCATGACGATTCTAGCAATCTATGTCGATGACATCCTAATCTTCACTAACGAAACGGTATTTTATGAAAATCTGAAACTAATTTGATGAAAGAGTTCAAAATGAAGTTTTTGGGAATCGTGAAGAATTTAGATTTCACGTGACGAAGATAGAATTTATCTAGATCAAGAAAAATATATACCTGAGATGCTGATTAAATTTAACATGGATGAGTCAAATCCTGTAGCAACTTCTATTCAGCCTTATTACCGTACCCGATTGGAAAATTCTCCGATCGGAGAAAATGTCCGATCGGAAGTTTTATTTCCTTCACCATACCCGATTCGTACATAAATTAGTGACGCGTACCGACGCACTTCTTTGACGTTTTGTGCACTGATCAGTTACAGCAAAATTGGAAACCTACGTCGCCGGTCTTGATCATCACGGAAGAAGTACGGCCCAATGACACCACCAGCATGTAAACCGCACCAAACAGTGACTTTTTTCGGGATGTAATGGTGCCTCGTGAAGCACATGTGGATTGCTGCCTGACCAATAACGCATATTTTGCTTATTGACGAAGACAGAAATGAGCCTCACCGCTGAAGATGATTTTTCGATGAAAATCCGGATCATTTTCAAGTTGTTGCTCAGCCCAATTCATGAACATACGACGCTTCTGGTGATCAAGCGGCTTCAGTTCTTGCGTTAATTTGATCTTGTAGACAAGATGTAGGCCAAGATCCTTTCGCGAAATTCGCCACAACGGCGTTACAGAGATGCCCAACGCTTGAGAACGACGTGTGAGAGACTGATTTGGGTCTTCCGCAATTGATGCGCCAGCGGCAGCAATATTCTCGACACTACGGGCACTTCTTTGTCTCACTGGCACGGGAACACTTTGTACTGAGCCTGTGGATTCAAATTTTTCCACTTTTTTCAATTGTTCATCTGGCAGGACGATTATGACGATCATAAATTGTACGTAGCGCTCTTAAAGTGTTGACCACTGACTCCGAATTTCGGTAGTAAATTTTAATAAATTTGACTCGTTGCTGGATCGTACACCTTTCCATGATGAAATGGCAAACCTTACTGAAGAAAAATGTCAGGATAGCGGGAAAAAATATGGCGTCGTTTGTTATCCCTATCGGTCTACTTTTGTAGCGTCCTTATTGAAAAACCCTTTACATACATTTATACATAAAGAATGTCCGGTAATTCGTCAGCCATAGGTTAGGTTAGGTGATAAGGGGTGTGAACAGGGTGAACTGTTGCCAACTAGTCCATTGTGATCCCCTATAAAAATAAAAGATAGCATCGATGCTCTTCGAAGTTGCCGATTAACGTAGACCGACTCGTTAACGAACCAGTCTGTGCTATCTATAAATTTCCTCATGTTTGCCATTGAGACCTGGGCTAGATCATCCAGTTTCCCAAAAAACTTGTTCCCGAAATGACGGAATCGGAGAGCAGAGCAGGTGTTTAATGGTTTCTATTTCCTCCTCATCCTGACAGCTCCTATAGAAATCGGGTGCAAAAGCCCCTATCTTGTTGGCCATTTTTTAAATTTAAATGTTCCTTTTACTCAGCGATAGAATATACCGAGTTTCCTTTTGTTAGGCCATAAACTTCTAGAGATTACGCAGTCGAAGCTGAATTTTCACGAGTAAATGATTTTCTCTTTTAATTTAAGGTTTATCTTCCTCTTGAGCACCCCAATCGTAACGAGTGGTCCCCTATCTGAATGGTCGCTACTACTTGTATTTGCTTCTGATCCTTTCCTGGATAGTTCATCTTCTTTTTTCGTTCCCTTCCATATGTGTCTAGAAACACAGCAAAGGTTAACCTGATTAGTGTGGCAGATTCTATTTAATTACTTCCCACAGTTTAAAACTGATTTTGATCTTGTGGTCTCACTGGTTAAGGCTTTGATAGCAGCCTGGCGGTTCACGAAAAAGGTAATCTCCGAGGAGCTTAGCTTTTCATGATTTGGCATTTAAGCTGCTTTTTCAATGGCATAGATCTCGGCCTGTAAGACACTACAGTCAGCTGGGAGCTTATACGCCTCTCTGATGTTGAGAAATTGGCAAAACACTCCAGCACCTGTTCCTGATGCCATTTTTGAACCGTCAGTGTAGAAAGGGATACCCTGTTTACTTATAAGTGAATTAGGATTACAACCCTGTCTTTCTGGTATGCAAATAGAAAATTTCCTATCAAAATCTAGTAGAGGGGGAATGTAATCGGTGGTCTTCATCAGTCCTGGAATTATGTCGTATCTTTGTAAGATTGACCCGTGTCCATAAGTGCTGTGCTTCCAAAAACTCAGTTCTTTTAAACGAATTGCGGTTTTGTCTACCGTGCACCTCATGAACTCATCCAGAGCCGGGAGATCCAAGATCATTTCCAACCTAGCCTGTGGTGTGGATCTCTGAACCCTGTTATTCCTATACAGGCTTGTCTCTGTACCTTATTCAGGTTCTTGAGAACGCTTGATTTTTCCACCGCTTTCTACCATACAATAGAGCCATAGGTTATAATGGGTGGACTTGGGCCTCAATCAACAGTCTCCGCCAGCTAGTTCGGTCCTTAGCTAGTCGTCTCGAGTTTTGCACTCCAAGTTGATTGAAGTCCTCTTCCACTTGAGTTAGCTACCTAAGTCGCCGTCTTCCTCTCCTCCTACGTCCCTCGGGAATAGTGTCGAAGGCTTTCCGGGCCGGAGCATTGGTGTCCATTCGCTCTAGATGACCGAGCCATCTGAGTCTCTGGACCTTGACCCTTCTGGCTAGGTCCATGTCGTTGTACAACCCGCAAAGCTCGCTGTTATATCTTCTTCGCCATTCCCCTTCAATGCACACGGGGCTAAAGATGACCCGAAGAATTTTCCTCTCGAAACAGCCTAATTTGTCAAGTCCGATTTTGTCAAGGTCCATGCTTCTGCACCATACAGCAGGACTGGGATGATGAGTGTGTTGTACAGTTTTACCTTAGTTGCTCGAGAGAGTGCCTCTGGAGTTCTGCACTCTCTTCTGAAGAACGATGTTAAAGAAATCGCATGACAGTGCATCGCCTTGTCTGAATCATTTTCTGAAGTCGAAAGATTCCGTAAGCTCATTGCCAACCTTGATGGAGGAGAGTGAGTTCTCCATCGTCATTTTGCA
This sequence comes from Sphaerophoria rueppellii, assembly GCA_920937365.1. Classification (NCBI taxonomy): domain Eukaryota; kingdom Metazoa; phylum Arthropoda; class Insecta; order Diptera; family Syrphidae; genus Sphaerophoria; species Sphaerophoria rueppellii. The sequence continues at coordinate 75,984,699 of CAKKXW010000001.1, forward strand.
CAAGCGAACGAGCTTGCCAGGGACACCAAAACTAGACTTAGCTTTGTACAGTTCGTCTTTGTAGATGCTGTCATACGCGGCCTTAAAATCGATGAAAAGGTGGTGGGTATCGATTTGGAGTTCATAGGTCTTTTGCAGGATTTGCCGCAACGTGAAAATTTGGTCGACGGTTGACTTTCCTGGCCTGAAGCCACATTGATAAGGACCAACCAGATTGTTGACGAAAGGCTACAGACGTTCAAATATTACGGCAGAGAGAATCTTGTAGGCGATGTGTAGTAGACTTACTCCTCTGTAGTTGGCGCAGTTTAGAGGATCTCCCTTTTTCAGGATCGGGCAAACAATGCTGAGGTTCCATTCATCGGGCATGCGTTCCTCTGACCATATCTTACAGATGATTTGGTGCATGCTCCTACTAGCTCGTCGCCTGCTGCTTTGAATAGCTCAGCAGCTAGTCCATCTGCTCCAGCGGATTTGTTGGATTTCAGCCGCGATATTGCGGTTTTCATTTCTTCTAAGGTCGGGTTCGTCGTCACCGTTATACAATCTACAGAAGTGGTCTTTCCAAATCCCCAGCATTGATTGCGATTCTACTATGATGTTCCCTTGTTTATCTCTGCAGGCATCGTTTCTTGCTCGATGACCTTAAGCCAGCTGTTTAACCTTTCGGTAAAACCTCCGAGCTTCATTCCTGCTGTTGGCTCTCTGAACATCCTCGATCTGACGCTTCTCATGCTCTCTCTTTTTTCTCCTGAGAAGCCGGCGTTCCTCTCTCCTCTTTCGCTCGTAGAGCTCACGAACAGCTCCTGTGCTTCTATGCAGCGGCGCTTTGTATACCTCCTGCTTGGCTGCATGGGCCTGCCTGCATTCTTCGTCAAAACAGGGGTTTCGTTTTGGTGGCTGTGTGAAACCCAGCATATTAGAGACGGCAATGTTGCCACTGGTCTTCGATACTTGATGTTGGCGGCATGTTGTTGACTCCTGAAGAGGTTACATAACACTCGATAAGAGAAGGATCTGGCGATCTCTTGCGATTGTAGTCGTCCGACGTCGAGTTTTTTTTTAGCATTACCTTGGCTACGTGTCCGTAGCTAAGTGGTTAGGTGCATTGGCTGCTAAGCAGAACATCGTGGGTTCGAATCCTACTCGTGCCCATAGTTTTTATTTCATCTTTCACGGGCACTGCCTCTTGCGAAGAACTGACAAAACTTCCAAGAGTATTAATCGGTCATGAAAAAGTGCTTCTCAATTTGCCGTTCGGAATCGGCGTGATATTGTAGGTCCCCTCACAAGCCACTTTGGTGTCGTCCTTTTTCTTTTCTCTTCTGTGGGAGCATGCGCACTTATTAGGCCAATGTTGCCGAATTTAGCCTTGATTCGGATTGTCGAGATGCGTTCGCTCACACATTTGAAGCTCAAGACTTTTTACCCTAGTCTGCTTCCCACGACGAATCCGCATCCAAAGAGTCGCTGTTGTTGCTCTCGGTAACAATCACCATAGTAGATGTCGCAGTTTCTCATCCTCCTTTTGCTCGGTCCATCCCATCGCATTTCCTGGATAGCGGTAATATCTGCTTTGTAGCAGTTGAGGGTCTCCGATAACTGTTCGTCAGCACGTGGTCTATTAAGGGACCTAACATTCCACGTGCATATCCGAAATTCGTTGTCTTTTGTACATATGCTTGGGTTGTCATCAGTGTATCCGTCCGTTTCCGAGGCCTGTTGTTACTTCGCAACTAAGTTATTTTCTACGTGGTCGGGAAGTCACCCCGACGCACAACCCCCAACCTGGAGTACCAGGCACTTGATGAGTCTCCAAGTGCAAGAGCCGGAAAAACCGCTCCTTTTGCGGCCTGGGCTTCCAATAAGACGAAGAAGCCCGTAAAGCTGTTCACCAAGTGGTCCGGCCTAACTGGAACTGGAGACGCCACCGTTGATTCCAAAGAAGAAATTCATTCGCTGCCGTCCCTCGGTGGGAGTGCCTTGGTGGGAACACTCCTTCGTTGTTAGGTAATAAGTAGTAACAGCCTACTCCACTTCGACCTGTCGACCAAGGGAGGCCCTTCTGCGAAATGAAGTTTCGCGATCGTATATCTCTAAGCTTCATAGTAGTAGTTACCGTAAACCGCTCTGCCAGGTCAAGGCTTACCCCGTGGAGGGGGAAATAATATTTATTTCCCCCAAATGAAATGTTACTCATTTTAAACAATAAGGGAAAATAGAAAATTCCGCAAAAGCTTTAAATGAACACCCCAGCAGAAAATAGTTGCGTAAACAAGGGAAACAAACAGCTGTTTGTTAAACGTCAAAGTGAATTTGTTCAATGCACGTCTTCGATAATTTATGTTAACCCTAGAAAGATAACGTACGTCGAAACGATGTATTGAGTTTTGAATATATCCCTATAATTTATTTGTGTATTGCACTATCCTTTTCTTGCTTCTTGCCAACTTAGTCACAAAAAAGATCTTGCAAAAGACGCAAGTGCCGATTTGGTAAGTTAATCAAAACCCAGGCATAATCGTAGTTTTTTTAGATACTATACGTCGAAGTTAGTTTTGTGTTACATTTTGAAAAAAAGTATTTAGCGTTTTTGTTTTTTTCTTTTCTATGGTAAATCTTTATTTATGAGTGTATGTTAATGTTTTTGTAAGGGATACGTTAATATATAAAATGGCTTCACGAAAAACTTCAACAAATGCATAGTTAGATCAATATGTGAGATATTTGGATATTATCGATGAAAATGTTCCAACTCAAAAGAAGCGGAAGAATTGTGCATTTTGTCCATCTCCGTTCGAAGGATGACAATAACAAAAAATGTCAAAACCCTATTTGTAGAGATCACAAGACCCTAGCCTGCCCAAACAGCCTTGAATTCCTAAATGAATTGATGGGAATACTGCTCCACATTGGGGCCGATTTTTTTTTTCTTAATTTTGTGATTTTTACAATAAGTTTTGAATGTAAATACTAAGTTTCGTTATTTTTAAATTGTTACAAAAAAATATTAATTTTTGTTAACTTTTTTAATATATTTTTGTGTTAAGTGTACGTTTTCAAGTTTTTTTGGAAAGCAGTTTTTGTTTTAATTTTTTTATTCAATAAAAGTTTTAAAAAACGCCTTTTCTTCTATTGTAATATTACTACATTACAATTTAAGCTTTGTAAACGAACAACTATAGATAGATATTTTGGGATAAACAAGCATAGAAACTTATATACGTCGAACCGACGTAGGTTATCTTTTACGTTATTTTTAATAAGGTTATCTTTCTGGGTTAAAGACATTTTTTTTTATTCTATTGCATTTTAATTTTTGCTCTTTAAGATGCCAAGAAGTAGTTTGAAAACAAAATTCATTAATTCATTCGTTTGTTGATGATTTTTTTTTGTTGATTTAATTTGAGAACTTCCCGCTTATTTCAGTTCAGTTGGTGAAAATATGAAATGAGCGCCAAATTAAACGTCAAAATAACCGTCATACATTTTATCAGGTTATTTTCTGCAGTTTCTGCTTCAAATTTGTGAGATAAAATTCTACGATTTGCAGAAAATTTTTCCCGTACAAATTTTGACAGCTCATTTCTACCGATAGAAAATTCTACGGTTTCTACGGTTTCTATGGGTTTTCCGCGTTTACGTGAATACCCCTAATATAAAACAAACAAAACAAAATAAATTGAAAAAACAAAAAATTTCCTAATCCGAGCTGTTTCTGAGGACTTTCTGAAAAAAAAGCTTCATCGACTCCACTAAATAGACAATAGACATCCCTTCCTATACAATTTTCAACTTGTCACAATCCATTCTACACGCTCTAGCATTTTACGGCAACGTTCGTGAATCACCCAGTAAATCAATACCATAATTTGTACAAACTCGTACGTCGTACCAATGCAGAGGCGGCCTTAGATTTCAATTGTATTTTATTCGATATTTCTACTTTTCTCCAATAAAAAGGAAATATGTCCGCTTTCATGGTTTGATCGAATCGTTAAATATTCTTAACATGGGAGTATAGGAGCACTCATTCTACCAATGGAGTAAAATATTATGTTATAAGAGTAATTTCGGCAGCACTGTATTCAACATTCAAGATTCTCCTTTCTACCACACAAATGTTTTTCATTTCATTATTTTAGTTCCGTGGAAACTGCGTCCGTCGTCGTGTGGTCGGTTTGGTCTGAGTGTAGTTATCGATAAAATCAGGTCTCAGTCTCCAGTCTCAAGTGTATAATTGTTTTTGTTTTTGGTCAGTTCAGGTGTATATTTGTTTTTGTTTTGGGATAGTGCAGGAACCAGGATACCTGCCATCCTATATCAATGAGACTGTTTCATTGCTTACAGGATATCCCTTGTCTGTGTGTATATTTTGTGTAAAAATAAAAAAACAGGTGGAAAAAATTTCTTAATTCTGAGTCTGATTTGAGTTTTGGTGTATCATCGTCATGTTCAAACATAATTTAGCATAAATTTGAATGGCGATAGAAAAGATCAAACGTGAAATTCACACGAGGCAACTCGTTTAGTAAACAAAGTTAGAACCTATCGCTGCGGCGGGTGGAATTAAGTTTCATGAAATTTGTTTCAACGTTGATTTTAATTCATTAAGTGAAAAAAAAGTTTTGCTTCTCTTCATATTCTTTGGGAAAAATTAGCAAAAATGTAAAAGGTGAAACCGTGATGTGCGTGTGCCTTAACTAAAGATTAAAATCTAAGTTTTGTAATTTAATTTATTGAATTGAAGATGAGAAGTATTTCAGTGTTTTTTTTTTTTTTTATGTAAAAATTGTTTGTTTCGAGTAAAGATGCTTCAAGACATCTACGTCTAATAAGACCCGGATAGAAAGATGCAGCTAAACAACTTCAAATAGAAAGTGGATAATCAATCGAGGATAAAAAAAACGAAAGCAGCGCCTATTTTGTATTGGCCGAAGTAACCAAGCGTCAAAAAGATTGATTTCTAATCATAAAAATACCCAAAGTCAAGATAAATTTACTCCATCCAGTATCCTGATTCTTCCTTGGAGTAGAATAAGGATAGGTACTTACCTATTCGCGAAATGGGACGAAGACCTTACAACAGAGTTTGCGCTATAAACTACCCAAGTCGAGTTGAGGGTTGGTTGGATGTTTGTGGTAAGCGTTTGTACATTGCTTTAACATTTGCTTCTGAATTCTGATGTGTATGTATATACAAGATACATCGTTGTTAGGATAGTAAAGTAACCGTGTGAAAAAGAGAAGATACTTCTCTCTATTTTTGCATAAATCTCGTTGTTAAAGCTTTGGATGGCGTTAGAGATTAGAGTGGTCCATTTCACACTTTCGCATCAGGATGGAAACTAGCGTTTGCGCAATTAATGTACATGTTTTTGAATGTGTATTGCTAGTTGTTATGAGTTAATTGTTGAAACTTGCAATAAATTAAGATTTTATCGTGAAACGATTAACACTTATTAATGTTGCGTATAAATTAGTATAGTACCAAAGATAATAGAAAAGAATGCATTCTATTTTCATTGGTAATTGGCTGTTGTAATACTGTCAACTATGAAGGTTCATGACAATTAAATATATTCAAATTCTTGGCGGAGTTTGCAATTGTAAACAACTAACCAGAGCCCTATTCTGTAATTCGTTTCGAAAGCCAATCCTATTCGGATCTGATTTTCGATTCGTTTATGAATTCATACTCGAATCGAAAAAAAAAATCATCTAGTACTATTTCTACTTATAGAATAGAGTCTGGAAGTATTTCTCATGAGATCTGTCAAAGTAAAAATAAAAAAAGGAAAAAAAAAATCAAAACAAATTACAAACAAGACGAGAAAGTTCAAATTAATTTTTAAAGAAAAAATATAATTCAATAAAAACTTAATAAAATGGATTCGGTTGCTTTATGGATGGATGGAAAAAATAGAGAAGAACGGATTGAACGAACGCGATAAACCAAATATTTTTGAAATGTGTGATAGAAGGTACATGGAGATCTCCTGATCAATCACCCGTCAACCAGATTGATCATATTGCGATCGACGGAAGGCACTTGTCCAGCATTTTAGATTTTCGAACTTTCCGAGGAGCCAACATCAACTCGAACCACTACCTCGTCGTAGCCAAGGCCAAAACAAGGAAATGCTGCAAGAAAATTCGACGTCGGACGGCTACAATCGCAAGAGTTCGCCAGATCCTTCTCTGATCGAGGGTCAAGTAAGCTCTTAAATAGTCTTATGCCGCCAACATCAAGTATCGAAGACCAGTGGCAACATTGACAGAAAGCAGTTAGAGATGCAGCCACCAAAACGTAACCGCTGGTTTGACGAACATGGGAACATCATAGTAGAATCGCAGTCAATGCTGGGGATTTGGAAAGACCACTTCTGTAGATTGTACAACGGCGACGACGAACAAAACACCGTCGTCAGACAGGACACGATGATAGCCAAAAATTCCGTGAACCCAACCTAGAAGAAGTGAAAACCGCAATATCACGGCTGAAATCCAAAGCCGCTGGAGCAGATGGACTAGCTGCTGAACTTGTCAAAGCAGCAGGCGACGAGCTAGATAAGAGCATGCACTAAATCATCTGTAAGAAATGGTCAGAGGAATGCATGCCCGATATGTGATCGTCTGAAGCCTTTCGTCAACAATCTGATTGGTCCTTATCAATGTGGCTTCAGGCCAGGAAAGTCAACGATCGACCAAATTTTCACGTTGCGGCAGATCCTTTAAAAGACCTTTGAACTCCAAATCGATACCCACCACCTTTTCATCGATTTTAAGGCCGCGTATGACAGCATCTATTGAGACGAACTGTACAAAGCTATGTCTAGTTTTGGCATCCCTGCCAAGCTCGCTCGCTTGTGCAGAATGACGATGGAGAACTCACGCTGCTCCATAAAGGTTGGCAACGAGCTTACGGAATCTTTCGACTGTCATGCGATTTCTTTAACAACGTTCTTGAAAAGACAGTGCAGAACTCCAACGTCAACACCAGCGGCACTATCTTCCAAAAATCTGTTCAACTTCTCGCGTACGCCGATGATATTGATATAATGGGAAGAATACAGCGTGATGTCAATGGCGAAGCATATGCTGTCTACGAGGAAGGACACCCAACACCGATGGCTCGGAAATACGTCACAATAGACGCATACAACTTTGAGGTCGTAAAGGAGTTTGTCTACTTAGGCTCCGTTATAAAAACGGGCAATAACAGCAGCGCCGAGATCAGACGAAGAATAACTCTTGCTAATCGCTGTTTCATTTTTATCGTTTGTAGTAAAATTCTTTCTTCACTACAAACCTCTATGAGGGTTGCTTTCGTTTGTAGTGAAGTAATTTTTTCACTACAAACGTCCATTAGCTTGTTATCGCATTTTAAAGTTTCGTAGTAAGAGTAATTTTGGCTTAAAATGACATTTTTATCGTTTGTAGTAAAATTCTGTAACTACAAACCTCTATGAGGGCTTCTTTCTATTGTAGAGTAATTAGTTACTGGTTTAAAGTTAACTAACTTCATTATTTTTTCTTTGGATAAAAATAAAAAAGTATCAAAAAAGGTAGTGGTAGTAAAATTTGGTCGAAATTTAATTTTTTTTTTTATAATTTTTCTGTCTAATTAAAAAAAAAAAAAACTGAACTACAATCAACTACACACGTATATCTATGAGAAACAAGCAAAAAAAGTTGGAAATTTTATTTTGGGGGGCTGACATTTTTTTGACGGTCAAAATTTTTTTCCTGTACAACTACAAAAAAAATTAAATTCACTACAATCAACTACCTACCCTAACCTATCAAAATAAATAAAGAAAGAATTTTTTTTCAAAAGACGGGTGCCAGCTTCACATAGCCTTCACGAGCTGCACGTGTCCTTCTTTGCAGCGCCGCTTTGTATGCCTCTTGTTTAGCTGCATGTGCTCATCGGCACTAATCGCCAAACCAGGGCTTTCGTTGTGGTGGCCGTGTAAACCCTAGCACTTCAGAGGCGGCATCTCTGATGGTTGCTTGGCAGTATTTCCACTGGTTCTCTATGGGTTATTGGCAAAGAAATTTATTTTTGATCAATTTTCAATTTTTCCTTTCTACCGATTTTCCCGTCCATGCTTTTTATCAAGAACTTTCAATTATTTTCCGTTTGAAAGTCCAATTAAGATTAAAAGTTAAATGCTTTTTTTTCATTTGAAAGCCGATCCTATGATTTCTTGCAAAAAATTTATTTGCGGTCTTCATATTTTTCTTGAGTTTTCCATCAATTTTTATTTTTCCCATTCGTTAAGCTATTTTGAAACACAAATTTCCATTAAAAAAATCAAGAACGAAAACTGTTTGATTTTTCCAGTTTTCCGACTCTTCCTTAACTATAACTGTAACTGTACTAACAGAGACCGTTGCAGGCTGATGAACAACAACCTTGACAAGGATCATCTCATAATCAAATGCATAGCTAACAACGCCAATATTCATTCTATCGGTGGCGCGGCGGCGGTGGCTTGGTTGATAATATTTTAATTCAAATCAAGCCCGATCTTTTCAACATTTCAATTTAATTTAACATTAAAATATCCAACAATATTCCAACGTTGAATAAAAGAACAAAAGACTTAATAGTGATATTAAACAAATAAGTACAGATCACAAAAACATAGATATGTAAATACAACGCGTGACTGGATGGTTAGATGGCCATTTAAAGCTTATTATCTTTGTTGGATTCTTACGGTTTGTATAAATATTCAAAACTGCGAAAAAAAGACAAAAGTCTGGTATTCTTCAAGTTTAATTTTTCGTTTATAAATTAAGTTTTGTGGGGTCTTGTTTGGAAGCAAAAATCACGAAAGAAGACCGCTTTTATAGAGTAAGCACAAACCTCTTTCCTTCGGCTTCTTCGATAATGAGTTACCTTAAACACAAATAGGCATGTAGGTTAACATATTAAGTAAACTTGAATTCAAGCTGAATAAAAAAAGTTATCATTGTGGTTTTTTTTTCTTGTTACCAAGTTCAATGCCATCTCTACTCTAACAGAGAGTGCCATGATTCCGCGTATTACTTAGCACGACTGCGTTTGAAATAAGATGTGCTAGCTGGTACATAATGAATATCATTGCGTAATATTTCCATTTCTCCTACTCTTCTGATGTCGATTCGAGACATTATAACAGCGTTTGTTAAGCTTTTAATTTCCAAAAGAAGACAATTCCGCCTCCGATTTAGTATCAACCAATTGCACCCACGCTTGCACTTCCGACCGACCGACAGTGCAGTTTTTCAAGTTATAGATTCATTGATAGTGTAATTGGTTTTGAAGAAACTAATTTATTCAATCCAGGTCGTAATGGTTGGGCTCAATAAATGTTTGTATTGGAAGATTGTTAAAATAGGTGAAAATAAGGTTTTTCTCTAAAACTTGACTTGATAAGCAATGCACAGGTCTTGAGTTGAGACAAACTCATACTTAAAAATTGTCTTACAAGGTGTTTTTTTTTTAATTAAAATGTTAATAGCTAGGAATCGTACAATTATAGTTCCTCGTATGTTACTGACTTACTTAAGGTGGCGCTACAGTCCGTTGTGGACTTGGGCCTCAATCAACAGTCTCTGCCAGCCAGCTCGGTCCCTATATCTAGCTGTCTCCAATTTTGCACTTCATGTTGATTGAGGTCCTCTTCCACTTAATTGCGCCACCTGAGTCGCGGTCTTGCTCTCCTTCTACGTCCCTCGGGAATAATGTCGAAGGCTTTCCGGGCCGGAGCATTAAATGACCGAGCCATCTGAGTCTCTGACCTTGACCCTTCTGGCTAGGTCCATGTCGTTGTCCAACCCGTAAAGTTCGCTGTTATATCTTCTTTGCCATTCCCCTTCAATGTACACGGGACCAAAGAAGACCCAAAGAACTTTCCTCTCGAAACAGCCTAAGACACATTCATCCGATATTGTCAAGGTCTATGCTTCTGCACCATACAGCAGGACTGGGATGATGAGTGTGTTGTACAGTTTTACCTTAGTTGCTCGAGAGAGGGCTCTTTCACTCAATTGCTTTCTTAGCCCAAAGAAACAGCGATTAGCAAGAGTTATTCTTCGTATGATCTCGGTGCTGGTGTTATTGCCCGTGTTTATAGCGGAGCCTAGGTAGACAAACTCCTCCACTACCTCGAAGTTATATGCGTCTATTGTGACGTTCTGCCCGAACCGTCGGTGTTGGGTGTTCTTCCTCGAAGACAGCATATACTTCGTTTTTCCCTGATATACCGCTTAACCTATTTTTACCGCTTCTGTCTCAATTCTCACAAACGCGCCATTGACATCACGCTGTGTTCTTTCCATTATATCAATATCGTCGGCGTACGCGAGAAGTTAAACAGATTTTTGGAAGATAGTGCTTCTGGTGTTGACGTTGGAGTTCTTCTCAAGAACGATGTTAAAGAAATCGCATGACAGTGCATCTCCTTGTTTGAATTCTTTTTTGACGTCGAAAGATTCCGTAAGCTCGTTGCCAGCCTTGATGAAGCAGCGTGAGTTCTCCATCGTCATTTTGCACAAGCGAACGAGCTTGGCAGCGATGCCAAAACTAGACATAGCTTTATACAGTTCGGCTCTGTAGATGCTGTCATACGCGGCCTTAAAATCGATGAAAAGGTGGTGGGTATCGATTTGGAGTTCATAGGTCATTTCTAGGATCTGTCGCAACGTGAAAATTTGGTCGATGGTTGACTTTCCTGGTCTGAAGCCACATTGATAAGGACCGATCAGATTGTTGACGAAAGGCTTCAGACGTTCACATATTACGGCAAAGAGGATAATAATAACAGAGTTTCTGGAACCATCTCGGCTTTCGCCAAGATTACCTATCTTCTTTTTATAGAAGATTAGGCTCTGATGTTATGCCTAGGCCCTAGCTCCATAGTCTCAATATATAAGGCTGGAAACCTATTTAAAAAAAAGACAAAACTCATTCATTTCTTATATAAAAACTCAATTTTCTCTTGAACAAATAAACACTACGCTCATTTTTTATATCACCTGGAAGGTTGTTAAAATAGTTCATACCAACATACATTACTGATTCCTGTGTACTACTTCTGACACAACGCAAAGGTCTAAAATTATCATTTTTTCTTAAATTATATGGTTGTATATCTCCGACGTTCACCACATTAACCTGTAAGTACTCAGGAACCATTTTATTTGTCATTTTATATATCAGTAGCATCGCACTATATTTCAGTCTTTGTTTCTCATCCTCCCTTGACCCAGTTCATCCATCGCATTTCCTGGATAACGGTAATATCTGCTTTGTAGCATTTGAGGGTCTCCGCTATCTGTTCAACAGCACGCGGTCTATTAAGGGACCTAACATTCCACGTGCATATCCGAAAATCGTTGTCCTTTGTACATTTGCTTGGGTCGTCATCAGTGTATCCGTCCGTTTCCGAGGCCTGTTGTTGCTTCGCAACTGAATTCTTTTCTACGTAGTCGGGACGTCACCCCGACGTACAACCCCCAACCTGGAGTACCAGGCACTTGATGTGACTCCAAGTGCAAAAGCCGGAAAACCGCTCATTTAACCGCCTGGGCTTCAAATAAATCGAAGTAGCCCGTAAAGGTGTTCACCAAGTAGTTCGGCCTAACTGGAATTGGGACGCCACCGTTGATTCCAAAAAAAGAAATTCAGTTGCTGCCGTCCCTCGATGGAAGTGACTTGGGGGGAACACTCCTTCGTTGTGGTGTAATAAGCAGTAACAGCCTACTCCGCTTCGACCTGTCGACAATGGGAGGCCCTGTGACAACAAGTTTCGCGATCCCTTAGCTTTAAGCTTCATAGTAGTTGTTACAGTAAGCTACTCCGCCACGTCAAGGCTTACCCCATATAAAGACACGTTTAAAAATGGCAACACATTTTTGTGGATATGTTCTAAAATTGAATAAAGAACCGATTTTAGGTTCACATACAACCGAATATGCAAATACAAACTGAAATGAATGATACCTTTAAGTGCTTAGAAGGTACTAGATCTGCTTCGAAAGCACTTTACAATTAAAATTTCTCACAAGATAAATCTCAGCCAAATTATGTCAAATGACGTCAGTCCACACTGTAATGTGAATTATGAAGTAAACATACCTAGTAACTCCTTTTGTTACCTTGGATCTTGATGGCAAACAAGTAAAATCAGTGCGAGCCGATAAAGTTGGCTGATTCAAATATGTGTGTGTAGAGTAACAAAGTTACAACTGAAATTTGAATTTTTCTTTGTAATTTTGTTCGGAAGTCAGCATACATAGGTCGAGAATCACTTTTTTTGTGACAGATTGATGTTCTTGGACGTTTTTTCAGTTCTAAGCAAGATGAAATAAAAACATAGGATCACACGCGCTATATGCTCTGCCAACGCATAAAACCTATACGCCACGCAGGCTTACACCATTATAGATTCATAATTCATTGAAAAGAAAACCAACACCCTTGCAATTCATTATGAGCATCATCATAAAATGTTCATATATACATAGTACATAGGATGTATATCCATATAAAAGCGTCAACAACATATCCCAGCAAACATTTTGGTGAATGTTCGCTTTTTCTTCGGTAAAAATGAAGGGTATTTATTCGTGAAACCTTCATTTTAACGGATGAATATCGAATAAATGCATATATATAGCATTCAATATCAGAACATTCGACGTTCATTCACTTTTTTCGAAATAAAGTGAACGTGCACAAGCGAAATCGAAATTAATGTACATATAGCTACTATATACTTTTAAATTCTTATTTCCTTAGAAAAAAAGTCTTTTTTTTACTCTGTGAACAGATACAACAACATTCAGATTTCACCCATTTATTCTTATAAAATGTGGACGTGCACAAGCAAATGGCAAGTTTTTTAGTCTTTTTTCTTCTTCTCCTTTTTCGAACGAAACGCTGTACCTTTTTTACTTTGTTTTTATATATTTTATACGGAATCAAGTCGCGCCGAGAAACTGCAAGAATGCTTTTATAATTTGAAATTCTTCATTTCGGAAAAAATTCATATGATCAAGTTCTCGTGCTGGTGCTCTGAAGTAATAATATGATAATAAAACGATCTGGGTTATGAAGGGTGAAGTTCAAGCTATGTTTTTATCCGAGACGCAACCCTGATAAATTTTATTTTGCTTTTCCACAAACAACTTGTTTTTATTAATTCTAATTGAATTGACTCTTATCCTATGGCTTCATAAAACTGTAGCTAAGAGTGGAATACGTGTTATTTTTTAATTATTAGGCTGATATTAATAAATCTTTCTACAATAACTTCTTTTTTGTCTCACACTCGCCATCTATCCGCCATAGTTAGAACACATTTTAGAGTTAAAAAATAAACCCCGATAGGCATCGGGGTTACAGGTTGTTGTTGCTTTGTGTGCAAAAAATTAACCCATATGGGTTAGTAAAAAAAAAATATACTTATTTGTGAAAATTGTAAGTGAAAGTGTTAAACAGTGACAGTGACAAACAAATTCAAGAGACAGAAAATAAAACATATTGTAAAAAAGTGACAATAAAAAACAAATTACAAAAACAGTGTAGTACTCAAATGTAAGTTAAGTTTCTAAACAAATAAGAAGTGTAAATATAGCAATATAGAATAAAAAGTTTAATAGGTTAAAATTAGGTTCAATAGGATAAGATTAGTAAATAAATAAGAAAAGGAGTTTATTTTAATAAATACCTTATGTATCAATTTAAATAAATTAAGATAGCAAAACAATTTGTGTAAATATTATAAAAGAAAAAAAACGACAGTTATAGATTTATTATGTAGTGATATAATTACTTAATAAAATAGTATTTAATGTTAAATAATCTCATTTTTTAATTTGCTTTTATTTAGAAAATTGCATTCACTCAATTGGGTCCAAATATTGACCCCAAAAAATTTATAAAATCAAATTTACGAAGAATATTCACGGACATACTGGCAAGGGAATTCTCTTGGAGGGGAACCCATCAGAAGAAATGCGCTAAAATGCTCTCTGTTTTAAGTGCCTTACGAAGTAAGATTTTCAAAATCATAAAGTAACCATTTTTGCTGATAAAATAAACCATTCTTGTTTTGTAATTAGATGCCTTTCATGTAAGTCACGGCCAAAGCGAAGAATATTTTGACCAAATCGCAATGCGACACTTTCAGTATGCAAATAACCGAATTAAATCAAGAAATTAAACATTCCAAATTTTACTTATTTTTACTATGAAATTGAATTCTGTGTTTTGTTTGTTTATTTTGTAAATTGAATTATTTATGTTTATTTATTTTTAATATGAAGTTTAATCCTTTGTTTTTTTTTTTGTTATTGTTGAAATTGAAATTGTTATGTTTATTTATTTTTTTTTCTGTTTAAATTGAAACAGTAATGTTTTATAAGTATACACTGATTTATTCACTTCATTTTGTCGTTACTAACCTTATTTCAAATTGGAATAATAATTATAATGTTTTTGTGAAAAAAGATGTTTTTTTTGTTTGAACAAAGGATCACCCTGTATTTAATTTGTACTTAAAAGTGCATATCTGAGACGATTTACTATTCAAGCAAGTATGAAAGCGAAAGCGCTTGTGCGAGTCCACTTTTATAAAGGATATACGGTTCATTAATGAGTCAAGAAAAAGATTCAAAAATGTATTTCACCGCCCAGTGAAATATACCCAAATCGAATCATAAATGAACCACTTTGAGTTCATTTATCTAGTTCGAAAAGGATTCATAACTAGGCCATGTAAACGAATATATAAGAGCTTGTGCGCGCCCACTTTGATGAAGAACAGCCGGTTCGTAAATGAGTCAGGAAAAAGGTTCAAAAATGTGTTTCGCGGCCCAGTGAAATATACCCAAATCGAATCATAAATGAATTCTTTTTCGCTTATGTTCTTCGTTTACATGAAACGGTTATGATTCGTTACTGAAGGGAATTGTTTGCTGGGATGTCATAGAAAGAGAAATACAAAAGAAAAAATCACAGCAAAGCACTGGAATCTAGGCCTGTTTCACCAGCAGCACTTCACGCTGATCGTACCATCAACACAGATCAGTATCAGTGTTGTGAACATTATCTTGTTCCTGTTTAGAAGGTATCAGTAGATTGATGAAGTTTTCTTAGATTTACCTACTACGTCACTTTATTTGATCTATAAAAAGATACTTCAATGTTTTGTTAATTTTTTCTCCCAAAAATAAATGTCAGCATGTGTAAATCTTAAGTTCCCTATTGTTGGCTGTTGTGCTGTTGACCCCAAATGTTCAGATATAGGTACAAGTAACTTATGGCGTGGTGGTGTGGGTCCCTATTTTGTATGCTGTTCAGTGTTTAGTGAATCGAAACTTTAATGTGTACATCAGGAGAAAGTTTCACACCTGATTTGTTTTAAATTCTTTTTCCGCAAAATAATGAATATCTGTCTGCACCTCTTGTAAAATCAGAAAGCAATAATAGTATACTGAGATCAGTGATGAAAAATGACATTTTCCGATTGTACTGACAGCTGAAAAAAAGTGTACGTAATTGTAGGCCAAGGCCTAAGTGGCTTACTCTCATTAACAATTCTCTGAATGCGTATGAAGAATTAAGGGGACTTACAATTTAACACCGATTCCGAACGGCAAAGTTGGGAAGCAATTTTTCATGACCGATTGATACTCTTGGAAGTTTTGTCAGTTCTTCGCAGGAGGCAGCGCCTGTGAAAGAGGAAATAAAAACTATGGGCACGAGTAGGACTCGAACCCACAACGCGACTTTCTGCTTAGCATCCAACGCATCTAACCACTAAGCTACGGACACTTCAGAAAATAAAAACAACGATTACGATACTTAGATTTTGTATTCAATAACTTAACGGTCATAATGGTCAACGGTCAATGATATTTAAAATAGAAATTCATTGTTTTAATATCAACAGTCTTTATCTTCAACTAGTCCGCCTCTCCCTCGCCCAACAGTCAGAGGTGCGACATAATTTGTGCACCATGTCAGCGTGGGAATATTGTGAAGTTATTTAAACATTTCATAACAGTCGACTCTCGCTAAGTCGAAATTCTTCTTAGCTCGAAGCCTTCACATATGTATAATTTTCACTGTTTTAACGACATTTTTCAGTGAAGCTTTGATCTTATTTTCCACTGCTTAACGTTGTATAGCTTAAAGCCTTCCTTGATAAATGGACTATTCAACACAAAAAGATTTAGCAGTTCCTTAGATCAGCGCGTTCAAACAATAAAAAATAATAATTTTTCATTTTACATTTTCCACTGATTGGTCGCTGCCTAATTTTATGTAGCCTTATGCCTTCTTCGATTAATTCACTATCCAATACTCCACAAGGTGTTAACATCTGTGGTATTTGGGAGGACGGCGGAGAGTCGCTCACTGTAGTCTCTGGCATTATCCGGAGTGCCATCTTTCTTGGGGCCGCATGTGTTTTTTGTCGTTTGATAGTCGAACTCTGAACTTAGCCACTACCAGAAAGTGGTCAGAGTCGACATTTGCTCCTCGGAAAGTGCCCACGTTCAAGATGTTGGATGCGTGCCTTGTGCACATGGTCGATTTGGCTGGTGGTTCAACCATCCGGGGATCGTCAGGTTGCTGTGTAGATCTTTCGTCTTGGAAACCTAGTGCTACTTATCACCGTATTACGAGCTGCAGCAAGGTCGATTAGTCGGAAGCCGTTATCTGTTGTAACTTCGTGAAGGCTGTGCTTTCCAACTTATCAGCCAAGGATGTCTTCCTTCCCGATTTTTGCATTGAAATCTCTGAGTACGATTCTGATGCCGTACTCTGGACAGGGTCCGTAGGCTCTCTCTAGGAGGTCCAGAAGAGGAGGGGTCATCATCCTTGGCTACTATCTCTCTCATAACTTCTTAGTGTTATACTTTAGAGGAGTTGTTAGCTTCCATTTTGCACCAGAGCTTACAAGTTATATCTAGTGATATAACCAGTACCCGGTAGTTACCACTTTGAGGTACGGTAAGCACTTGGTGTGTAGGAAAAGACAAACGAACACCCAACCACCACTGTTGGTGCAAGCCTTGTTAAAACTTATTCCTGTTTCCCTCAGTAGGGTTAGATTTGTAACAATGGAAATTTTCTTCTTCAGCCCTGGTAGCCTCTATTTAGCTCAAGCGTTCACTTTGTTGAACTGATACCTACTTTAAACCCTTTACGGGATAAAAGTTGTCATTCCCCGTAGATTTTAACTTGTGATCATACATTAACACTGGAATCTACGTCACCATTAAGGAAGCACAGTGACCAGTTAAACAAGGATTAAAAAAGGAATTGAATTTGAAGGAATACTGTGGTTAGAACTGATAAGCAACATCACTTCTGATATAAACGGCGCGCGAGGCCATGGTTAGAAAGGAATAATTATCACTAAGTTATATCCATGAATACAAATCTGGCTGTTAATAATTAGTGAAAGAACAAATAAGCACTTAACTACATAAAATTTCGAAAAAAACATTATAGTCCGGTCAATTAGACATTCGAAGTTACATAAATTCCCACCAAGCTGAAAATCGGTAAGATTGTTTAAAATATCATTAAAAACAAAATTTGAAAGTTGCCCATCTTTCCCCTGTACGGAAAAAAATTTATTCAAGGTCAAAGGTAAAAAAATGCTAGCCACCGTTTTTGAGATATAACGATTCAAAAAGTTGTAAAACTTGTAATCTTCATAATATGCATGCACACGTTTTCTCGCCACCTATGAGGTAGTGTACTCAGCGCGTTTTTTTTATTTTGTGGTTTCCCCAGCAGGCCTATTCCACGGGTTAGTTTTGATCCTGTTTAATTTGAAACTATTGAATAATAATGGATATTAGCAGAGATTGAAAAGATAAAAGTAATTTAAGTTAAAAGTACCTTGTGAAATTTAATCGTCCGAGTCGTAACTTTCAAAATCTTCTTGTTCTTCTTCTCGATCTTCTTGTTCGTCTTCATCTTCATCCTGCGTGCATGTAAACTGCTTTAATAGCGATGTATCGCATGTTGCCGCGTTGCAATCAAACGGATCCTCTACTGTTGGTGATTCAATATTAGAGCACAACCGGTCTTGACAATGCGTACATGCCGAAGAACAGAACAGTCCGACTTTTTTGCAACCACATTTAGCACTGCATCCCTTTTTGCAGTTGCAAAAAAATCCAGTTCAGCAGTTTTTCCGGCGCCGCCGGTGGAAATAAAGTGTGTACTGGTTCTAATAAATTGTTGACCAACTTCCAACCCCAGTCTGTAGGGTCTAGCTGATAACCAAGCCACACTTGAACTTGGTAATATACCCTAAAAAGTTCAAATAAGAAATTTCAATTTTTTTTTTTTTTTTAGATATTCTTTTTTTGATGAAATCACCCCGCCCGGATAAACGGGGGATAATAGAACCCTATATCACCCCTTATAAACAATATACAAATTCTTTAAGCAATACGGGTACCTAAATAATTATTTCCGCCAAAATAAATAATTCTAATTTTAATCATCTAAATCGGAGCTGTTTCTGAGGACTTTCTGAATAAAAGCTCCATTCATGCATATGATAAAAAATGAAACTACTGGTGATAGGCTGATAGGAAAGGTGAGTGGATTCTACCCACTGTGCTGTTTGTCAATTTTGTTGTTGTTGTTCGAGATGCTGTTCTTTAGTTTCTTTCTTGCGGGATTATTTATGTATAAGTACATTTATGAAATCTAAATAAATAATCTCAACCTCATTATTAAGAAAATTTGCCTTATTTGACTCAATGTTAGTAGTTTTAGGTATAGCGCTGATCTATCAACCATATTTCTGGTCTTTTCTTTGACATCTGATATCGCCAACGAAACAAAATAGTCAAGTGCTAGACAACAAGTCCAAAAGTAGGTTACCGACTTTGCAGACAGTGGGGATTCGACGTGTCTATGCTTAAGAGTTATGTTTCATACATCTTGAATTTGAAGGTGTTGTTAAGTGCGTCTATAGTGTGTAAATACATATATAAACGTTGAATTATATGTTTACCTCCTTTCTCTGCACTTGCCTCTACATTTGTGAGCTTCTGTAATTTAGAAATCCAAGTTCGGAAAGAGAAATTGTATGATGCACAAGTAAACATATCGAGTTTAACAAAATTATTGTGGGTTCTGAATAAAATGTATAGTTACATCCAGGTTCACGTGCATGGAACATCCGATGTTTGTCATCTATGTTTGTGTATGTCAAATATGCCTTAAGACAGCATCATTTTATATTTTTATATAACCGGATGGATGTTAATCAAAGATTTCTACTTTGCAACACCTAGCGAGCAAACTATATCGGACTGGGTCGTACGAACTTGCTCCTGCATGCCAAAACTAAATACATATTAAGATTACTTTTATGTTCCAAAAATTGTATGCCTGTTGTCAACAGACCCTTACCAAGGACAAAAATATGTGATCACAAGATCTCTTCTATTTTTAGTCACATATGAGTACCTAAACCAAACTTTCCTCTATATTTGCCACCAACGAACCACACCCCACCAAAAAAAAAATATCCTTTCACCTCACCTGATGCCCTGTCAGCCTATTTATTGTTCATTGGTTATTGGGAATTGGGATGGTTTCCCTTTGAACACCTGTGAACTCTCCAAACTAATAGGAATTAATTCTGGGTGATTTGAATCATCTTCAGTGTTACCGCAGTTTCAATTTTAAACTAGTCACCACTGCCGAAAAAATGCCAGTCAACGTGCAGAAATTATAAAACACTTAAAGAGATTATTTTTATAAACTTTAAAAAATGAGCCAACAAAAAACAAAAATTAAGTCATCTTATCGAAAATGGGTCCCTATGGTAACTTTTTTTTCCATAATTAATTTTTATTAAATTTGACTTATTACTAATTAATACTTACTTACTAACTTAAGGTGGCGCTACAGTCCGTTGTGGTCTTGGGCCTCAATCAACAGTCTCCGCCAGCTAGCTCGGTCGGTAAGCTAGTTGTCTCCAGTTTGGCACTCCAAGTTGATTGAGGTCCACTTGAGTGCGCCGCCTGAGTCGCAGTCTTCCTCTCCTCCTACGTCCCTCGGGAATAGTGTCGAACGCTTTCCAGACCGGAGCATTGGTGTCCATCCGCTCTAAAAGACCGATTCATCTGAGTCTCTGGACCTTGACCCTTCTAACTAGGTCCATGTCGTTGTACAACCCGTAAAGTTCGCTGTTATATCTTCTTCGCCATTCCCCTTCAATGCACACGGGGCTAAAGATGACTCGAAGAACTTTCCTCTCGAAACAGCCTAAGGCACATTCATCCGATTTTGTCAAGGTCCATGCTTCCGCACCATACAGCAGAACTTGGATGATAAGGTTGTTGTACAATTTTACCTTAGTTGCTCGAGGGAGGGCTTATCCACTCAATTGCTTCAAAAGCCCAAAGAAACAGCGATTCGCAAGAGTTGTTTGTTTTTAAATAAATAAATAGGTATATCACTAAATAAAATCGACTTTTCTGGTCTTTTAAGATAGAACACTTATAACCTCGTCTGCTGTTATAGGTATTTCGCGATGAAACCATTCAAACGATCCTGCAAATAAGTAAACATCTAAGGCTTGTCAAATTGTTATTAAAATAGACATATTTCTAATAATATCACTTCGTTGGAAATTTTGCTGTTTCTCCATAGAATGTAGGTATAGAATATACATTTTACAATGCCTCTAGGAATTCTGTGTATATCCCCTGCCCCCCCCCCTATCTACACCACTGTGGGTATGCAGTTTTCACGAACATACAAATATATATATACTATGTTTCAATTTTTAATATTGATCCATTTTCGAGATACAGAATTTAAAAAAATAAAATATTTTTTTTAAATAAAAAAGAAATTGAAAAAAAAATTACGCTGATCAGACTTTTATTTTTCGAGAAAATCTGATAACAAAAAAAAGGTTCTACGGATAGGTACCGTTTTGGAGCAATACAAAATTATTTTTTCTTACATTACGTTTTTGAGAAAATTGAAAGTTTTGGTTTTTGGCCAAAAAAATCGTAAAATTTAAATCTTAAAAAAAATAAAAAAGACAACCCAAGCGAATTCGCTCAAACATCTAATTTTCAAGTTTGAAGTCAATCGGACCAGTGCAGTGGTTAAGGCTGTAGTTGCGTTTACGGACAGACAGACAGACAGACAGACGGACGGAATCGACGGACCCACTTTTTTCGACTTCTCTATCATCGTAATGTCATATCTCATCAAAATCTCAACTTTTTTTCTTGTACAAATTCAATACTTGCCATATATTCTATATGTCGCAAGTAAAAAACTTGTAGCTAGATTTACAAATTTGTTGCCGACGACACGCAAGGACAGTCGGAAAAACGGCTTAAATTTCTGGGCTAAATTTTTTTTACTTGTAGTGTCGTGTTTGTCCGAACTCTCTAGTACGAAATCTTATGTAGTTTATTTATAAGTCGCAACTCACAAGCTCGTAAGCACAATATCACTGAATATATTGCATACGTTTACGTATAATGACATGATGGATCACATATTGGTTTGCCAAAATGGGTGACCCATAAGCCAGAAGAATTCAATAGCAGGATTTGCTTTTGACCTCAAACTCGCAAAGAAAGCTTAAGTTACAAGTTGAGAATTAAATTAAATTAACAAATATTTTAACGTACACATGACACACACGATACACCTACATCAAATGTATGTATGTACAGAACTGTAAAGCTATAAGATGACCACGTTAACGCTTCTATGTCTTATTTCTTAATAAACCAATAGGAAAACAAATTTGATTCAGCAGCCAAACGACTTTCTACAAAAAAATATCTATAAACCTACTATTTCATGTGCAAAAACCAGACAAAATTCATGTTTGGATACATGTTGGTTGGATTTAACTGGAAGAGAGCGACTAAACCGATTGAGATGGATATGTTGGAAAAGAAAACGAAGTTACTTTTCCTTTCGTTTAGAGGACACATAGTTTTTCTTGTTATACGTATGTACATACATTCAGTTATTAAATTTATAGCCAAATGGTAGGATGGCTTTGGCCTGTATTTCGGGTGACTTTTGGCCACCCTCTTAACTTTTGTACTAGATTTTGTTTGATAAAGTGTTAAATATTGTTTATTGGTATATAAGAATACTGCAGCTGGACGATCACCAGCGAATAGGTACCGTGGTGTTGAGAATCTGAGAATGAGGACATTGTTGGCGTGGCGTTCAAACGAGGAAGTCATCAAAATAAATTTGGTGTAAGTACTGGGACCGACTTACCGCAAAGGCTTACTTATGCTGGCGCTACAGTCCAGGTCGGACCTGGGCCTCACCCAACAAACTCCTCTAGTCATCTCGGTCCCTAGCTAGCTGTATACAGTTTCGCACGCCAACTTGGTTCTGGTCCTCTTCCACCTCTGTGCTCCACCTGAGTCGCGGTCTTCCTCCTCTGTGACGTCCTTCCGGGTTGGATTCGAAAAATTATTTTCAATTCGCTCAACATGACCCAACCATCTAAGTCGTTGGACCTTTACATTTCTGGCTAGGTCAGTGTCGCTGGTACAGCTCGTACAGTTCTTGGTTGAATCTTCGTCTCCATTCTCCATTGATGCAGACAGGACCAAAAATCACTCGATGAATTTTTCTCTCAAAGCAGCCCAAAGCGTTTTCATCAGATGTAGTCATGGTCGTTGTCTCTGCACCACACATGAGGAACGGGATGATGAGGTTTTTGTAGAGTGTCACTTTAGTTGTTCGGGAGAGGACTTTACTACTCAATTGCCTTCTAAGTCCAAAGAAGCATCGATTGACAAGAGTGTTTCTTCGTTTGATTTCAGCGCTGGTGTTGTTGTCTGAGTTGATAGCGGATCCCAGGTAGACAAAGTCCTTAACTGCCTCGAAATTAAATCTGTCGATGTTGGTAGTCCTTTCTTGTCGATAGCATTAACTTGGTCTTTACCTCGTTAACCGCTAGACCCATCTTCAAGACTCACAAACGCTCCGCTGACATCACGCTATGTTCTTCCAATTATGTCAATGTCGTCTGCGTATCCTAGTAGCTGGACGGACTTTTGAAAGATTGTGCCTCTGGGGTTGACGTTGCAGCTTTGCACAATTTCTTTAAAAATGATGTTGAAGAAATCGCATGACACCGCATCGCCTTGTCTGAAACCTTTGTTGACATCAAAACCGTTCGTTAGGTTTTTTCCGACCATGATGGAACAGCGTGAGTTTTCCATTGTCATCTTACACAGGCAAATGAGTTTTTCTGCGATGCCAAAACTAGGCATTTATACAGTTGGTCTCTATAGACGCTGTCATACGCGGCCTTGAAATCGATGAAAAGGTGGTAGGTATGGATTTGATGTTCCAGGGTCTTCTCCATAATCTGCCGTGGGGTGAATATTTGATCGATGGTGGACTTTCCGGGTCTGAAGCCACACTGATAAATACCTATCATGTTGTTGACGAAAGGCTTCAAACGTTCACATAGCACGGCAGACAAGATCTTATAGGCGATGTTAAGGAGACTTATACCTCTGTAGTTGGTGAAGTTCAGGTAACTGATCAGGATCTCCTTTGTTGCGGATCGGGCATACGATGCTGAGGTTCCATTCATCGGGCATGCTTTCCTCCGACCAAATTTTGCAAATGAGCTGGTGCATGCTCCTAACCAAATCATCTCCAGCTGCTTTTTACAGTTCGGCGGCTAGCCCGTCTGCTCCAGCGGCTTTGTTCGTTATCTTCACTTCGTCCATGTCGGGAGGATGAAATTGATGGCCTTCTGCACCCAAATTGAATGTTATGTATTGCTGACGGAGTTTTGACCATCATCGCCATTATACAGCTTGGAAAAGTGGTCCTTCCATATCTTCAGCACTGACTGTGGTTCCACTACGATGTTGCTATGATGGTCTCTACAGGCTTCAGTTCGGGTTGTATAATATGGAGGTTTGTTTCACCTTTGTGTAGAACTTTCGAACCTCGTTCCTGTTGTGACATCCCTCTATCTCTTCGATCGTGCGCTTCTCATGCTCGCCTTTTTTTCTTTCTGAGAAGTTTATGCTCCTCTCTCCTTTTCTGCTCGTAGTGCTCACGAGCACCTCGTATCCTTCTTTGCAGCGCCGCTTTGTATGGCTCTTGTTTAGCTGCATGTGCTCGCCGGCACTCATCTTCAAACCAGGGGTTTCGTTGTGGTGCCGTGTAAAACCTAGCACTTCAGAGGCGGCATCTCTGATGGCTGCTTGGCAGTGTTGTCTCTATATTTTGTGCTGACAGCAAAAGACTTCTGAAGAGATTTTCGGAGACACGATCGGAAAAGGATCTAGCAATCTCTTGCGATCGTAGCCGTTTGGCGTCGAATTTCCTCCTAGCATTTTCGCGTGTTGGCCTTGATCGGGATATCCGCATTCGTACCTTGTCTAAAACAAGGTAGTGGTCCAAATCGATGTTGGCATCTCTGAAAGTGCGGACATCTTGCATGCTTGAGAAGTATCGTGCGTCGATCGCAATGTGATCAATCTGGTTGACGGTGGATTGGTCAGGAGATTTCCGATGTTCCCTTGTGGATATCAAGATGTGGGAATCGCGTACTTGCTAACATTACGTCTCGTCCCGCAGCGAAGTCGATTAGCCTAAATCTGTTATCGGAGGTGGTGTCGTGTAGGCTATGCCGTCCGATCATTCCACCAAAGATTTCTTCTCCACCCAGCTTAGTATTAAAATCTCCAAGGACGATTGTCATAGCTAGGGAATTGCTCATAGGTCTGTCGAGGAGCTCGTAGAACCTGTCTTTGGTGTCTTCATCCTTTTTCTCAGTGGGGGCGTGAGCGCAGATGAGGCTGATGTTGGTGAATTTAGCTTTGATACCACAGAGCGCAGCGGTTTGTTTAGACTGTTGGTGTGAATATAGACCGATAGACGGACGAATTTGCCGAACCACATATCAATAACATGAATATAGGAAACAAAGCTGTCAAAATGTATTTTGATTACAAGCTGGAAAACATGAGAGATATGCATGGATGCTTCGAAAAAGTACCATCGTTAAGATAGTATTGTATTTTCAAATAATTTATGAGTTCATATTTATTCATTTACATACATGAATTGAGAAAAAAAAGAAATTAAATTTGCGGTGTTTGGAGGGTAAAACGTAGATAGGTTTCCTAACCATTTCTTTCTTCTTCTCTTTTCTCTATGACACTCTCTAACTGCCAACTGCTTCCCGGGCTATTTGATCAAAATTTCAAGTTCGATTTTTTCACGAACGCAAAACTTGCAATTGTAGCAATTAAAAAATATTCTGTCGGCTCGGGCTCAGCACTCAGTACTCAGATGTCTGAAGTGCTTGAATGGCTCTTATTTCAGACAAAAAATGTCTCTTGTCAACTTATTTAATGAATTATGTAGATATGTTATGAAATATCAAAACAGAAGAAAAACGTGTTGAGTTTTATTTAAACATAGTAAGTATGCGACGCGTATTGAATTCCATCGGCAGAAGAGACGAAATAGAATTTTTCAGCGTTCAATATTCTGTAATATTAGTATGCAATTTGAAGTCAGCAAATTTCATATTTATACAAAATAAAAATAAGTATAAATATATGTATTAGTTTGTCTTGTTTTTGCAAACGCAGCTCTACTTTGGAACCTATTTTGCAGATCAATTAGAATTTGCATTGCTTCACCTTCACTTTTCGTAGCTGCAAATATTTTCAAATTTTCTAGACAAATGTTGGCTTCTTTGTATGAATTCATTGCAATTGATTCACGTTACTGATGTCCTTCTTTTGATTCACTTGCACTCACTACATCAATTTCAATTGGAACATTTTCAGCAGCCATCTGGATTTCGTCTTCAACACTAACGTCTCCGTCTATCAAAACAAAATTTTCGGATTCAAATTCGAGGTTGCATTTGAAACGTGGCAATAGGGGATGTGGGAAAAAGAAAAAGGGAAAGGAAACCTAGCGGACTAGGGGGACTAGGGAAGGAAAAGAATGTCCAAGGCGAAGGAAGCGGCACGCTTGTTTTGCATGGCTGTGCTGGTCGGAATAGGGGATCTTTCCTTCGTTTCGGACCTCACCCGCTTCAAAACATTAATCGTGCCAGCTGAAAATGATCCATCACTTACACTTTTCTGCCACTCTCTCTCGCGCCACTGATGTCGGGGAGGCGCAGTCTTTACCCTCCCTTCCTGGAAATCAACAAAATTGGAATGACTTCCCCTTTTTGGTCTATTCGAAAATCACATTCGAGTCATAATCACCGAAAACGCCACTCAGCCACACCCCCTGAAAATCTGTACCTTAGCAACCCATTAGGCCTTCTCTTGCCCAATGAGGAAAAATAAACAGAAACCCCTGGTTTGCATCTGCAGGACGTGATTCACATTTATTGAGACTGATAGCAAATAATTGAATTTAAATTTAATGTTTTTTATGAAATATAATATTAATAATTGAATTAAGTAGTTAATACAACAAGCAAAACCAATAAATAAGAGATACTAACGACTAAAATTGGTCCACGCTTTGGAAAGGCACCAAAAACAATTTCAAAGTGTAAAGTTTCCTCTTAGATCTCGTCTTTAGCGCCTAGACCCTAGATCTACTGGTGGCTGATTCTCTTCACGAGACTTAGCTGTTCCCTGAGGCCCTACCTCTACAGAGCTCTATTTAGGTGGACCCTAGGTGCGAATGACCGAACAAAAGATCGTAATACGCGATTTGTGACCTACGAGGAAAACACTCGCCAAAAAATTAAAGAAAGTTGACCGGACCTCGATTTTAATCCTTAATAACAGGAACAAGAAATAAGTTAAATAAATAAATACTAATAATATTAGAAGAAAATAAGAAATATGTATATAAATTATCACGCCAAGAAATCTTAAAATACAAAAAAAAGAAACACTCAATGATTCGTCGACTGGAGCCCTCGTGTTCCAATTCTCGAGGTTTCGTCTCTGGACTCCTTATACGGTTTCTAATAAGTATTTCCAATCTTTAAGCTTCGAGTCGACATCTAAAGCAAAATATTCTTTGAAGACGACAATCATTCGTTTCGATTTCGGGCGTTTTGAGTGAGTCTTCTTAATCAATTTTAGCCCTTTACTTTCGGTTCGCATGCAAAATTCTTAACTTAACGTGCAAGGGTGAATCGGTCGAAAGCGACTCTTGAGGCCACTATCCTTTCTATTTCTTATTTTTTAAAGTACGAAAAATACAAATAAAGCCTTTACTTGGGAGCCCGGGTTAGTCACGGGCTTTTCCGACTCAGCTCCCTCCTCTCTAAATAGACAGTCGACGACGACGGCCGCTTTGGCTTTCGAGTGGGACCTCCCGATGATTCACCTTCCTTAATAACAAAAAAAAACCACAAACTAAATACCCTGTTCTATCTAATTTTCAACACAAAAATATGTTGATTTGATCTTAGAGAAACTGACCCCTGGATGGGTTTCGCACTATGAGTTAGCTCTGTCTTGCTAACTTGTTACAATTTACAATTATGTTAGATGTAACGACTTGTCTCGGCCGGTGGATAAAATGGCATTGATTATTTCATTGACCTTCTTCATCTTGTGAGGGAACATTCTATCTCCTTGTCCAAATAAAAAAAAAATAAAATGCTTAACTTTCGTCGTTGGTAGCCGCAACACATTGTTGAAGAAGCCTTGAAAATTCTATGGTTCAAAATCATCTCGTCTTGAACTTTCCAAGCTTTCTTGTTATGCTTCCATTCTACTGGTAATTGACTGTCTGAGACCTCGAAATGCTCTTGGACAACATGATTTTTCCAATGACCAAAAGTTTTTCTTTTTCTCCTGCCATACTTGCGCAGTACAAAATGGTTAGCTTTTCTTTTGACATTTTTCCACCTTTACACTGCTGACTGCTCACCTTTTAAAGCCATTGTTTTCGTTGGCAATGCCTGTTTCGTCCGCATTGTAAATGCAATCATTTTGTCGGCAGCTTTTGAAGAAATGTTCTAACATCACCTGGATCAACGTCTGCAGCCTCTCTACTTATATTTTTATAAGGAATTCCGTGGCGTGCTTTGAATTTATCTAACCAGCCAGCTGATGCTTTGACATTCGTAAGCCCTTCGCGGTTTGCAATCTCTCCAGCCTTTTGTTGAATAGCGGTTCCAGAAAGCGGGAATCCTTTGTTTCGAGCTGCACAAAATCATTCAAATGACGACTTGTCTAGATTCTCACTCGTCGACATCAAACGCCTCTTAAGTTGAGTTGCAGATGAATTTGCCTCCCATTCAGATAAAATAGCATTTTTGGTTTTAAGCAAATCATCGACCTGTGTTTTTTCTACACGAAAATCATTTGCAATTTCGCGTACGCTTTTCTTGTATTTTTCGGAAAATTTAATCAAATCCACCTTTTCTTTCAATCTTAATGTTCTTCTTCTTGGTGGCATCCTATAAAAAAATGGTTTTGTAAGCAAATCAAACAAACAAAACTGCAACAAACAAAATACAAACCGTTTTAGAAAAACAAAAACAAAAAATGGCAGGACAATTTTCATAACCGAACCGACCGAAGCCGGTGGCACCAAACGAATGAGAAAAAAAAACAATAAATTACGCAAACGCATTTGTGTTTTGTTGTTCTTATTAGTTAATACAGCTTGGTTCTCACCAATACATTCATATCAACTTGTTTTATCGAGGTATGTATGCAAAATATCCCTTAAATGTAGTTTCTATATGGAAATGGATCCCGTTACAAACCAGAGACAAAAGAGAGATCGGAAACTTACATACGTTTCACTCCCTAGATCCCGCAATTCTCCTATTCCTTCATTTTCTTTTTCTTTTCGTCTACATGAATACATGTGAGTTACAAAAACAAAGAGATGAGGTGAGATTTTTCTATTTTTACATTTCTCTTTTGTTTATTTTCGCATTTTCAAATTTATCATGGATTGCTAGATTGAATTTTGAAATTGTCAAACACGTTTTTCTTAAACTCACCACGGAAATACTAGAACTTATGATTTCGGATGCGTTCTGAAACTTTAGACCGAATACATATTTTTTTGCGTGTTAATGTTAAGAGTATTTAGTGTTAGAATATGCTGATTCAACTGACGCTCATCACGAGATTGAGTGAAGTAGATTAAGAACATATCTCGACATTTCTTAAATTTAGGGTGGAAAAAACGTAGTATTATACTAAACGTTCTATAATTCTTAGTTTTAAGTTCTAAATTCAAATTTAACTGCCAAAATTATTCCTCTTTGGTGAATCGACGGATTGAAGAACTGCCACTTTCACAGCCTTGCTTTCATTTATTTATTTTTCTTCCAACACATCAGATACATATTTCTGATGACAAAAAAAAAATATTATATTTTTCCACTATTCCCATATTTAATGATACATTTTTCTAATTCCTATTACCGGCCCTTTATTGGACTGAAGCTTTTTCTTTATTTTCATTTATGTTCAATTTTGATGTCGGAAATTCAACTGCTGGATACATTTGATGCCATTTACTGCTTCTACGCAATTTTATTTTTTTGCTATCTTTCTGAACATATCCCTCTTCTGCTCACTTTTACTCACCTTTCGTACGTTAAAACTACAAATTTTCAAATTTACCGGTTAATTTTTTCCCCAGATGGGGTGCCTAACTTTACTGAGATAGTATTGGTAAAAACACGCATACTCTTGCAGTAAACGTTGACCGCAGCTTGTAGGCATTGTCATTTTGACAGCTCAGTTTCCCATCTCCCTTTTAAACTAATTTGTGGTTACAAACATTTCTCACTCTTTTCTGTCCGGCCAGAGAGCAACAAAGTTTTCGATTTGCTTGGGGGTTTGCTTTCGCTGTCCGTGTCCGCCTTAGAGAATCGTTTTGTATATGTAACTTATATGGGCAAATTTCCGTTAAAAAAAAGTGGTGCGGCCTATTGTCGACTTTTGAGATTTGTATGTAAAAATTCAGATTTCCACTGCAAAATAGAACATAGATATGATAATCTCGATCTTTTTTTGTAATTGTGTGCGTGAAATGTCAAATTTAATCGATAAAAGCAGTGTTAGTAGACGTAAACAAAATATCATTTTCTGACAATAAAAACGATTAGATTTTTTATTTAATATTGTTTAAAATGCGTAAGTTCAAAAAAAAAAAAAAAAATCACGTTTGTCGTTTCGCACATGTCACTTTTTGAAAGTGTGTGTGAAAGTCTGTGTGCAAATAGGTGTGAATCTTGTTAAAAATCCAGATTCAGATTTCTGATTCTCAGATTCATTTTTTTGTCATTTTCTTGAATCTCAAGACGCAAATAGAACATGAAATCTGAGATTTTTCCACTATTTCCCCTCTTCACCCCCTCTTTCAGCTGTCAGATTCACAAATCTCATTCTGAGATTCGTCCAATGGAAACGACATAAGAGAAGTATCCGTCCAAGGGAAGTGTCCGTTAATGGAAGTTTCACTGTATATGCACATTGTGTTTTGTGGATTTACAATAAATAAATACATGCTCTTTTTTCAGTTTTGGACAGTTCACTAGTTTTGTACCTAATCGAAAACTCAAAGATATAGCTACCTGCATACAAAAGAGTTTTTTTTCACGACTTGGGAAACTGCACAACTGTCCAATTTTTTTCAATTATTAGCTGTGTTTCCCTATTCGCCTGTCTTGTCTGCTCCTTGCAGTGTCTACCCTGGCCCTGGAGGATCATTGGTATTTTGTGAAGACTTTTTCATATAAGCATGTCGGAGATTACCTATAAAAGAATATTTGACAACAAAAAAGTTTAAAATGGTATTTTCACCTTGATATGAGACTCAAATCTGATTTTATTGATTTCTCAATGTTAATTTTTTTTTTCAATAAATCGGGGGACATGACAGTGCCCCCGTCAAGTCCAGCGCGAAGCAAACACTGCCGTACCATCCTTTACTGGAACCATTTCGCCGCATTTTCAGGCCCCTATATGAGAACCTTTTTTTCGCCATCCAGTAAACTTACTTAAAATACTTGAAATCTTAAATTTCAAGTCTTGTAAGTAGTAGTTCCATAATATTTGATCTCGATAAGACTAGCTTACGCCGAAGGACGTGAAGCGAGTCCCACTGTGACCAATAGGCCTTCAGAGCCGGACTTCTGTCGGAGATATCAACCCATTCTGGTTTTTCCTGGCATTCCTTTCATGCGAGGATGGGTTCAATATCTTGTTGAGCCTTCCTCAACTTGTCGTTGCTCCAGCCATAAATGGGATCGGCTATCGTGCGTTGGACAGTCCGAGACAGTGCATCCGCATTTGAATGAAGCTTCCCCTTCCAATGAAGAATTTCCGGGTGGAAAACAACTTGGGAAGTAACGTTGTTGTTGGGCGTTTCTTGGCCTTATATCTTATTGAAGCTTTTGCAGAGTTTCACCCCTTTTCTATGTTCTATTGTTTAGCTGTACTTGGAAGACTTCTGTCATGTGGCTATCTTGAAAACACCGTTCAGTTGCGTTTACAAAAACAGTGAAGTCACCACTCTTTTCTGCTGTGATGGTTTGTAGCAGTTCAGCAGCAGATCCTCTTAGAGCCATCGTTCCAGCCATTTTTTAACGCTGGTGCTTCAAATTTTTTCTTATTTCCTTTGTAATGGCTTCGAATTGTTCGTCAGTTTTCTCAAAACGAGCGTTAGTCGTTGAATTTTGTCTTTGAAGTCCGCAAACCTGCCTTCTAATAGATTTCTTTCTTCGTCATGCTGTTTGAGAACATGCTCTTGCTCCTGCTTCTGTTGATTTCTTTGATCCTGTAGCTGTGTAACGAAATAGGACTTACGGCCCTCTAATCCTCGTAGATCACCCTTACAACCCCATATGTACAGGCATATGAGGCTGGTCCGGGCAGCAGGAGGAAGAGGGGTATCCAGGCTCCAACCCCTTTCGGCATGCTGGCAACCGGCTGGATGCACGTGATTTAGCTAAATCCACTTGATTTAGCTAAATCACACAATTAATTGCATAATTTGCCATACATTTGCAATCAATTATAATTATAATTACGTGATTTAAATTGTTTAATTTTTAATAAGGTATAAATCACTTCGATGATTCCAGGCTGAATGATTTCATGCCCAAGTAATGCATAAAATTCATTTTAAATTCAGTTGTTTTTCTTTTTGACAGACAAAATTCAAATTTTGTGTCAAATATTTAAATATTTTATTGATAAATTTAAAATTCATGTCAAGATTGTCATAAGTGTCAAGCTAAATAAGGAAAAAGTTCAGTGGAAACGCTCATCGTAATTTATAAATCATATGAGCTAAATCAAGTCGGTGGGAATACGCTATAAATACATTGTTCACTGCTCACTGTTTTATTCTTAATAAGTTGTAATCCCTAATTCTGACACCAATGTAATAATCGGCTCGGTCCGGCAATTAAAACTTACTTATTCACTTCGTCAATAAAACACAAATTTACTTTATTCAAATCACTCACACAATTATTTATTCAACACTTTCAATTTTCACTTTCAAACACAGTGTCTTTACTTTATCGCAGTTCACAATCAATTGAATTCTTTCGCTTCCAAGTGGCTATTTATATAACTAAAATTGGTTCGAGAAACTACTAGGTTCTTGTAGGCGCTGAACGTTCTCGATGCTTAACGAAGTTCTCTTCTTAACCACTAGAGTTTCCCCTACGCTAAAGAGTGTAGGTATACACAATTACTTATTACTACAAATAAATATTTTGCTGCATAATTACACAGCTATACTAAACATTAGAGTGAAAGAGACAAATAGTGTATACACATTACAGTATGTACACATTACATGTAGATAGACATAATTAAAGAGATATAGAGAGTTAGAGATATAAAGTGTGTACACATTACAAGACGTTTCTATGGTGACAAACTGCTTTCTTCTTTCCAGTGTGTTGACAAGACCAACTATTAGACCATTCCATAATCCATATATAGTATTTGTCACTTTAAATCCGAATTCTTATAACATTTTCCTTTTTTTCCTGACATTTGAAACGCAAAAAAAAATAACTAATTTATTTTGTAAAGTAAGCAAGTATTTTTTGTTTATAAAAACATAACGTATAATAAGAAAAATGTATAACGGCCAAGCCGCCTAAATCTGTTTGAATTTCGAATGCATGGATATGGAACGACTCCAAAGAAAAATAGGAGCATTTCGTTCTGTTTTAATCGCAGCATGTAGACTTATAGGTACGGAAGCGAGTGGAAAGCAATTTGAAGAAAACTAATAACGGTACGAATGTAGGTAACTACAAAATATTTTGCCTTCCGTGTTTTGAATATTTAATTTAATTTATTCAACATAAACAATCTTGTATCTATGCAATTAATAAAACAAACATACCTACAGGTACATACATATAAATACACACCAAATACAAAATACGTACTAAGATGTACGACTCTGTCGGAAGCACTTGCTTTGTTGTATCAGTCCTTTGCAATCTTCATTCTCCATCTCCATCTCCATTGAACCAGTCGCTTAATTTTGCATGCCATGCAGACACAAATCAGAAGGTTGGTGCACATACATATTAGACATTTTCTGATCTGTGAATAAGCGAAAATCACTTTTTTGGCATCCTCCCTCATCATTTCGTTTTTACGAATACAATACTTTCCCTTAGTAAGAAGCCGTTAGTAGAAATATTATATCGCTTCATTTTTTGTTTGCCTTTTCATGTGTTTCACAGTTCTCACGCATATATGCTTACCCAAATCATTTTCATTCTATTTTAGTACAAACAAACATTAAATTTGTCTTACCACTTCGAACAAATCAGGTTAAAATAATGTTGTCAAGACAATATGAGTTATTTAAAAAATTTAGATATGGCAAGCAACGGAAGATAAAACATAAACTTTAAGGCCAACCAGCTCATCAACTATCGCAGTGTTAAAAGTTAGAAAAATAAAAGAAATTAACATTTCTTACACAATGAATGACAACATTAGTTAACGAAAAATATTTAAGAGCTTGGCTCACTAGTTTTTTGCTATTTTGAATTTGTGTTTGCAATGCTATAAGCAGAAAAAAAATCAATTAAATCATAATTGGTTCTATGTTTATTAGCTCTAAGAAAATCAATACTACGGAGGTGATAGCCTCCTCCTCGGTAGTTAATTACTTACTTACGTACTTAAGGTGGCGCTACAGTGTCCGTTGTAAACTTGGCCCTCAATCAACAGTCTCCGCCAGCCAGCTCAGTCCCTATCTAGCTGTCTCCAGTTTTGCACTCCAAGTTGATTGAGGTCATCTTCCACTTAAGTGCGCCACCTGAGTCGCGGTCTTCCTCTCCTCCTACATCCCTCGGGAATAGTGTCGAAGGCTTTACGGGGTGCCGCATTGGTGTCCATCCGCTCTAAATGACCGAGCCATCTGAGTCTCTGGACCTTGAGGCTTCTGGCTTCAATGCACACGGGGCTAAAGATGATATGGAGAACTTTCCTCTAAAAACAGCCTTAGGCACAGTCAAGGTCCATGCTTCTGCACTACACAGCAGAACTGGGATGATGAGGTTAATGTACAATTTTACCTAGTTGCTCGAGAAAGAAACAGCGATTAGCAAGAGTTATTCTTCGTCTGATCTCAGCGCTGGTGTTATTGCCCGTGTTTAAAGCGGAACCTAGATAGACAAACTCCTCTACTACCTCGAAGTTGTATGCGTCTATTGTGACGTTCTGCCCGTTCGTTTTTCCCTCATTTACCGCTAAACCCATTATTGCGCCATTGACATCACGCTGTGTTCTTCCCATTATATCAATATCATCGACGTACGCGAGAAGGTGAACAGATTTTTGGAAGATAGTGCTTCTGGTGTTTACGGTGGAGTCCTGCACTATCTTCTCAAGAACGATTTTAAAGAAATCGCACGACAGTGCATCGCCTTGTCTGAATCCTTTTTTGACGTCGAAAGATTCCGTAAGCTGGATGCCAACCTTGATGGAGCAGCGTGAGTTCTCTATCGTCATTTTGCACAAGCGAACGAGCTTGGCAGGGATACCAAAACTAGACATAGCTTTAAACAGTTTGTCACTGTAGATGCTTTCATACGCGGCCTTAAAATTGATGAAAAGGTGAGGGGTTTCGATTTGGAGTTCATAGGTCTTTTCCAGGATCTGCCGCAACGTGAAATTTTGTCGATGGTTGACTTCCCTGGCCTGAAGCCACATTGATAAGGACCAATCAGATTGTTGACGAAAGGCTTCAGACGTTCACATATTACGGCAAAGAGGATCTTGTAGGCGATGTTTAGTAGACTTTTTCCTCTGTAGTTGGCGCAGTTTAGAGAATCTCCCCTTTTCAGGATCGGGCAAACAATGCTGAGGTTCCATTCATCGGGCATGCATTCCTCTGACCATATCTTACAGATTATTTGGTGCATGCTCCTATCTAGCTCGTCGCCTGCTGCTTTGAACAAGTCAGAAGCTAGTCCATCTGCTCCAGCGGTTTTGTCGAATATCAGCCGTGATATTGCGGTTTTAGTTAATTAGAATTGAGTAATTCTTTTCGAAAGAGGATTTGTTAGCGAAGACCCTTATTGAAGGAGCCTCAATAACGTGAAGAACGAAACAGTGAAGCAAGCCTTAGACGACCACAAAGTCGAAAAGCGAATAATACAGTGGATAACGTGTATGCTCAGAAAGGGACAAATCAACTCTGAGCTAGCAGAGAAAAGGGTGAGAGTAATCACATCCAGGGGTAGGGGTACCCCACAGATGAATTCTCTCATCGCTACTCTGGGTTCTTGTCATGAACGGCATACTCTCTTAATTGACAAGTGGATTAAAAACAATAGCCTACGCTGATAATCTTGCATTACTAGCGACTGGCAAGTTCCTACCCACTATCAGTGAACAAACCGAATATGCCCTCGCGTATGGACTAGGAACTGTGGGCTGACAGTCAAAGTCAATCCAGCTAAAACAGACCTAGTGCTACTTACTAACAAATGCAAAGTATCTTTTGGTGAGATCTTAGATAAAAAAAAAACTAAATGGGTTCTGAACACCAATGAAAGATTCAAAAAGGCATTCCTCGCCTTTTACTCCTGCTATAGAAATTTCGAGAAAAGCTGGTGCCAAACCCTAAAATGTTCAGATGGATGTATTTGGCAATAATTAGACTAATACTAACCTATGGTAATTTGGTTTGGTGGAGAGCTTTAGAAAAAAGCACGAACCTGAAAACTTTAACAAAAGTTCATAGACTTGCGTCTTTTGGCTTTACGGGGGCAATGAGATCCACTTCAACTACGGAACTGGAATTTATACTCAATCTAATACCCCTAGACCTCTTTGTTCAAGAATCTGAGGCCAAAAGTGCCTTGAGACTTAGTCAAACTAAAGTCTGGAAAAACAGTTCCATAGGACATGCTCAGATCCTTGATAAAGTTATGGGTCATAGTACTACAACAGACAATAAAATAACCGAACTTGATTTTCGTAAACCATTCCTGGCTGCCATCCCAAGCAGAGAGGATTGGATAGATAACATACCATACTCCAGTGAGTCGTCAATAGCTATCTATACTGATGGCTCTAAGATGGACACTGGTGTAGGGATAGGCTTCTATTTCGAATCTCTCAAGTTAACCGCCTCGCTTATGCTTCCACACTACAGTAGCGTCTTCCAAGCGGTGGTCTTGGCAGTGACAACAGCTGCCAGAAAGGTATCAATGATGACGATACCACGAGCTGATATCACCTTTTACATTGATAGCAAAGCGGCAATATAAAAGCGATTACTGCAACTGAGGTAAAATCAAACCTTGTTCCATGCTGCCGCGAAGAGCTTAAGGTTCTTGGCTGGCGCATAGCACAACATTCTTGGCCACAGCGATATACCAGGCAACGAGAAAGCCGATGAATTAACAAGATTAGGGTCAACGCTTGACGTAAGCCAAGCTCGGATAGTTAGCGGACCCTACCTGTTAAAACAGGACATCTCAAAAAGAATAACTATCAAGGCCGATGAAAGGTGGAAACTTCTTGACTCCTGCGGCACTACAAGAAAGATCTGGCCCTGTTTTAATAAACAAAGAACGGAAAGAATTATGAAGCTACACAAGGGATCACTTCGATCTCTTCTAAGCAAATTATGCATAGCATAATCTGTTATAGTTATCATACGAAAAACATGAGAATCAGTTCAGATGATCTATATGCAGAATGTGCGGTGATGAGGAGGTGCATGAAGACATTTCGCACTTTCTGTGTCATTGCCCCGCACTCTCCTGCCAAAGGAAGAAATTGCTCGTCAACTTTTTCTTCGGGGATTTAGAAGAACTCTCTAGTACACCAGGTACTTACATTCTGAACTTCGTCAAAGCCTCTAAATGGCTTGATGAACACATATATTTTTCTTATTAGCTTGAGTAGCAATCCTCACGGGTATCACAATGGATCTGTAGTGATCTAAGTGTGATGGTAACGACATCAACTGTCAGCCCCTTAACCTAACCTAATGTAGCGAAGACCCTTCCCTTCTGACGCCTGCTGACTTCTTTTTCTTTATTGAATCGAAGATGAGCTGGAGCTCTACCTTCGTTACTAGAAGAGGACTTGCTTCCGTTTGCTCGGCGTTTATAGCGTTTGCCAAAAAGTCGTCATTGAACCGCATGAAACCGCGGTTCTCAGATCGCCACTGCACAATATCGTTCCGAAGGTAGAAGTGATGAATTAAGGCTCTGTTTTCCAGGTCGTGATTCGGGTGAATGCTAGCATTGACCTTATACACTTGCTGAAAAGCAGCTCCCACTGTCTCCACTTTCTCCTGCGGGTGCTCGATAATAAAGAAGTCAAGAAGGCTTCCTCAGGATCAATTTGCGCTATCAGAAGTACGTCTCTGTTCTCTACTGTTCTCTGGAGCTTAAGACACGGAAGGTCGTTCTGATTCTTGGACCTAAATATCTTATTAATTTGAGGGAACATACTCGGGTCGCTAAAATTATTTTCTTGTCCCAATACAAATTAATAGATAACCTGTAGTTTTTCTTGATCAGGGTATTGACGTTCTTAATCGCCGACTTCAGTGTCCTAATCTCCAGGTCGTACGGGTCTGTCAATCGTCTGTACAAGTTTTTAAGTTTTGTCAGAAGTTCGCTTTTCTGTCTCTGCTGCGTCTATTGTCGCGTTACTTTAGACGTTGTTTTGGTCGCGTTCCTTGTACTTCGGTATTGTCCGTTCCATTGTCTGCTTTATAATGTTGTCCATCTGTTCAAGGTGTTGGTCGATATATGTGTTTATCAAGTTTTTGTTGTTCGGTGGGGCTGTGTCACTCGAACTAAGTTCTTTCGCTAGGGCGTTGGTGCAACGAGGCCAGCGCATCGTACTGTAATTGTAAGAATGCGTTGGAACGTATTCATCCAACGCCACGGCCTCGTTCTGAATCTGAATCCGCAGTGGTCACTGTCGTACTCGACTGTCTGTAGGCAGTTTCGAGGGTGATTACCCACTTTGTCAGTTATTGTCAGTCTGGTATCGTACAGCAAAAGGTCCAGGAAGGAACCACTCCTTGGGAACGATGGCCTTTCTGTAGCCAGCAGGTCGACACCATAATCAACACTACAAAGATTCATCAAATTAAAAAGATGATTACGTCTTGGATTGTTAGTTTGATTTCCCCAATCTTCATGTTTTGCGTTGAAATATCCGGCCATACCAAAGTAGTTTCATTCCAAGCTCAGTTTTAGTACTCTAAAGAGAATCTCGAGCTCTGAAATATAGGTCCTGCGGGGCTTCAGCCGCATAAGCCGCAATAATATACATCCGCTTCCCTTGAGTGAGAGAGATGCATATGACGCAGACTTCTAGCGTCCTCAGTTTTCGCAAATCATTATTGTATACGACTTTATAATTAATGCCCTTACGTATGAAGATTGCAACACCTCCTCCTTAGTGGAGTCGGGTCGATCTCTTCTTACGATATTGTTATTGTTATTAGTCAGTTTGTGTTTCTGGCTTAGCTTGGTTTCGCTAGCCATAAACACATCAGGACTGTGGTCTTTTAACAGCTGGAACGTTCGATCCTAATCAATGAATTTACATTCAAACCTAGGATCTTAAGGCGCGTCTTCGGCAGCGCGCCCTTAACCCTGAAGTTGCGCTTGGCCAGTCATCAAAGAGTGGAGAGACCACTCTTGAGCTGCTCCCAGATCTGACATTGCATTCCTACTATACTTCGTCCAAAACAAATCTGCAGTACAGGGAAGATAGGACATTCATCACTCACTCTATCTGAAAGAAAAAATTGGCAAGGGTTACCGTAGGTTATATAAAACTGTAAAAAGCTCTCCGAAAAATCGAAAGAGTTGCCTTCTATATTTTTTTTGCATTGTCTTAAACAAATAATTTTCATTCAGAAAAAATATTTAATACGAACATGAAATAAATTTGACTTTCGTAATTTATAGAACCGAATTACATAAATTATGAAAGTCGAAATCTGTTGTGCATATGCCAGTCACGTCAAAATAGCTGAGTGAGAAATCGATCCAAAAAATTTTCATCTCAGAAATCTCAGAAAAAAATCTCAATTCTCAGCTGAGATTTTTTGTTCCACCTAAAAAATCTCTGAGATCTCAGTGAGATGTTGTTAGGTGGAACTGGCCTATTGATTCCATTTTCCGAGTCAACTTTTTCTATTGCCGTCTTTAAGAGCGATTTACCTCCACCATTTTGAAGGACTTATTTTCAGCTGCCACATATCACTGTTTTTATAATTTATATTTCACACAGCACCAACAAAAAAATTAAAATCGCACTAAACTTCAAATTAATAAATATTTCTCTGCATTTTATAATCCTACTCTTTTTTTAACAGATTTTAAGTTTTTATTGCAAAAAAAAAAAAAATGGACTGGCAATGATTACCTAAGAAAAAGCTACGATTCTTGAAAGCTCCCTTACAGAATCGAAATAAAAGTAAGCATTATTATTTCCTGGCAACACTGATTTATATGTTTGTTTTGTCAAACAGAAAGAGCTTTGCAAAAACGAGCACAAAATCAGTATGTCGTTAGCCGTGTGAATAGGAGGTCATAGGGGATGTACGCTTGCTTTTCAAATAAATCAAAACAAATTGTATGAGGAAACAGTGTTGTAGTATATTTTTTTAAGGGGATTTCAGATTTTTTTCCTGGACAGACACCCTTTGGAGTAAAAAATCTCACCCATAAGGCCTGTACTGCAGATTTGTTTTGGACGAAGTATAGTTGCTTTGAATGGCAACCAACAAGGCACAATTTCTGACTGCCCTGCGGTACCTTAGGCTCATGGGCCTGTGATGCAACTGGTGGTGGAGCTGTCTCGCTTAACTCATTAACACATTCTTATTTCCTCAATGCAATTGAAATAAGGCCTCAGGCTGTCGAGTGTTATTTAGATTTCTTCATTGAAATAAAGCCGCATTAAAGGTGGGGCGTTATTTCACGTCACCATTTTTATAGTGGGGAATCATACACATATCCAAACAACCCTTTTAATGAAACTGAAAAGAAAATTCAAATTTAAATAACAATCGATTTATTAATCTTTGAAACCAAAACAAAATCACACAAAAAATCAGTACATAAAACAAGATCTTTTATGAGCTTAGAAAATAAGAAAATCGTATTTCATTGACTCCCTGTTGTGGATTTTTTGGTAAAGCGTTGTTTTATTAGTGTTGCTTATGCACTGTAGCATGGTTTTCTGGTACGAAGAAGAACTAAAATAATTCAAATATCATAAAGAAGAATTTGCTGATTTAATTCAGCTTGGCATGAACACGTTATCGTGTTCGTTACGCCGCTGAAGTTGCCTCCATTTCTAAGTTTTCACACTCAGGTATAATAGTACCTGCGAGTTTCTTGAACATCAGTATGTTCTGGACTACAACACATTTAAAAAAAAAAAAAATAAATGGATTTTTAACTATATGTGTAAAAAATAAATTGAATTCCAATTTCCTATTCCTTAGTTGATTTTCTGTCGTTTATTTCCTTATTTAATGGAAATTATTTGCATACACTTGCATGGCCTAAACGCATACGAATAGAGCACAAGAAACGGAAGCAAGCCAAAATGGTCATATTTTATGTGAATTCAGTTGAACGCAACGTGCACAGATCTATGACCTATGGTCGAACCATCATCAGATCGATTCGTGGTTAGTCTTGCAGACCTTATGTAGCGATCCGATTACAGCGATACCGTAATGAGACTATAACCTCAATCATATAGTGGTGCAAGTTAGAGTTAAAATTGAAAATGGAATATCTTAAAATCAAATGGAAATATATAATCTATTGACTTTCCTGTACTTCAACATTCAGAACCAGATACGTAGGTATATCTAATCCAGACACACTGGACTGAATTTCATGTCGAATTGAATTTACGATCTGAGTTTAAATAACAATTTTTAATAGTTCCACTGTTTCTTCTAGACATTTTCCAGACCATACATACCAGACAAGGCTAAGTTGGATTTGGTCTTGCCTTCGGTCCCGTAAACGAATCAGAGGTGTGCTGGTTGTAAAACTATTAGCAACTTGCGATTGTGTTCAAAATTCTGTTGTCGTGCCATTTATACAGGTGTGGGTTTGTTTAACTTTTTCAGTGGCATGACATTGAATATCGATGTTCGGGAACAATAATAACATCCGCTATATAGTTTGAAAATTTCCCTGATAAGAGAAAAAGACTTTTCAAAATTTCAAATCTGTTGAGGACTCACTAGTTTTGTTCCATTGGAGTGTTTGGCATGAAATTTTGTGGGAATGTTTGGGTAGCGGTGATGGTTGTTAATAAGTTTGCACAAAATCGACCAAGCCATTCATGAGATATACTTACTTACTTACTTATCCGGCTCACAATCCATGAAGGATCTCAGCCGGAGATATTACAGCCTTCCAGCGTGATCGGTCCCTCGCATGCACTCTCCAGTCGCCGAAACCAAGCGCTCTGGCATCCGTCAGTCACTTGGTCTTTGTACCGTAGGTTAGGTCTTCCTTGCCGTCTCGAACCTGGGGGCTGGGATGAGAAGACTTTCTTGGCTGGAGCGTTATCATCCATTCGCCATTCGATGTGGCCGAGTTAATGTAGTCGTCTTTTCTTGACCTTCTGGACTACATCCACATCTTGGTCACAGCTCGTACATTTCTCGGTTGAACCTTTTTCTCCATTCGCCACCGTCGCATACATGACCGAATATTGTCTAAAAAGCATTTTTTTTCAATTCCTCAGAAAACAAAACCCAGTAATCAATTAAATCTCTCTCCTAAAATAAATCATTTATAGTTGCTAAGAATTTGTTTAACATTCTAATCACTATGCTTAAGCATCCAATATGTGCTTACTTACTTAAGGTGGTGCTACAGTCCGTTGGGCCTCAATCAACAGTCTCAGCCAGTCAGCCCCAGCTCGGTTCAAACTTGGTTGTCTCCAGTTTTGCGTGTGTATGTGCCACCTCAGTCGCGGCCTTCCTTCCTTTAACGTTCCTCGGGAATAGTATCAAAGCTTTTTCGGGCCGGAGCATTGCTGTCCATCCGCTCTAAATGACCGAGCCATCTGAGTCTCTGGACCTTGACCCTCCTGTCTAAGTCCATGTCGTTGTACAACCCGTAAAGTTCGCTGTTTTATCTTCTTCGCCATTCCCCATCAATGCACACAGGGCCAATGATGACCCGAAAAACTTTCCTCTCGAAACAGCCTAAGGCACATTCATCCGATTTTTTCAAGGTCCATGCTTCTGCACCATACAGCAGGACTCGGATGATGAGGTTCTTGTACAATTTTACCTTAGTTGCTCGAGAGAGGGCTTTTCCACTCAATTGCTTTCTTAGTCCAAAAAAACAGCGATTATCAACATTTAATCTTCTTCTGATCTCGGCGCTGGTGTTATTGCCCGTGTTTATAGCGGAGCCTAGGTAGACAAACTCCTCTACTACCTCGAAGTTATATGCGTCTACTGTGATGTTCTGCCCGAGGCGTCGGTTTTGGGTGTCCTTCCTCGAAGACAGCATATACTTCGTTTTTCCCTCATTTACCGCTAAACCTATTTTCGCCGTTTCTGTCTCAATTCTCACAAAGGCGCCATTAACATCACGCTGTGTTCTTCCCATTATATCAATATCATCGGCGCACGCGAGAAATTGAATACATTTTTGGAAGATAGTGCCTCTGGTGTTCTCAAGAACGATGTTAAAGAAATCGCACGACAGTGCATCGCCTTGTCTGAATCCTTTTTTGACGTCGAAAGATTCCGTAAGCTCGTTACCAACCTTGATGGCTACGGCAGAGAGGATCTTGTAGGAGATGCTAGGCAGACTGATTCCTCTGTAGTTGGCGCACTTTAGAGGATCTCCCTTTTTCAGCATCGGGCAAACAATGCTGAGGTTCCATTCATCGGGCATGCATTCCTCTGACCCTTTCTTACAGATTATTTGGTGAATGCTCTTATCCAGCTCGTCGCCTGCCTGTTTTTAACAGTTCGGCAGCTAGACCATCTGCTCCAGCGGTTTTGTAGGATTTCAGCCGTGGTATTGCGGTTTTTAATTTTTCTAGGTCGGGTTTACGGAATTGTTGACTATATCGTGTCCGATGAAAGGCTCTTGTCTGAAGGCCGTGTTTTGTTGGTCGCTCTCATGAGTTCTTTAATCTCTACAGGCATGGTTCTTGCTCTGTGACCTTGAGCCAGCTGTGTAACCTTTCCTGCTGTTGGCTCTCCTCCTCCTCTTTCGCTCGTAGAGCTCACGAGCAGCTCTTGTCCTTCTATACAGCGCCGCTTTGTAATTCTCTGCTTGGCTGCATGGGCCTGCCTGCATTCTTCGTCAAACCAGGGGTTTTTTTTTGGTTGGTACACAACCATTAACACATCAATTTTTTTTTATAATTTGCACTCCATCAATGATGATACTGGGATAAGACAGATAGTGGAAGAGAGTTCTACATTCGCGTAGTACGGCTCAAAAACGATTCTCTATACTTGAGTGTACGGCCGAAGTTGGGCTCGAGAGTAAACTGATGGGCATTCCTGGAAACGTGGGTATTACGGTTGAATTGTTTAATGGGTGGAATGCAACTGGCTATTTCACTAGAGCAATTTCCGTAGAAGTAATGTAGAACAAGGAGAGACACGAAACGTTACGACGGTGTTCCAATGAAGTGAATGAGTTATAGTGATGTCTCTGTTACCAATCATTCTTACTGCTCTTATTTGTATTCCATCCAAGAGGCTTAAGTAAATAGCTGGAGCACCAGCCCAAAGGT
This sequence comes from Sphaerophoria rueppellii, assembly GCA_920937365.1. Lineage (NCBI taxonomy): Eukaryota > Metazoa > Arthropoda > Insecta > Diptera > Syrphidae > Sphaerophoria > Sphaerophoria rueppellii. The sequence goes on from CAKKXW010000001.1 coordinate 76,029,024, forward strand.
GGAAATTGTACAAACACCCTGCATTTTTATAGAATGTGTTTTTATATTGCCAGTCACTAGTCCTTTTAAGTTCTTATCACATCTCAAACAAGTTGACATGATTGCTTCTTGTTCATGAGATCTTTTCAATAGTTTTTCGTGAGAGAACGAAATTCGAAAGATATTTTATATTTCCGATCTCTCACGAATGATAAAAAGAGAAAACAAAGTTTCAACTCGTTCCGAGAAAGATCGGAAACTTGCGGTTCTTAAGAAAAGTATCTGTATGAGAATTTAATTATTTTTTCGGTTCGTGAGAAGATCGGAAAAAAGTGAGAAGAATCGATATTTTCCGAACCCTGTTTTTTATTTTGGCAAGAAGCGACATGTGCCACTCATGGCTTAATAGTTGAGTGCATTTCAACAAAACTTTTGTTCCTTGAACTCCATTCAATTATTCAGTTATGTATTCCATCGTTCCAAAGTTAAGTATTGTAAGTGAGACGAATATTTTATTTAGTTTGCTTTCTTTAATTGCTTACATATAGCTGTAAGAAATTCCACAACCAGCATATATGTATGTGCGTTTATTAAACACACAAGCGAACCAGGGTTATAAACATCACGGCACTATATGCGTGGTTAATTAAACACGCCTCAAAATGGATTCGAAAACCATGACACACGACTGTAGCTGAATGCCCTGAAAACTATAGATACTATGGATATGAGATATGAACTTCTTCATTGTTAAATAACGATGACAAAAAACGAAGAGCGTTAACTGGACAAACCGAGTGGAAAATACTTCATTCAAATGGTCAGTGACTGTGGTGTTGGGAAAAATTAAAACTGTGTAGAGACATGAATTGAATTGAATTAGTAGCAAATAACTATGAATTTGTAATTAGATGAGTGCAGAGAATTTTTTATAAAGATCAGAAATCAGCTAATTTATCTTGTAAGAAAATACATGGGCGTCACTAGCTGTACTACTTATCACCTAATCAGCTAGTTTTGTTTTCCTTACTGGGTGGAGTATTGCTTTGTTAAAAGAAAATTAATAGGTAGGAAATTTAGCAGCATCTAGCTGAACCTGCGGCTGATAAAACAAGAAAAATGAGTGTCAAGCATTTTATAATGTCAATTTACAAATTGCTATGAACGCGTATCGTTGTATATCTATATCGAAAGGATTCATAATCAGTGGCGTAGCTGGGAAGGTGCAAGGGTATGGAATGCACACGGGCCCATGGCTTTTAGGGGCCCTTCAAGTAAAAAAAATATATACATTCAATTAGTATCAACTCAATAAAAATATTTCAGCCTTATATTTTTAAAACAAGTGGCAGCGAGTACAGCTATAAGACTAAACGCCTCCTCTCAATGGAACAACAATAATGTGGGACATTCCATCATTTGAACTTCTTCGGTTCCATACCAAAGTACATCGACTTACTTACTTACATATGGTGGCGCTACAGTCCAGGTCGGACCAGGGCCTCACCCTACAAACTTCTCCAGCCAACTCGGTCCCTAGCTAGCTGTCTCCAGTTTCGCACGCCAAGTTGGTTCAGGTCCTCTACTACCTGTGTGTTCCACCTGAGTCGCGGTCTTCCTCCTCTGTGACGTTCTTCCGGGTTGAATTCGAAGACTCTACGAGCCCGAGCATTCTTTTCCATTCACTCAACATCAACATGACCCAACCATCTAAGTCGTTGGACCCTAACTTTTCGGGCTATGTCAGTGTCGCGGTACAGCTCGAACAGTTGAATCTTTGTCTCCATTCTCCGTTAATGCAGACAGAACCAAAAATCACTCGAAGAATTTTTCTCTCAAAGCAGCCCAAAGCGTTTTCATCAGATGTTGTCATGGTCCATGTCTCTGCACCATACATGAGGACCGGGATGATGAGGGTTTTGTAGAGTGTCACTTTAGTTGCTCGGGAGAGGACTTTACTACTCAGTTGCCTTCTAAGTCCAAAGAAGCAGCGATTGGCAAGAGTGATTCTTCGTTTGTTTTCAGCGCTGGTGTTGTTGTCTGAGTTGATAGCGGATCCCAGGTAGACAAAGTCCTTAACTACCTCGAAGTTAAATCTGTCTATGTTAATGTTTGCTCCAAGACGTCGGGGTCGATGATGGTTGTCCTTTCTTGTTGACCGCATTTATTTGTTCTTGTCCTCGTTAACCGCTAGACCCATCTTCCTGCACTCCGTCGCAAAACTCACAAACGCTCCACTGACATCACGCTGTGTTCTTCCAATTATGTCAATGTCGTCTGCGTATCCTATCCTAGTAGCTGGACGGACTTTTGAAAGATTGTACCTCTGGTGTTGACATTGTAGCCTTGCACAATCTTTTCAAGAATGATGTTAAGGAAATCGCATGACAACGCATCGCCTTGTCTAAACCTTTTTTGACTTAAAAGCGCCCGTTAGGTTTTTTCCGATCATAATAGAACAGCGTGAATTTTCCATTGTCATCTTACACAGACGGATGAGTTTTTCTGGGAAGCCAAAACTAGACATTGCACTATATAATTGGCCTTGAAATTGATGAAAAAGTGGAAGGTATTGATATGAAGTTCCTGGGTCTTCTCCAAGATCTGCCGTAGGGTGAATATTTGATCGATGGTGGACTTTCCGGGTCTGAAGCCACACTGATAAGCACCAATCACGTTGTTGCCAAAGGGCTTCAAACGTTCACACAACATGGCAGACAAGATCTTCAAGGCAATGTTAAGAAGACTTATACCTTTGTAGTTGTTGGAATTCATTATTTGAAAATCGGGCATACGATACTGTGGTTCCATTCGTCGGACATGCTTTCCTCCGACCAAATTTTTCAGATGAGCTGGTGCATGCAGTACACCATTCCAAAACCCCAATTTGGGAAAAACTTCCTTGTCGCCATTCCATTCAGAGGCGAATGGGAAGACAAAAAATTTCTGGAAGACAGGAGCATTAATTTTTATACAGATGGATCCAAGACAAATGATTGTGTTGGTAGAATATCATTCCGCCTCCCAAGTCATTGTAGCATCTTCCAAGCGGACTTTTTAGCGATCAAAGAGGTTCTATCCTGGTTAAGAGAAAACGTGATATCAACTTCTGATATCCGCATCTTCTCTGACAGTCAGGCTGCAATAAAATCTCTTGACGGTGTCTCAACTTACTGTCAAACGACCCTCGACTGTCTCTTAGGGAGATGGCGCAGGAATTTAATATTCACCTCTGGTGAGTGCCGGGCCACAGAGACATCACGGAAAATTGTAGAGCCGACAAACTTACTTAAAAATGGAATCGTTATACCTATCTCACCTGAAAGGTAAAAGATAGGTATACCAATAGCTACATGCAAACTTTTCTTTAAAGAAACAGCCCTTACGATAACAATCTCTCGGTGGTATAACTAATCTACGTGCGCAGCCAAAAAGCTCATATGGCCGTCACTTGACCAAAAGCGCTCTAAAGACTTGTTATCTCTAAACAGATTTCATATAAGCTCCCTAATAGGTGTCCTTACGGGACACTGTCTTATGGGCACATACGCAATACGACTTAGTGTATACTCAAATTACTTCTGCAGGAGTTGTATAGACGAAGAAGAGGAAACAATTTCCCAATGAACTGGCTAATAAATATCTTTTTCGCTTTAAAAAAAGTTTAAAATGGTTCGACTAGTAAGAATTAATTCTCTTGATTCATGTGGTATCACAATGGGCCTTTTCCTTTGGCCTAAGTGTGTGGATCTTGTATCTGCATATGTTTAACATAACATATTTTTTATAACAACAAATAAACGCTTCTATGCCAAACGGCATATTTTTCTTCATATGAGTGTGTATATGTTTTGTTTATGTAGCTTTAATGAACTACAAAAAAAAATTGTTTAGGGCCCTCACTGGAATTTTGCACACAGGCCCTTTCCAAGCTAGCTACGCCACTGTTCATAATAGAAAAACAAACTTTTCCAAACGCAAAGACGAAAAACGACAACAAAAAGTTCAGCACGTAAACTTTTTGTACCATTTAAATCTCAAAAAGTGGATAGCAGTCTATTTGATGACAGAAAGCTCAATATGACTCTGTTAGGCATCCCAAGTTAATCTTTTCTAAAATTATAAACAAAAGTTCATTCGCCATTCATTTAAATTCAAAGTGTTAGAAGGTACATATGTATATAAACAAAGATAATAAATATGAACAACCTTGTTCAAATTACTTGGATGTATTGGGTTCAGCTCAAAAATTTTAGCATTCCAAATATGGTGCACTCACTGTCTACGAACAGTAAAAATAGATTGAATTCATCTGGTTGCAAGTAAGGTTCTCATTAAAATTACATGATATGAGTTGAAAATGTAGCTCAAATATCTACATAGGTTTAATTAACAAAACTCAAAATGGTTTGCCGCGCATTTCGAGTTTGCTTTGAATCATACGATTAGACATTTGTGTTATAAAATGAAGCAAGGAATGAAAGAAGCAGTTAGATTCTGATTTGACAAAAAAAAATTTAACGGTTGAAAACTGAAAAACTCAACATTCAGTCAATTCAAAAATTCAACCACGAAGGAGTCATGATTCTAAAATAATGAAATTTTCTCTTCTTCAAGAATGTCAAATACAACATTGATCATTAAATGAACCAGAACATTCAACTCAGCTTACTAGCGGACTCAATAGACTTTGATTTAAATGAAAGGTAAGATATGACTCTTCCGAAACGGTATTGTTGAATTAAAGAAATTGCTTCTAGATGTGTTAGAATGAATTTAGTAATTAGAAAAAATTAGAGTGAAATTGGACTTGGAAAACAAAAATCGATACCTGACGACAACCTTGATCTTGACGAACTCAATCAAAAATTTATATCTTCATCAACAACCTCTGCTTCAAATCCGAGTGCTGAAATAATTGTTCAACGGGAACCATCTGTTAAACTGTTTGTTTTTGAGTGTATCGACGATGTCAAACTTGTCTCATGTTTATTATCTGTTGAATCGAATGCCGTACGTTTTGATGAAGTTCACCCAAAGTTCATTAAAATCATTTTGCCAGTTATTCTTCCCTACTTAGTTCATATATTTAACTATATTATAATGACTAGCGACTATCCTTCACAATGGAAAGTTGCCAAGATTTTACCTTTTAAAAAACAAAATAGTAATGACTATACCCCTGTGTCCATTCTACCATTTTTGTCTAAGGTTTTTGAAAAAGTCTTTCAAGAACAAATGAGCTCATTCTTGATCTTGCAAACAAATTGTCTACTTTCACCACTACAATCAGGTTTTCGAAAACGTCATAGTTGCATCACGACAACTATCAAAGTTACAGATGACATCAGAATGTCTCTAGATGATGATAAGGTAACATTTTTGGTTCTTTTAGATTTTTCGAAAGCATTTGATAATGTGGATCATACTATTATGTGTAGAAAACTTGCCTCTCAATATAGTTTTTCAAGTTCAGCTGTCGCTTTAGTATCCTCATATCTAAACGGTAGAATGCAAGCTGTATCGGTAAGAAATCGGATTTCAGAATTCCTGTGTAATAATAGAGGTGTACCACAAGGCTCAATTTTAGGTCCAATTTTGTTTTCATTATATGTCAATGAACTGACTTCGACTGTCAAATCCTCGGTTCATATGTATGCTGATGACGTACAGCTTTATAGGAGCTGTAATTTAGGTTTAATTGAAGACTGTGTGCAAACAATAAATGATGACCTATTGGCCATAAATTTATGGTCGCAACATAATGGTCTGGTTTGAACCCTGAAAACAAAGTGTCTTTATAATAACGAATTCTTGATCTTTCTTATTTTCCGGATGTATGCATTGAGGGTTCTAAAATAGAATATGTAGATAAGGCGAGAAATTTGGGAATTGTTTTCAATCGAAATTTAACATGGAATGACCATATAAATTCTATTGTTGGGAAGGTCTACGGCACATTGCGGAAACTTTGGATGTCGCACAATTATACTCCACAAAAAACACGTATGCTATTAGCGAAAACCCTAGTCATTCCCATTCTAACTTACGGAGCTGAAGTCTTTAGAAATTGCGATTCCGAAAGTAAGAGAAAGCTGAATGTAGCTTTCAATAATACGGCGCGCTACGTTTACAATATAAGACGATATGAACATATTTCTGGCCATGCTAAGCAACTGTTTGGTATGACATTTGAAAACCTTCTCGCTTATAAAGCTCTTACCTTACTTTCAAAGATAATTGAAACCCGACAACCAATGTACTTGTTTGAAAAATTGAACTTTGGATCCTTAAATAGATCTCATCAACTCATTTTCCCGCGATTTAAGTGTTCAATATCAGAGCGACAATTCTTTATTGGCTCCATTCGCCTGTGGAATGGATTGCCGGCACATATACGGGAGTTGGGTGGCACTGGGCGTTTCGGAGCGGAACTAAAATCATACTACGCGCGTTAGATAAACATTATTTTTTTTGTTAATCTACTTCTTCACGAAGATGTATCTATGCTTTTTATCATTATTAATAATTTTTTTTTTCTTTTTCGTTTTCTTTTTCTACAATTAATTATTATTAATTTTTCTTTACAACTGTCTATTACTTTAAATAATTTTTGTTTAACAAATTGAACATGTTCCTACATCTGTAGTTCAAATTTAATAATTCAAAGCAAAGCTTCACTTACTAAAAGATAATTTATGTCTTAATGTGAAAGCATTTATATATATAAATAAATAAAATACATAAATAAATTAGCGTACAAACAAACCCGAAGAGCTCTCAAAAATTATTAAAAAAAAGGCTAACAAATTTTGTCTTAATGCAAATGGAGGATGAATTCAGAATACTAGCGAAAACAGAAAAAGTTGTTATGTTGTTATCGTTGTTCAAATACATTAATGAAAACAGAAAACGTTGTTCTGAGGAAAAGCTGAGAAAAATAACGATTATTCGTTGCTAGTAAAAGAAGATTATTCTCACGGTAACAGAAACAAATACATTTACGTTCAAACTCACTTACTTACTAACTTAAGATCCTCTTCCACCTGAAGCGCGGTCTTCCTCTCCTCCTACGTCCCTCGAGAATAGTGTCGAAAGCTCTCCGGGCCGGACCATTGGTGTCCATCCGCTCTAAATGACCGAGCTATCTGAGTCTCTAGATTTTGACTTTTCAGGCTAGGTCCATGTCGTTGTACAACCCGCAAAGTTCGCTCTTATATCTTCTTCACCATTCCCCTTCAATGCACACGGACCTAGGTAGACAGTGCATCGCCTTGTCTGAATCCTTTTTTACGTCAAAAGATTCCGTAAGCTCGTTGTCAACCTTGATAGAGCAGCGTGAGTTCTCCATCGTCATTTTGCACAAGCGAACGAGCTTGGCAGTGATGCCAAAGCTAGACATAGATTTATACAGTTCGTCTCTGTAGATGCTGTCATACGCGGCCTTTAAATCGAATGGAAAGGTGGTGGGTATCGACTTGGAGTTCATAGGTCATTTTCAGGATCTGCCACAACGTGAAAATTTGTTCGATGGTTGACTTTCCTGTCCTGAAGCCACATTGATAAGGACCAATCAGATTGTTGACGAAAGGCTTTAGACGTTCACATATTACGGCAGAGAGGGTCTTGTAGGCGATGTTAAGTAGACTGATTCCTCTGTAGTTGGCAGAGTTTAGAGGATCTCCCTTTTTCAGGATCGTTCAAACCAAAAATTAAATATGTAACAAGATGTGAAACTGACTAACGTTTCACTCCCTCGATCCCGCAATTTTCATATTTCTTCATTTTCTTTTTCTTTTCGTCTACATGAATGTGAATGTGTGTGAGATTTTTCTATTTTTATACTTCGCTTTTGTTTGTTTTAGCATTTTGATATTCAAACGTGGAGTGCTAGATTGAATTTTGAAATTGCCAAACACGCTTTTCTTAAACTCACCACGAAAATACAGAACTTACGATTTTGGATGCGTTCCGAAACTTTAGACCGAAGAAATATTTTTTTGTGCCTTACATTAATTATGTTTAAATGCAGAAACGCATTCGAATGTTAAAAAATATTGACGTAAAAGTTATAGTCCGCTAATGAACAAGAACAATGTTAAGAGTATCAGATATTTTATATTTCCGATCTCTCACGAATGATAAAAAGAGAAAACAAAGTTTCAACTCGTTCCGAGAAAGATCGGAAATTTGCGGGTCCTGAGAAAAGTATCTGTATGAGAATTTAATTATTTTTTCGGTTCGTGAGAAGATCGGAAAGAAGTGAGAAGAATCGACATTTTCCGAACCCTGTTTTTTTATTTTGGCAAGAAGAGACATGTGCCACTCATGGCTTAATAGTTGAGTGCATTTCAACAAAACTTTTGTTCCTTGAACTCCATTCAATTATTCAGTTATGTATTCCATCGTTCCAAAGTTAAGTATTGTAAGTGAGACGAATATTTTATTTAGTTTGCTTTCTTTAATTGCTTACATATAGCTGTAAGAAATTCCACAACCAGCATATATGTATGTGCGTTTATTAAACACACAAGCGAACCAGGGTTATAAACATCACGGCACTATATGCGTGGTTAATTAAACACGCCTCAAAATGGATTCGAAAACCATGACACACGACTGTAGCTGAATGCCCTGAAAACTATAGATACTATGGATATGAGATATGAACTTCTTCATTGTTAAATAACGATGACAAAAAACGAAGAGCGTTAACTGGACAAACCGAGTGGAAAATACTTCATTCAAATGGTCAGTGACTGTGGTGTTGGGAAAAATTAAAACTGTGTAGAGACATGAATTGAATTGAATTAGTAGCAAATACTATGAATTTGTAATTAGATGAGTGCAGAGAATTATTTATAAAGATCAGAAATCAACTAATTTATCTTGTAAGAAAATACATGGGCGTCACTAGCTGTACTACTTATCACCTTAAATCAGCTAGTTTTGTTTTCCTTACGGGGTGGAGTATTGCTTCGTTAAAAGAAAATTAATAGGTACGAAATTTAGCAGCATTTAGCTGAACCTACAGCTGATTAAACAAGAAAATGAGTGTCAACCATTTTATAATGTCAATTTAGAAATTGCTATGAACGCGTATCGTTGTATATCTATATCGAAAGGATTCATAATCAGTGGCGTAGCTGGGAAGGTGCAAGGGTATGGAATGCACACGGGCCCATGGCCTTTAGCGGCCCTTCAAGTAAAAAAAATATATACATTCAATTAGTATCAACTCAATAAAAATATTTCAGACCTTATATTTTTTAAAACAAGTGGCAGCAAATACAGCTATAAGACTAAACGCCTCCTCTCAATGGAACAACAATAATGTGGGACATTCCATCATTTGAACTTCTTCGGTTCCATACCAAAGTACATCGACTTACTTACTTACATATGGTGGCGCTACAGTCCAGGTCAGACCAGGGCCTCACCCTACAAACTTCTCCAGCCAACTCGGTCCCTAGCTAGCGTCTCCAGTTTCGCACGCCAAGTTGGTTCAGGTCCTCTACTACCTGTGTGTTCCACCTGAGTCGCGGTCTTCCTCCTCTGTGACGTTCTTCCGGGTTGGATTCGAAGACTCTACGAGCCCGAGCATTATTTTCCATTCACTCAACATCAACATGACCCAACCATCTAAGTCGTTGGACCCTAACTTGTCGGGCTATGCAGTGTCGCGGTACAGCTCGTACAGTTGAATCTTTGTCTCCATTCTCCGTTAATGCAGACAGAACCAAAAATCACTCGAAGAATTTTTCTCTCAAAGCAGCCCAAAGCGTTTTCATCAGATGTTGTCATGGTCCATGTCTCTGCACCATACATGAGGACCGGGATGATGAGGGTTTGTAGAGTGTCACTTTAGTTGCTCGGGAGAGGACTTTACTACTCAGTTGCCTTCTTCGTTTGTTTTCAGCGCTGGTGTTGTTGTCTGAGTTGATAGCGGATCCCAGGTAGACAAAGTCCTTAACTACCTCGAAGTTAAATCTGTCTATGTTAATGTTTGCTCCAAGACGTCGATGATGGTTGTCCTTTCTTGTTGACCGCATTTATTTGGTCTTGTCCTCGTTAAACGCTAGACCCATCTTCCTGCACTCCGTCGCAAAACTCACAAACGCTCCACTGACATCACGCTGTGTTCTTCCAATTATGTCAATGTCGTCTGCGTATTCTATCCTAGTAGCTGGACGGACTTTTGAAAGATTGTTTACCTCTGGTGTTGACATTGTAGCCTTTCACAATCTTTTCAAGAATGATGTTAAGGAAATCGCATGACAACGCATCGCCTTGTCTTAAACCTTTTTTGACTTAAAAAGCGCCCGTTAGGTTTTTTCCGATCATAATAGAACAGCGTAAATTTTCCATTGTCATCTTACACAGACGGATGAGTTTTTCTGGGATGGCAAAACTAGACATTGCTCTATATAATTGGTCTCTATAGACGCTCTGTAATACGCGGCCTTGAAATTGATGAAAAAGTGGAAGGTATCGTAATGAAGTTCCTGGGTCTCCTCCAATATCTGCCGTAGGGTGAATATTTGATCGATGGTGGACTTTCCGGGTCTGAAGCCACACTGATAAGCACCAATCACGTTGTTGCCAAAGGGCTTCAAACGTTCACACAACATGGCAGACAAGATCTTCAAGGCAATGTTAAGAAGACTTATACCTTTGTAGTTGTTGGAATTCATTATTTGAAGATCGGGCATACGATGCTGTGGTTCCATTCATCGGACATGCTTTCCTCCGACCAAATTTTTCAGATGAGCTGGTGCATGCTAAGATAAGTCATTCAAAACCCCAATTCGGGAAAAACTTCCTTGTCGCCATTCCATTCAGAGGCGAATGGGAAGACAAAAAATTCCTGGAAGACAGGAGCATTCATTTTTATGCAGATGGATCCAAGACAAATGATAGTGTTGGTAGAATCTCATTCCGCCTCCCAAGTCGTTGTAGCATCTTCCAAGCGGAAATTTTAGCGATCAAAGAGGTTCTATCCTGGTTAAGAGAAAACGTGATATCAACTTCTGATATCTGCATCTTCTCTGACAGTCAGGCTGCAATAAAATCTTTTGACGGTGTCTCAACTTACTGTCAAACGGCCCTCGACTATCTCTTAGAGAGATGGCGCAGCAATTTAATATTCACCTCTGGTGAGTGCCGGGCCACAGAGACATCACGGAAAATTGTAGAGCCGACGAACTTACTTAAAAATGGAATCGTTATACCTATCTCACCTGAAAGGGAAAAGATAGGTATACCAATAGCTACATGGAAACTTATCCTTAAAGAAACAGCCTTTACGATAACAAGCTCTCGTTGGTATAACTAATCTGCGTGCGCAGCCACAAAGCTCATATGGCCGTCACTTGACCAAAAGTGCTCTAAAGACTTGTTATCTCTAAGCAGATTTCATATAAGCTCCCTAATAGGTCTCCTTACGGGACACTGTCTTATGGGCAGACACTCAATACGACTTAGTGTATCCTCAAATTACTTCTGCAGGAGTTGTATAGACGAAGAAGAAGAGGAAACAATATCCCAATGAACTGGCTAATAAGAATATTAAATATCTTTTTCGCTTTAAAAAAAGTTTAAAATGGTTCGACTAGTAAGAATTAATTCTCTTGATTCATGTGGTATCACAATGGGCCTTTTCCTTTGGCCTAAGTGTGTGGATCCTGTATCTGGATATGTTTAACATAACATACTTTTTATAACAACAAATAAACGCTTCTATGCCAAACGGCATATTTTTCTTCATATGAGTGTGTATATGTTTTGTTTATGTGGCTTTAATGAACTACAAAAAAAAATTTGTTTAGGGCCCTCACTGGAATTTTGCACACAGGCCCTTTCCAAGCTAGCTACGCCACTGTTCATAATAGAAAAACAAACTTTTCCAAACGCAAAGACGAAAAACGACAACAAAAAGTTCAGCACGTAAACTTTTTGTACCATTTAAATCTCAAAAAGTGGATAGCAGTCTATTTGATGACAGAAAGCTCAATATGACTCTGTTAGGCATCCCAAGTTAATCTTTTCTAAAATTATAAACAAAAGTTCATTCGCCATTCATTTAAATTCAAAGTGTTAGAAGGTACATATGTATATAAACAAAGATAATAAATATGAACAACCTTGTTCAAATTACTTGGATGTATTGGGTTCAGCTCAAAAATTTTAGCATTCCAAATATGGTGCACTCACTGTCTACGAACAGTAAAAATAGATTGAATTCTTTCATCTGGTTGCAAGTTAGGTTCTCATTAAAATTACATGATATGAGTTGAAAATGTAGCTCAAATATCTACATAAGTTTAATTAACAAAACTCAAAATGGTTTGCCGCGCATTTCGAGTTTGCTTTGAATCATACGATTAGACGTTTGTGTTATAAAATGAAGCAAGAAATGAAAGAAGCAGTTAGATTCTGATTTGACAAAAAAAAATTTAACGGTTGAAAATTGAAAAACTCAACATTCAGTCAATTCAAAAATTCAACCACGAAGGAGTCATGATTCTAAAATAATGAAATTTTCTCTTCTTCAAGAATGTCAAATACAAAATTGATCATTAAATGAACCAGAACATTCAACTCAGCTTACTAGCGGACTCAATAGACTTTGATTTAAATGAAAGGTAAGATATGACTCTTCCGAGACGGTATTGTTGAATTAAAGAAATTGCTTCTAGATGTGTTAGAATGAATTTAGTAATTAGAAAAAATTAGAGTGAAATTGGACTTGGAAAACAAAAATCGATACCTGACGACAACCTTGATCTTGACGAACTCAATCAAAAATTTATATCTTCATCAACAACCTCTGCTTCAAATCCGAGTGCTGAAATAATTGTTCAACGGGAACCATCTGTTAATCTGTTTGTTTTTGAGTGTATCGACGATGTCAAACTTGTCTCATGTTTATTATCTGTTGAATCGAATGCCGTAGGTTTTGATAAAGTTCACCCAAAGTTCATTAAAATCATTTTGCCAGTTATTCTTCCCTACTTAGTTCATATATTTAACTATATTATAATGACTAGCGACTATCCTTCACAATGGAAGTTGCCAAGATTTTACCTTTGTCCATTCTACCATTTTTGTCTAAGGTTTTTGAAAAAGTCTTTCAAGAACAAATGAGCTCATTCTTGATCTTGCAAACAAATTGTCTACTTTCACCACTACAATCAGGTTTTCGAAAACGCATCACGACAACTATCAAAGTTACAGATGACATCAGAATGTCTCTAGATGATGATAAGGTAACATTTTTGGTTCTTTTAGATTTTTCGAAAACATTTGATAATGTGGATCATACCTACAATTATGTGTAGAAAACTTGCCTCTCAATATAGTTTTTCAAGTTAAGCTGTCGCTTTAGTATCTTCATATCTAAACGGTAGAATGCAAGCTGTATCGGTAAGAAATCGGCTTTTAGAATTCCTGTGTAATAATAGAGGTGTACCACAAGGCTCAATTTTAGGTCCAATTTTGTTTTCATTATATGTCAATGAACTGACTTCGACTGTCAAATCCTCGGTTCATATGTATGCTGATGACGTACAGCTTTATAGGAGCTGTAATTTAGGTTTAATAGAAGACTGTGTGCAAACAATAAATGATGACCTATTGGCCATGAATTTATGGTCGCAACATAATGGTCTGGTAATAAGTAAACGAATTCTTGATCTTTCTTATTTTCCAGACGTATGCATTGAGGGTTCTAAAATAGAATATGTAGATAAGGCGAGAAATTTGGGAATTGTTTTCAATCGAAATTTAACATGGAATGACCATATAAATTCTATTGTTGGGAAGGTCTACGGCACATTGCGGAAAATTTAGATGTCGCACAATTATACTCCACAAAAAACACGTATGCTATTAGCGAAAACCCTATTCATTCCCATTCTAACTTACGGAGCTGAAGTCTTTAGAAATTGCGATTCCGAAAGTAAGAGAAAGCTGAATGTAGCTTTCAATAATACGGCGCGCTACGTATACAATATAAGACGATATGAACATATTTCTGGCCATGCTAAGCAACTGTTTGGTATGACATTTGAAAACCTTCTCGCTTATAAAGCTCTTACCTTACTTTCAAAGATAATTGAAACCCGACAACCAATGTACTTGTTTGAAAAATTGAACTTTGGATCCTTAAATAGATCTCATCAACTCATTTTCCCGCGATTTAAGTGTTCAATATCAGAGCGACAATTCTTTATTGGCTCCATTCGCCTGTGGAATGGATTGCCGGCACATATACGGGAGTTGGGTAGCACTGGGCGTTTCGGAGCGGAACTAAAATCATACTACGCGCGTTAGATAAACATTTTTTTTTTGTTAATCTACTTCTTCACGAAGATGTATCTATGCTTTTTATCATTATTAATAATTTTTTTTTTCTTTTTCGTTTTCTTTTTCTACAATTAATTATTATTAATTTTTCTTTACAACTGTCTATTACTTTAAATAATTTTTGTTTAACAAATTGAACATGTTCCTACATCTGTAGTTCAAATTTAATAATTCAAAGCAAAGCTTCACTTACTAAAAGATAATTTATGTCTTAATGTGAAAGCATTTATATATATAAATAAATAAAATACATAAATAAATTAGCGTACAAACAAACCCGAAGAGCTCTCAAAAATTATTAAAAAAAAAGGCTAACAAATTTTGTCTTAATGCAAATGGAGGATGAATTCAGAATACTAGCGAAAACAGAAAAAGTTGTTATGTTGTTATCGTTGTTCAAATACATTAATGAAAACAGAAAACGTTGTTCTGAGGAAAAGCTGAGAAAAATAACGATTATTCGTTGCTAGTAAAAGAAGATTATTCTCACGGTAACAGAAACAAATACATTTACGTTCAAACTCACTTACTTACTAACTTAAGATCCTCTTCCACCTGAAGCGCGGTCTTCCTCTCCTCCTACGTCCCTCGAGAATAGTGTCGAAAGCTCTCCGGGCCGGACCATTGGTGTCCATCCGCTCTAAATGACCGAGCTATCTGAGTCTCTAGATTTTGACTTTTCAGGCTAGGTCCATGTCGTTGTACAACCCGCAAAGTTCGCTCTTATATCTTCTTCACCATTCCCCTTCAATGCACACGGACCTAGGTAGACAGTGCATCGCCTTGTCTGAATCCTTTTTTACGTCAAAAGATTCCGTAAGCTCGTTGTCAACCTTGATAGAGCAGCGTGAGTTCTCCATCGTCATTTTGCACAAGCGAACGAGCTTGGCAGTGATGCCAAAGCTAGACATAGATTTATACAGTTCGTCTCTGTAGATGCTGTCATACGCGGCCTTTAAATCGAATGGAAAGGTGGTGGGTATCGACTTGGAGTTCATAGGTCATTTTCAGGATCTGCCACAACGTGAAAATTTGTTCGATGGTTGACTTTCCTGTCCTGAAGCCACATTGATAAGGACCAATCAGATTGTTGACGAAAGGCTTTAGACGTTCACATATTACGGCAGAGAGGGTCTTGTAGGCGATGTTAAGTAGACTGATTCCTCTGTAGTTGGCAGAGTTTAGAGGATCTCCCTTTTTCAGGATCGTTCAAACCAAAAATTAAATATGTAACAAGATGTGAAACTGACTAACGTTTCACTCCCTCGATCCCGCAATTTTCATATTTCTTCATTTTCTTTTTCTTTTCGTCTACATGAATGTGAATGTGTGTGAGATTTTTCTATTTTTATACTTCGCTTTTGTTTGTTTTAGCATTTTGATATTCAAACGTGGAGTGCTAGATTGAATTTTGAAATTGCCAAACACGCTTTTCTTAAACTCACCACGAAAATACAGAACTTACGATTTTGGATGCGTTCCGAAACTTTAGACCGAAGAAATATTTTTTTGTGCCTTACATTAATTATGTTTAAATGCAGAAACGCATTCGAATGTTAAAAAATATTGACGTAAAAGTTATAGTCCGCTAATGAACAAGAACAATGTTAAGAGTATCACGTGTTAGAGTATGCTCATTCCACTGATTGAGAACAAATCTCGACTTTTCTGAAATTTAGGGTAGGTTAGGTTAGGTTAGGTTATATGGGCTGACGGTTGATTTTGTTACCATCACACTTAGATCAATATAGATCCTTTGTGATACCCTGAAGTATTGTAACTTCTGAAGAAGTGATTTAACCTATGAATTCTATGGTTGGTCGAGCCATTTGGTGGACTTGACAAAGTTCAGTAGGCGATTGCCTGGGAGTTCAGATAATTCTTCTAGTTCATTAAAGAAATAGTTGCCTAAAAATTGTAATCTAGTACGGCAGAGTGCTGGACAGTGGCATAGGAAGTGAGCTGTGTTTTCGTGCTCTTCTTCATCGCCGCAGCCTCTACATATGTCATCTGTACTAAGCCCCATCTTCTTTTTGTGGTAGCCGAGTAGATTATGTCCAGTTATCACACTTATGAGGGATCTTAAGGACGGTTTTTTGAGAAGTAAAATCTTATCAGATTTTTTCTTGTCATAATAAGGCCAGAGTTTCCTGGTGTTATTGCAGGTTTCTAGTAGGTTCCATCTATCATTTGCTTTTTGAATGATATTTTTACTGATATTTCTTTTTAATTCGCATTGAGGGATTCTGATGTTATGGTCTATGAGAGAGGGATCAAGTACCGACCCTTCTCTTGCAAGCTCATCCGCTTTTTCGTTTCCTGGCACACCACTGTGACCGGGAACCCAGCAGAGTCTTACGTTATGCTGCATACCAAGAACCCTTAGCTCTTCGCGACAGCAAGAAACAAGCTTTGACTTGATTTGCGTGGCAGAGATCGCTTTTATTGCTGCTTGGCTATCAATGAAAAAGGTGATATCAGCGTGTGGTATCGCCATCATGGATATTTGATTAGCAGCGTTTTTCACTGCCAAGATCTCAGCTTGGAAGACACTGCTATGGTCGGGAAGTCTGAAAGAACTAGCAAGGCTAAGATTTTCTGAGTAGAAGCCTGCCCCTACTCCAGTAATCATTTTCGAACCATCAGTATAGATGGTAAAGTTCGATTCATTAGTGTGGGGTACACTGTTTTCCCAATCTTCTCTATTGGGGAAGCTAGTAGTAAAATTTTTATTGAAGTCTAAATAAGGCGTCATGTAATCTGTACAAACATTGTTGCCAACGTATTTTGTAAGAATTGTGGTATGGCCTTTTTGATTAGATCTCCAAATATTTGTCTGACTAAGTCGAAGAGCGCTGTTTGCTGCTGATTCTTGTACGAATAAGTCTATGGGGGTGAGATTTAGGATCGCTTCGAGGCCCGCAGTTGGGGTAGTCCTCATCACCCCCGTAGTGCTAATGCATGCCATTCTTTGTACTTTGGTAAGGGTTTTTAAGTTCGTGGATTTCTCCAGAGCTTGCCACCAAACCAAACTGCCATAAGTTAGAATGGGTCTAACAATGGCTGTGTACATCCACATGATTATCTTAGGATTTGGCCCCCAATTTCTTCCCAGAATCCTATTACACGAGTAGAGTGCAATCATGGATTTCTTATATCTTTCTTGTATGTTTTGACCCCAGTTGAGTTTCTTGTCCAAGATAACTCCGAGATATCTTGCTTTTTCTGATATTATAAGTGGGGTGTTATCGATTTTTGGTGTTTCAAAAGAAGGTATTTTCCTTCTGTTGGTGAAAAGTACCAATTCCGTTTTAAGGGGGTTGACCTTGAGACCGCATTTCTTGGTCCAGTTACTGACCATAGTTAAAGCGCCTTCTAATTGTTCGCTTACTGTGGTCAGGTATTTACCCGTTGCCAGAAGCGCTAGGTCGTCGGCATATGCTATAACTCTGACACCACTATTCTTGAGTTTGATGAGAATTTCATTCATCACCAAAGTCCAGAGAAGAGGTGAGAGGATTCCACCTTGTGGAGTCCCTCTAGATGTGTACATCTTAATATCAGAGTTTCCTAGTTCACAATGGATTTGTCTGCTTTTCAACATACACGTGATCCATTTTATAATTGTAGGTTCTATTTTAAGGTCAGTGAGTGCTTTTTCTATGGCACTGTTGTGGACATTATTGAATGCTCCTTCGATATCAAGAAAAGAAGCTAGGGTATATTCTTTTACCGCAAGCGACTTCTCTATTGTTCTAACTGCGCAGTGTAGGGCTGTTTCTACACTTTTGCCTTTTGTATAGGCGTGCTGAAATGGTGATATGGATTCCGGCTTTAAGTTGCTACGGATATGCATATCGATTAATCTCTCAAGTGTTTTGAGTGCAAAAGAGGTTAGACTGATAGGTCTGAAGTCTTTTGGTTCTGTGTGACTGGGCTTGCCAGCTTTTGGTATGAAGACGACTTTGGCTTCACGCCAAGCCTTCGGAACGTATCCTAACTTAAGACTGTTATGGAATATGTTCATCAGAAGTGGAGTGATTATTTCACTGCTTTTTTGCAGCATCAAGGGGAAGATGCCGTCAGGGCCTGGGGATTTATAAGGAGAGAATGAGTTAATAGCCCATATTAGCTTATCTTTCGTTATAATTTCCCTAGGGATTTCAAGTACCGAGTATAAGTTGTTTATTGACTCGTTATTTGAGCCTGCGTTACATCCTGGGAAGTGTGTTTGGACCAGGAGTTTTAGGCTTTCTTGACAGGACTCTGTCCATTGATTATTAGGTCCTTTTAGGGAGCCTATGGGTGTGCTTACTCTGGAGAGTATTTTCCTTAGTCTCGCTGAATGGTTTGTACACTCAATGCTACTGCAGAAATTTCTCCAAGAGCTACGTTTCGCTCTTTGAGTTTCAGTTTTGAATTTTCTTTGACTGGTTTTATAGTTTTCCCAGTCGCTCTCTAGTCTAGTGCGTTTAGCCCTATTGAAAAGTTTCCTTGTTTCTTTTCTAATGTTACTGAGCTCAGTGGTCCACCAGGGCGGTTTATTGTATTTCTTCGCCGTTGTAATGAGTGGACAGCTTTTGTCAAAGGCGTTCCGCAGAATTCCCGTGAATTCCACAGTTAATTCATCTAGACTATCTGTATTAAGATTTGTATCGGTACTAAGCTGACCTATGTTCTTACTAATTTCACTGTTAAAGACGTGCCAATCGGTGCGTCTGTTATTTCTAAAAGGCTTGTTTTCCTGCTTAATGACAGGGATACAGAATTCAATCAGACGATGATCTGCGAAAGATGCATCGTCTAGTACCTTCCACTGTTCTACCTGACAAGTGTCTGAGTTGCTTGTTAGGGTAATATCAAGTACCTCCTTACGGTTTTTTGTAACAAAAGTGGGAGTGTTACCTCTGTTAGCTACTAGAAGGTTGTTATCAATAATGTATTCAAAAAGGGACTCGCCCCTTGTGTTAGTATCGGTGCTTCCCCACTGCACATGATGTGAGTTGGAGTCGCACCCTACGACTACATCAAACTTGTTCTTACTTGCAAAGGATATCAATAGGTTTGTGATATCAGCTGGTGGTCCTTCTGTACTGTCGTACGGCATGTACGTGGATGAGAGAATGAGCGATGGGAGCCCTTCTCGCTCCAGTTTTACCGCTGTTTGGTCAATATTGCTGTAAGTAGTCAGAAGAAAGAGATTAGACTGTTTCCTGGCTACTATGCAAGTTCTGGGATTACTGTTTTGGCTGTCAAGGTTGGGCTTGTACAGCAGAAGTTCTCTTGAATGTAGTCCCTTGATTTTGCCTCCTGATACCCAGGGTTCCTGTATAAGGGCTACATCGTATTGTCTACTCTCCATGAGGTAGACTAGGTTAGCGCTGGCGGCTTTACTGTGTTGGAGATTGATTTGTAAGATTCTCAATTCCATCATGTAATAAAGTATTCGTTCAACGCTTTACTAACCTGTTTCTTTTTGTTGGCAATCAACCTCAACTTGCATCGAGTTATCCCGACACGCACTTTGAAGTCTGCTTTCCTGAGAAGTGGAATGGCTTTGTGAGTCAGCCTAACTTCCACCTCGGTACCTTCTTTGGTTTTTTCTGTTTTTATAATCTCCCAGTCTTGGCTTAGGAGATCACTATTCAGAGATAGGATGTATCTCTCTAGCCGTTCGCTGGGGATGGCGGGGCCTTTGACCACTAGTTTGCCTACCGGTCTGCATAGTTCCTTAATCTCTTTCACCTCGATAAGGCGAAGATCAGCGCCTAGCCATGGAGCTGACGTATTTTTAATAAATTCTCGGAGCCACTCGAGAGTCACGTCATTTTCGCAGTTCAACACCTTGAAACCATGGGTTGTCGTGAGGTTACCGAAGAGTGGCACTTGCCTACTCTTAACGATAGCCTCGTTGACTTCCTCAAGGATCCTTAGTTCAAGGAGTTGCCATTCGTCTTCGGTTAGTCTACGTGTGGGTTTACCATAATCAGCTATAGCGACTTGGTGACCCTTAACGGTAGCCCGAGATAACTTTATCTTCTTCGTTACTACGTGTGGCGAAGAAGTGGTTGGTGAGTTGTTAGCATTCCTTGCCCTTTTCGAGGAGCATGGCGCTTCTTGAGGGGAAGGGGTCTTGCCAGCAACTGTAATTTCCGACGTTTGGAGACGATTTTTGGATTTCTCGAACGCTGCCTTTTCCTTGGCCGTGAGAGACTCGGGAGATCTCTTGGCAAACCGTCGAATAATCCTCTCAGCGTTGCGTTGCTGACGTCTTCGAATCTCGCTTTCGTTGAGTGTGCCGGTTTTGCTTTGTTTGGTCTTTTTGGTAATCACTGTCGCTAAGCTGTCGATTGTAGTGTCAATCGTTTGGCTTTCGGGTTCAGATATAGAGGTTGTGTTGAGGTTGCCTTGTGAGCAATGGCCTACTAGGGTACCCTCGCACTCCCTTATATCTTTACCCTCATCAGGGGGGCTTACCACGCTCGCTTGGCTAATCGGACCCTTAGGTTCCGGGATTAGTTTGGCGGGTGAGGTAGACTCCTCGATGTGTGTCCGCCCGATTTGTTCCGAGTTGCTGTCGTTCTGTTTTTGCTTTTTGTTCGCTATTTGTTCCTTGTTCCCTGATTGTTCTTTGTCCGCTGTAGGTTTTGAGGGCTGAGCACCAGACGTTGATGGGGCACACCCTTTCCCGCGCTTGGAATTAGCGTAAGGAGCAGGTGGTCCCATCTGTGTCTTACAGCTCGAGTTTTCTAGAGGGGGATTACTTGATGTCAGGTTGTCCTTAACCAAGACCTCCCTATCCAGAAAAGCACGAGCGTTGTGCAGCCTCATTCGCTCAACTTCGGACATCTGGTCCCAATCTAATCTACCCAATCTCTTTATTGTACGCTTGCAGTTGGAGATTCTACTCCGCCTGGAAGTGTTCGAGACGTTGGAGACGTTAGAGCTAGCGACTGAGGAAACCTCGCTGACGTCATCGACGTCAGTCGCACTAACTCCGTCATCCATATCAAGATTCGAGAATGGGTTGAGGAGGAGATTTTCTTCCTCCTCAGTCAATGTAATGTGTTTCGATGAAGTACTCATGTTGGATTTTAAACTCTGCTTATATTTTGAAACTGTTGAGAAAAATGAAATGAAAAAGAAAAAGAAAAAGAAAAAAGAAAAAGAAAAAAGAAAAAGTTTCGAAAAAATAAGTAGGATTATCGTGAAAAATAAATAAATATGAAAAAATGATGTCACTGGCGACTTCTCCTCTCGATATTGAGATCGCGAGGCAAAGCCAAAGCCGGTAGTCGTGACTACTGCCGACCGTTTAGCGTATATCCCCGCTATGGTTTTGTTCTTTATTTTTGATTCTTCCATATTTCATAGGGGTGGGCCTCTCTTAGTTTGCCCAAAACCCTAGCTGGTAGTCGAGAAACTGCTCGAAAGCTAGAGACTGTAACTGGCCTGCTTGAGGTTTGAGTGTAAGCCTCCTCACCAACGTCAAGGTGGAGACCCGTCGAGGAGGAAATTTAGGGTAGAAAAATCGTAGTATTATACTAAACGTTCTGTAATTCCAAATTTTGACCTACGATACGAATATTTAAGCTAAATCTTATGGAAGATCTGTTCTTAAACTACTTCACTAAACCTTGAATCTTTCGGAAACTATTGTGTTGTCTCCTACTATCCGATTTCTAACAAGAGTGCTAAACTTCAACTCCGAAGAACCGAGGTTAATTTTAGCCTTAATTCACCAGAACTATTGAAAAAAAGTATGAGGAACTCTAGAACTCTTCGTTTGCTACCGGGAACTCTCATTTTTTTTATTAAATTTTCAACAATCATTTTGCTGATTTCACAGGACAGCT
Organism: Sphaerophoria rueppellii; assembly: GCA_920937365.1. Lineage (NCBI taxonomy): Eukaryota > Metazoa > Arthropoda > Insecta > Diptera > Syrphidae > Sphaerophoria > Sphaerophoria rueppellii. Next base: position 76,051,226 of record CAKKXW010000001.1, read on the forward strand.
CTAGCTCTTTAAGAGCTGTCGCGCCACTCTATTTATTTTTAATTTTTATCCCATTAAAAAAAAAAAAACAAAACTCTCATCGTATGTCTTCAACAATTTATTCAAAATTCTAGAAGGAGCTTGTCTCGACTAAATGAAAACAGCATTTTATTAGATACTTTTTTTTGTTATATTTATTCCGAAACTAAACAACTCACCAACTTCACCAATTTCGTTAAACTTTCGTTCCGACGTTCACCGTTCACGCAGTTTTACCGTAGCAAAGACAAAAACCATACAAGACATTGGTATCTGTTTTATATCTGAGTACTCTTGTGTCTCTACTTCTAGTAAAAGATTTTGTGTATATATGCAGAGATTGTTGGCACTAAGAGCACCACCCAATGTTGGATTCAAACGTTGTTGATCGGGTTGGTATCGCCAATAAATTACAGTGCGATGATTGTACTAGAACACTAGAATTACAGAAGTACCGACAAAAGCGACATCTAACATTTTCGAGCAGTCTTGGTTAAGAAAAATATTAATTGCAATTATAGTAAGAACTGTCATATTCATTCTCAAATATTTCGATTCAGAGGTTTAAATATCAGATATTATAGATGTGTCTATGTTTCTTGGAAGAGTATTTATTTGCGGATAAAGAATATCATAAATAAATTAAGTTCAAACCGCTGAATCAAAGAATAATAATTATTATTATTATTCTTTATTTTTTCAAAAACGATATATACACAAATATTCATAGTTCACAGAATTAAGGCTTGGCATTCTGCCGTCGTTAATCATACATTACTATGTATATAGTGTAATAGAGTTTACTTTAAAAATTTATAGACATTTATATGTTTTCATATCAATTTTGGGGTGATTTGAAGCACAAAAATAAATTCAAATTTTACATTGTTAGGAATATAAGTTCAATTATTACATGATTTGAAACATAAAACATAAAACATTGAAACATATTGTTTTATAAAAAGTTAACTGGCCGAAGATAATATTTTAAATTTCAAAACTATCTCTGTAACTCAACGCATGCCTGCAATAGTTGTACAGGGTTCTCCAACTTTCAGTACCATTTAGTATACCGTAGAGTCTACTTACAGAAATAAAACTTTCATTGAAATACAATCGGCGAATTTCCTGTAGAATTGGACATACCGCAATGAAGTGTAGAGTATCTTCTCGTTCTCTTCTATTGCATAAATTGCACATTTCCAGTAAATCAGCTCGATGAGGGATATAGTTAAGATGTAGAAGTTCAACCCGGGCTCTGAAGATAAGGCTAATGGTTTCAGTCGATAGTTCAGATTTCAAATAGTTAACTTCTGGCGTTAGTTGGTGATTAAGGAGTGCTTCTGGTTGCTTCTATTTTGGCCGTCAGATCTGCAAATTTATTTTTCCACTCAAATATGTTTAACTCCGCTAGTTCCAAGTTCACATTATGTGATGAAGCTAGCTGATTCCATTCCTTGAATGGGGAAGCATTGGCATGTATTTGTCTCAGCATGAAAGATTTGTGGAGACTTCTTTGGTCTCTTAGCGCTACTCTAATGATATATTCGTAGTTGAATTTCAGGTTCTGAATATATATAAGAGTAATGCCAGATTCTACATAAATCGCATAATTTGGCGTTGAGTTCGGCAATTTGAATAACCTCTTGAATAAATGTCTTTGGATGCTTTCAAAGTGTTCGAAATATTGATATCCAAAAAACTGAGCACCATAACATAAACTAAACATTTGTTAACGGTCGCCTGGAAAACATGGTATTTGGATGAATGGTCGATCAATAAGTTGCCGAAAAACTTTGCCCACATAGCACTTATCGCCATTTTAGCTTAATTTGCTTTCTGTGTAGTGTGCGTTGGAAAATTTAGATTATAGGTGATCAAAACTCCAAGATACCTAAACTCCTGCACAACATCTATGCTTATATTATTGATCGACCAGTTCTCTTCAGGTAATCTTCTTATTTGCAGTGCCTCAAAAATCATTATTTTTGTTTTATTTACATTTATTTGGAGTCCCCATGTCTCACAAAACGTATTCACCCTGTTTAACTGAAGTTGAAGAGTGAATGGGTTGTCGGCTAGTAAAACTAAATCATCTGCGTAGAGAAGAACTTTCACAAGACTGCCAGCAAAGAGTATTCCTCCTGGGAGATATGTCATCAATATACAAGGAAAACATAATTGGGCTTAATATGCACCCTTGTGGGAGACCCGTTGTAGTATCAAACCAATCGGAGAGCTGTGATCCATCCCAGATAGAAACGGTAGATAACTTTCCCAGACAAGAGAGCTTCTAGATCAAAGCCTGTCTATTAACTTTGTCAAAGGCGTTGTGCGAAAATATGATCCGTCGTAGAAAATCCCGACCGAAAACCTGCTTGGAATTCGCTTAGAAGGTTGCGGTTATCAATATGCTTAATGAGCCTCTCATTTAGTACTGAAGTTAGAATCTTCCTAAGAGAACTCAGGATCGAAATTCCTCTGTAATGCTCTGGAATATTAGAATCACCTTTTTTGAAGATAGCGAAAATAACTGCTTTGTTTTTTTTTTTATAATAAACACACACTCAAGGGTTTTTTATACCCTTATTATGCCATAGACACAGTGAGTGCTTTAGGAAAGTGGGTAGGGGTTGGAGAGGAGGTGCCGGTGTACATTGGTCTTAAATTCCTGAACACTGCAATTATCGGGAAAGACAGAGTGTGGAAGAGAGTTCCACATTCGCGTAGTACGGTTAAAGAACGATTCTCTTGAGCGTACGACCGAAGTTGGACTCGAGGGTAAACTGATGGGCATTCCTGGAAGCGCGAGTATTACATTTGAATTGTTTGAGGGGAGGAATGCAACTGGCTATTTCACTAGAGCAATTACCGTAGAAGTAACGATAAAACAAGGAGAGACACGAAACGTTACGACGGTGTTCCAATGAAGTGAATGAGTTAGTGATCTCTCTATCAGCAATCATTCTTACAGCTCTTTTCTGTATTCCATCCAAGAATAAAAAAATTGGCATTTTTGGCGACATCGTGTATGTTTTCGGTCCACAAGAGGTGGTCAGTGATGCACATACCGAGAATCTCGAGATGTTATGTCTCATTGATGCAAGTGCCACTCATAGACAGTGGCAAGGGGGGTATATCTCGCTTCAACGATACCAGACAGCATTGAGTTTTCGAAGCATTAAACACTACACGGTTTTTAATTCCCCATTGGACAATGCTGTTTAGGTCAGAGTTTAATGAGCTTATCATATTTTGCCGTTCCAGTTCCACATCCGAAGTGGAGGGATGTGAATCTGGGAACGAATATGAAAAGCTAAGGGTACTATCGTCAGCGAAACAATGAATTGGATTAGAAGTTACAGACAAGAGATCATTTATGAAAATGAGAAAGAGGGTCGGAGACAAAACGGAGCCCTGGGGCACACCAGCATTTATTTCATTAAGAAACTTTCGGTCTTCGAGATATTTCTTAAGCTGATAGTTTATCAGCCCTTAGAAAGAAGGGATGTAAGTGCAATCGGACGATAATTGGAGGGAGAAGAAGATTCGCCTTTTTTTTGGAATAGGCTGAACAAATGCTGGTTTCCAACTGCTCGGAACGAGCCCAGAAGAATAAGATAGATGGAAAAGCTTACGCAAGGGTTTTGCCAGCGTAGAAGACCACCTCTACAGAACAATAGCGGGGATACCATCCGGACCAGCGGATTTATGTATGTTGAGATCCTTTAAGATTTGTCCCATGGAATCATTGACGCGCTCATTAGGCTTGATGGTACAGTCTGTTAAAAAGTTTATTAAAAAACTCCAAAAGATTTGAAATCATGAGTACTATATTTGTAGAACTCAATAGGAATACCATCTATGCCTGGAGCTTTATTGTTCTGCATTTTGGCCAGACTGTACTCCAGTTCATTCAAAGAGATTGGATCATTCAATTCATTCGACAAAGAGTTAGGTATGGCATAAGAGAAAGTTGGTTGGTTCTCGGTCGCCGACAAAAGTGTTTTAAACTGAGCAGCTTGTGTCTCAGCGCTGAGAGTATTAACCATATTTCTACTATGACCACCCAGTTCACGAACACTATTCCAAAAGTCCTTAGTATTTCTGCAATGGGTTAGTTTCCTAGCCAGGTTGTTAAGGTAGTTGATTTTCTTGCTATTACAAAGTCTCTTATATTCATTGTTGATGTGTAAGTAAATACTTTTGAAAAACTGTGAATCCAAGAAGATTATTTCAAAGTTACGAACATGTGAACATGTATTTCGCACTGCAGGTTTAATAATAAATGTTTTTAAATTTTGAATTCTTTAGTCCTGAAAATTATTAATATTTTACAATGCATGTATTATGTTTTATTTTGCAGAAAATGAAGGAGAACTATCAAGAAAAAACATAATGCTGCCTTGGGGTCCACTTTATTGCGTTCTTCAACAGGATGAACAATCGTTCACTGCATATTGTAGTGAAGAAATTTCGGTAAAAAAAATAATAATTTTTAAAAATATTCATGTTATATTTAGTAAATTAAAACCCTTTTTTTGTCTATTTCGTATTTAATACTTGTTACTAACATTCATCACACTAATCATTTGTGGATAAAACTTACTAAACCCACACTAACAAATAACTTGCACTTAATGTAGATTTTTCCTGCGACTCCGAATAAAGAGGTTAGTATGGAAAATAATTTAAAGTAATCATATATGTATGCGATTATAATGTATTTGTTTATTTGTTGTTGTAAAAATGCTTTGAACTATATTTACTATGAACACTATATTTTCTTGTTACCGCAGTTAACTGATGTACTTTTTAATGAATATCCAAGAGTGCGATTAGATCGTGTCCGAAGGCCTGCGAAAGCATTTTGGAAAGGTCCTCCTACAGTTTGCGAAGAAACAGAAGAATCTGATGGTTGTCCAATAGATATAGTAGCGAACACGACACTCTACAGTGACCTAGGTAAGTTTGCAAATATATTTTGTTCAATGCTATCATATATTTTATATAATCCCGCGACAAATCGAACTTGAGAAGTTGCAATACGTGAGTCCTGTGATTCCGTCGCGCTGATTGTCTGTTTAAATAAATAAATAAATAAATAATGAGATCTACAAGAACGCCAAGTTCTCAACAAGTAAGAGTGTTATACTGAATATTTTAAATCGTAGAAGATATTACAACAATATTAAACCAAAATAGAAAGTGAGCCCAAAGTTACTTACTTACTTAGCCGGCTCACAATCCATGAAGGATCTCAGCCTGAGATACTGCAGTCGCCGAAACCAAGCGCTCTAGCATCCGCCAGTCACTTGTTCCTTATTCCGTAGGTTCGGTCTTCCTTGCCGTCTCGAACCTGGGCTGGGATGAGACTTTCTTGGCTGGAGCGTTGCCGTCCATTCGCTCAATGTGGCTGACGCTGAGCCAATGTTGTCGTCTTTCTTCGCCTTCTGGACTGCATCCACATCTTGGTACAGCTCATACAGTTCTCGGTTGAACATTCATCTCCATTCGCCATCGTCGCATACGGTATCGAAAATCCGTCGAAGAACTTTTCTCTCGATAGTGCCCGTATCAATTCCCCTTTTTTACTTATCGTCAAGTTTTGGCGCCACGCCGGCCGTAGAGTAGGACTGGTAAAATCAAAGTTTTGTATAGCAGACACTTTGTCATTCGAGTGAGGAGTTTTGAACCCAGTTGTTTTGCCAACCCGAAGCAGCAGCGGTTTGCTGGGGTAATTCTTCTTCGGATCTCCACTAAGGTGTCATTTCTGGGATTGATGTTTGTTCCAAGGTAGGTGAACTCCTTAACTACCTCGAAATTGCTGCTACCAACAGTGACGTTTTGTCCTAGGCGGTGGACCAATGTTGCTTTGTTTGTTGATAGCATATACTTTGTTTTATCCTCATTCACTTCAAGACCAACGAGTTTCGCCTGTTCTTCAATCGTTGCGAAGGCCTCAAGCACAGCTCTCTTGGATCGACCGATGATGTCAATGTCATCCGCATAGCCTAAGAGCTGGGTGGACTTGTTGAAGATAGTGTTTTTTGTCCTCATATCTGCCTTGCGCACTATCTGCTCCGCTCCATAACTATGTTGAAGAAGTCACATGACAACGCATCTTCTTGTCTAAACCCTGTGCATGTTTGGAATAACTCGGATGAGCTGTTACCCATTTGCACACTGCACTGCGTATTGCTTAGCTCCATGTGGCACAGCTGGATCAGTATTTTTGGGATCCTGAATTCAGACATCGCCATCATAAGCTCTTCGCGGTGGATGCTAAAGCCCAAAGTTAGTTTGAATGAAAATTCCAAGTTCACTGTCAAGTTTTAAAATGTCTGAGACACTTGCCGGGGCAAGGCAGAAATATGCGGACCTTACCACGGCGCGGCGTCCGAAAGAGCTCGTTAATGGCTGATTTATCCCGCAGCCTTTCATTCTTCGGCACGGTTTTCGGACAAAGTACGCTAACAACTCCACTGAAATTAGGAACCTCTAAACTCTGATTAAATTGGTTTTCCGAACGTTGTACTATTGAGGGGTTACGAACAATTTGGAGACCCAGCTTAATCTTAGCTGATCTCCATCCTGCGCCAAAAACGCACAGGACTACTATGGTGATCATTGCCCGCCCGGCACCTACTTGGAGGGTTTGAATGAGGATTTGTAGGTTAGATGTTGTTAACTCATTTAGACCCCAAGGGTCCATTATGAAACCACTAAAGAAAGTTACTCATGGGAGTGTTATGAACCTAAACAAACCAGAATTCAACATCCTGCGACCACTTTAAGAAAGTGGGCGGAAAACACTTATATTTTCTCTTAAACGTTTTCGACCCTTTCAATAAAATGGGTGGATACCACACCCCTAAATGGAAATAGAATTTTTTCTCATTTTTTTCATATCATTAACCAAACCTTACAAGAATTACAAATTTCAACATCCTACGACCCTTTTAAGAAAGACCACGCCCACTGAATGAAAAAAATTAAACTTTCGATTTTTTCCTTTGTATATGGGAGGTTTTTCCCATTGTACCAAATTTCAAGATTGTGATATTAGCTGCGTTTTATTATTACGATGATCTGATCCGGATCAGATAAATAAAACAGCTTCCATCATCAATTTGTTTTGTACTTCAAGTTTGACAGCTGTTTGTAATTTTTTCATTCTGACTATTAGATCGGAGTTGCCCTACGATAATTTTGTTAAAACGATTATTGTGTTGTTTTTTTAGGGGAAAAGTTTTTGCTATGTAATTGAAAAATATTTTATTACTGGATAGATGAATGTGTGAAAGTGGCAGCACAGTTTTTATTGAAAATATACGCCAACGTTTCAACTTGTGTGCGGAAGAAGAATTAATTTTTGGATCACAAAAATTGATCCAAGTGAAAAGCAGGATTTCAATTTGTTGTTGTTAAACATAAAAATCAATGATCTATTGTTAGAAGTGCTTCATAATTTAATGATCAGTCACTCAGTCAGTCACTTACGGTTTTTGAAATTTTGACTGTTCAATATCTCAGGAAGTAGTGGTTCCACAAAATTATTATTATCACAGGGTCTTTGACTCCATGAAGTCAATACGTAATTCAAATTTGAAGCTTCTAACTCATGGGTTCAAAAGTTATGGGGGGTTAAGAATGTTTTTGAGTTCGATCCTGTAAAAATAAAAAGGGAGTAGTGCTAGAACTTGGATGGGCACTACGGTGCTCTTTGATAAAAATGCATTGAGGATTGAGCGAATAAACAGTGCCTCCCGGACATACAAATAAAACAATGCACCTTAAATTCCGTGCAAACACTTGATTTTAGATCACGAAGTCACAGAGTTTTCCGGGTTCCCAATCAAAAATTTTCCATTTTTCATGCTATTTTCCGTTTGAAAACCAATGAGTTTTCCGAGTATCTCATCAAGAACTTTCTATTTTTCACCCATTTTAAAACAAACAAATCCAAGCAAAAAAATCAAATTTCCGCCCTGTGTTTGGTTTTTACAGTTTTTTCTAGTTTTCCCACTTCCATGGGGTTTTTCCAATTTTTTTCTTCACAGAAAACCATCACTACCATGAAAATTTCACAAATATCAAGTTGATTTATTATCTCGTTGCCAGCTGTTGGATATGCCAGGTGAACCAATAGCTGCTGCTGCAGACTTTCACATCTTTTCTGTGGACTGTTGTTTAGCTGAACTCGGAAGACTTCTCACATGTGACTATCTCCGAATCGCTGTTCGATTGCGTTTACCAGAGCTTTGAAGTCACCACTCTTCTCTACCGAAGCGATTTGTAGCAGTTCAGCAGCTGATCCTCTTAAAGCAACCGTGAGAGCAATGTATTTTTCGTCATCGTCCCAGCCATTCGTTAACACTGCTGCTTCAAATTGTTTCTTGTAGATTGACCACGGAATCTGACCATCAAAGCTTGAAGGATGCACTTCTCTCTTCCTTGAGCACTCACCAGAAAGTTCTCGCGCCTTCGACTTTCTCACTTTTTCTAGTTCGTTTGTAATGGTTTCGATCTGTTCGTCAATTTTCGACGCGTGCATTTTGTTTTTCGCCTGCTCGTCAAGAGTATTGATTTTGTCTTCGAAATCTGCAAATCTGCCTTTAAGAAGATTTTTCTGTTCGTCAAACCTCCCGCCAACATCATTTCTCTGAGCTTCTAGTTGTTTGAGAACATGCTCTTGCTCCTTCTTCTGTTCGCTTCTCTGATTTTCTAGTTGCTCAAGAACATTATTGTTGTAAGTTTATAGTTGCTCCCGGAAATCATTCTTACTCTCTTCAAACTTTGCTAGAATGAGAGACATCATGTTAGATAAAGCGTCATTTGCATTTACCTTTTCCACTTTTGCTTCAAATCCAAAATCAAATGTATATGGGTCTTCATTTTGCTGCTCCAGATATTTCAGTATGTTCACATTACATATAGATAGACACATAGAGATATATAGAGAGGATTGATCGTCCCGAACAAATCCATCGCTCTCATCACCACTGTAGCGATGTAGCCTGTCGCGATGTACAACTTTAGGTTTTCCTCTGACTCCCTTTTGTATCCGGTACACGTCGTTATGGACCTTCCCAGCCCCGATGGGGATTGTAAAGCCACACTCGATCTCCTGCTTGGAACTCTGTTGTTGTCGCTCGTATATCGTAGCATGTCTTCATTCGATCACTGAACATCTTCTTTCTCAACCTGTCATCCATGTAATCATCCTCAGCTTGCAGCTCCGATGTGGGACATCCAAATTTTATTTCACGTGGCAGTCTGATGTTTCTTCCCATCAAAAGCTCAGACGGTGTATGGCCAGTTGAGCCATGTCTTGCACTTCGATACGCCATCAAAAACAGCGGAATGTGCCGATCCCAATCTCGCTGGTTATCGTCCACAACTTAGCAAAGATGTTCCTTCAGGGTTCGGTTGAATCGTTCGACCATGCCATCAGATTGTGAGTGGAGTGGTATTGTTCTTGTGTTCTTGATCTGAAGAAGCCCACAAATTTCCTGGAATTCTAATGAAACGCCGAATCTGCTCACCCAGTTGAACACAATTTGGTCTGCGACTGTTTTGGCTTCTTGATTTGGAATGGCGTATGCCTCAGGCCACTTGCTGAAGTTATCCATGACGACCAGAATATAACGATTTCCATTATTTGTTTCTGGAAATGGACCCGCCACGTCTACTGCAACGACGTTATACTGCTACATTGGACTTTGATTCTTTTTATTCGACCCTTTGGTGGCAGCACAGGTATTGCATTTTCGGCACCACTTCTCGACATCTACCCTTGCATGTAGCCAGTAAAATCGTTGTCGAACCATTTCTAGTGTCTTGTTTACTCCTAGATGGCTTCCCGAAACTCCATCATGAACGTCCATAACCTTCAATCTCGGTAAGACTAGCTGCATTACATAGGACTTTCCATTTGCTGATTCCCACTTACGTCGAAGGACACCCTCTTAAACATGAAACGAGTTCCACTGTGCCCGATAGGCCTTCAGAGCCAGACTGTTGTTCCTTCCATGCGAGGATGGGTTCGATATCTGAGTCCTCTTATTGAGCCTTCCTCAACTCGTCTTTGCTCCAGCCATAAATAGGATCGGGTGAAGCTTCCCCTTCCGGTGTTGGATTTCATAATCGTACGTCTGCAGCCTCTCAATCCACCTGGCCACTTGACCCTCTGGAACCTTGAAATTCAAAAACCAGTTCAGTGCTCCATGGTCGGTTCGGAGAACCGAGAGATACTTATGGAAGTGCTTTGTTGCCAAAATCAGTGCCAGAAGTTCTCTTCTGGTCACACAATAGTTTCTTTCCGACTAAGAGAGTACCTTGCTGTAATAGGCAATCACCTTTTCTTCGCCACTTGTGATAGTACAGCACCAATCCCGACATTGCTGGCATTAGCGTCAATGATGAATGGTTTTCTTGGAGTCGGGTAGGTCATCACTGGTGCTCGTTTTTGAATTGAGTTTGGGCAACATATGTGGGATATTTTCATAGTTCTGTACACATTTTTTGCGAACATTCTATTCTTTTTACAATTCCAATTTTCTTAAGTTAAAAAAGGTGTAGGTAGTCACAGGAAATCTTTTTCAATCGCAGGTTTATTGACTCTGACAACCGTTTCCCGCTCGGATTAACCGAATTTTTCAAAGGAGATTTAACTTAAATGAAACGCGGAGGTCTCTTTAGGTGAGCAGTTTCTGAAAACATTGACAGTTTGTTTAACTGTTTGACTACATGTCATCCAATATGTTTCGAGTCTTAGTCGTGCATATCTACATGGCCGCTAATATTAATATGAAACATTAGAAGGGTAGGTATGCTCATGTTAATTAAAATATGTTCACATAAAAGTATGAGGTTTTAGCTAACGATTTTGTGTTTGATGTCATAAATCAACAAGCGAACATTCAAGTTCATAAAAGTATTTAAATTGACTATCCTTTAGACATAAATCAAAAGGGTAGCCTAACCCTTAAGAAATTTTAAGATATGAGAAGATATTTCAATATTAATAGCCTCTTCGTATTAAACACGCAACACCATAATACCATGGCGAGAAGCGCTGCGTTGACACTAAAAAAAAACTTAACAAAAACATGAAATATAGGTCAAATAGGAAACGGAACGTAGACTAAACCGCTAATCGTGCGTCGGTTTTTCTCATTCAGCTATAGTCAAGTGGCTAGTCAGTGGGTTGTATGCATAAAACCGGCAAAATTAGGCCTCAGGAAAAAAGGCGCCAAGGACAAAATGCAATAAGGCCCCACATTGGGGTATATTTTGAATATTTGCCCCAATGAAAAAAGGCCCCAGCGAAATGAAATAAGGCCCCAAAATAAATGAATTCAGGCCAAAACTTGCTTTTACTTTTTTTGGGAAAATGAAATAAAACCCCAATGTGTCTTTTTCGAAATGAACTTAGTTAGATAATGAAATATCCTCTCAAAGTGTTACACAAATGCTTGAATTGAAGGCCATTACAGTTTCTTTGCAACAAGGACACTTATTAGAGTGGAGAAGAAAGTATTTTTTTTATATTTATATTCAAGTCTATTTGACGTAAAACGCAACGTAAAAATGCAAACTCACTGAATTTTGAAATTCGATGAGACTAGACCGTTCAACAAGTAAAGTGGAGTCATTGAAGCTCAAAAAGAGCGTTTTCAGGAAGTCCTCAGAAACTGCTCGGATATGGAATTTTTTTATTTTATATTGTTTAAAATCAGAAACATTTCATTTCACTACTTCACTACTGTTTTCTTTATCGAAGCCCAAAATTTGGACAGAACTTCAATTTCTCGCGAATTTGACGCTCTGTCTGACTCCATTCATAAAATTGTATCCGTGTATCCTCACACTGAAATTGTTATTACGGGCGATTTCAATGTACACAATTCTTAGTGGCTTCTCCATTCGGGCCAGACAACACCCGAAGGAATGTGTGCTCAAAACTTTGCTGAGTTTAACCACCTTACTCAGCTTGTCACCGAAGCCACTCAAATATTGGACATTAATGGCCAGGCGGAAAATACTCTTGACTAGTTTCTTACTTCCGACCCTGATAAATACACTATCAGTGTATTAACGCTTCTAAGTAGATCAGACCATAGTTTTATATCTGCTAATTTCTCGTGTCAAACTAATCCAGTTAAAGAAAGAGTTCCGAAGAGAACCGTGTGGCAATACGAGTAAGCCGACTGTGACGGTCTCAACATTTTTTTCCGGGACTTTAATTGGTCACTAGCTTCCTCCATAGTGACGTAGACTCCAGCGCAGATTAATTTACTAATATGATTATTTTGGGAATGGAAACTTTTAACCCGAATATGTAGGGTTAAAAGCATCAAACCCAAGGAAAAGTCATGGTTTGATTCAAGCTGTAAAGAGGTTATCAGGAAAAAAGAAGTATGGTTCCTGTGTTTTAGAGCCAACCCAACTGAGGAAAACCGGAACAAGTTTAAACAAGCCAGGAAGGCCTGCAATGCCCATATTCGACAATGTCCCAAAAGCAATACGAATTGTTGGTCATTTGTACAAAATATGAAGAATTCTTCTTCTTCCTCGGTCCCAACGCTCGTTGACAATGATACTCCAGTTATTAGCTCTCTTGTGAAAGCTAACCTTTTTGCTAGGCAGTGGCGAGAGCCCTAAGGGATCTCAACATACATAAATCCGCTGCTCCGGATGGTATCCCCGCTATTATCCTGAAGAGGTATTCTTCCACGCTATCAAAACCCTTGCGTAAGCTTTTCCAGTACCACATATGGTTACCATACAGTGCCTTGCATAAGTATAACCGCACCCGGAAAAATGCATTTAAAAGAAAACCTACAATAGGAGTGACTCCTTACTATTTTTTTTATTGAGTTGCATCACTGATCAAGCAAATTGAGAAGCAAATAATGTACCGTTATTTCCTCTCCTGGTATTTAAAAATTAAAAACAGATTTTAATATATTGCAAAAATATAACAGCATTTATTATAATTTGTTTTTGTGTTATTTAACACTGCAGTTAGGCTGCGTCCGTCAATTCCGTTAATGTGTTTGAACAACGATAGCAACTTTGAGGTGCTTCCACCAATGGCTTTTTCCGGAGATTCCTTTAATTGGCTGGAGTTATAGCTATTTCACGGGTGCCAAGCCGATCATCAGACTCCTTTATTAGTGGTGCTGTCTAGTTGTTTTTTTCATTTTAATCGAAAAACTTTTTGAGTTCATATTTGGGATTTGAACCTAGGACCAGCCAGTTGGGAAGCCAATGCACTACGCATTGCGCTAACAACTCCACTGATGTTTTGGTTTCCCATTGCAGACTTTTTATCGTTTATCACTTGCAATTAATAGACATGCAATTTTACAAGCTCCTCAAAGTATGCTATCTTGTTCCGCTTTCATTTTTTTTTAAATAAGAAAGGAGTCTGATGATCGGCTTGGCACCCGTGAAATAGCTATAACTCCAGCCAAATAAAGGAATTGACGGAAAGAGCCATTGCAATTTTGTTGTCTCTATTTTCCACCAATCTTAGAATTCTTTTTGGCATACTTTTAACTAGATTTTTCAATATGGAGTCGTCTTAAGCGTTCCATTCTGTCACAACTGCCTCTCGCAGCTCAGCAACACTAGCAAATTGCTTATTATGGGCATAAATTTTGCGATTTAAAATTCCCCAAAGATTTTCGATGGGGTTGCAATCTGGAGAATGTGACGGCCACTCCATCAAATTAATGTTTTTCGAGTCGAACCAATCCAAACTTCGACGACTTACATGAATTGGGGCATTATCTTGCTGGAAGACATGCTCAACTGGGTGAAATCGTCTTAAATAAGGTACCAAATTCTCGTCAAGGACCGAAGTGTAGTCAGAACTGTTCATTCTGGTAGAGGTGAAGGCAAGTGCAACCTTACAACGCTCGCAGAAGGCCCCCCAAACCATACAGCTGCCACCACCAAAGTTCCTCTTGGAAAAAAACTTTTTCTCTTTCCTCAAATCGTGCCAATATCCGCTAAAACCATCTGGTCCATCGACATTAAACTTTTTTTCATGAAATAACCTAATAAAAAACATTCATTCCAGTATGCCATTTGGAATAACGAGATTTTAGTGAAGATTAATAGAAAGTCACTTACGGTTTTCCACTCCCGATTTATGTTTTGGCGGGCAAATTCCAATCTTTATTGTTTGTGGGCTGCTGTTAAATTTGGAGCTGGCACCATTTTTCCACGTACAATCACTCCACTGCTTTTTAAAGCACGAGAAACGGTTGAAACCGAAACTCCTAAGCCCAATTCTTTACGAAATTCCGACAAAGAATGCACCGAATTGGATGCAGCATTGATAAACCGCCTCTTGTCGCGACGTGTCAGCTTCTGCGGACGCCCGGATCTTATTTTTGTCCCATAAAATTCCGGATATTTTAAAAAATTTCGAACGACACGATCCGATCGTGAAATTCGTCTTCCAATAGCCCTAAGACTTAAACCGCTTGACCGAAAAGCCAAGATTTTGCCTTTTTCAATTTCGCTTAAATGCGTACCAAGTGGCATTGTGGTTTTTTATTTGAAAGCACTTGACTCTCTTCAAAGAGATTTGCATTGTGCGGTTATATTTTTTCAATAAATTAAAATCTGTTTTTAATTTTTAAGCACCAGGAGAGGAAATAGTAGTAGTATATTTATCTAGTATATATAACTATTTACAATTACAAAAAACTTAAATAGTCTTACAATAATTAATTTAAATATTTTTCGTATTTACATATATGATGTACATTAAACAGTTATAGTTGATCGAAGGTGTTTAATTACTTCATTTTTGAATTTATTTAAATTAGTTTCAATTTTAATGCTACCAGGTAATTCGTTAAACATTTTTAAGCCTTCGAGAAAAATCATATTTTGAGTTATGGAGTCTCTATACATTTTGAATCTAAAGTCACAATTATTTCTCAAAGAGTACGGCTGAGAATCCTGACCGTATTGCAAGTTAGATGTAAGATATTTACGTTGGCATCATATTGTGTTTCATTTTGAAAACAAACATCAGGACATTCAGCATAATACACTGCTTCACAGATATCCACTTTAAGCACGACAACATCCAAGTTGTTGGTGTCCGAAAACTGCTTCTGGTTATAGTTCTCATCGCTTTATTTTGCAGAATCCGTAGGCGATTGATTTCTTCATTGGTTCCTAGGAACAAAATAGTTGAGCAAAAGTCAAAATGAGGTTTAACTATCGTATTATAAATGTTAACAGCAGATATTGTTGATATATTTTTCCTATCGTGTATTGAATGTGACTTTTAAAGTTTAATTTGTTGTCCAATTTAATACCTAAGTATTTGATTTCATCAACTTGTTCAACTTTAGAGTTATAATAACGGTACATTATTTCCTTCTGAATTTGCTTGATCAGTGATGCAACTCAATAAAAAAATTGTAAGGAGTCACTCCTATTGTAGGTTTTCTTTTAAATGCATTTTTCCGGGTGCGGTTATACTTATGCAAGGCACTGTATGTGGTACGTACCAGTACCAAATATGGTTTCCACATTTCATCTGAAAATAGTCTCGACTGCTTTCCTTCTTTCTTCTTTTGATTGCGAATTTATAAGTCTGAGGCCTTTGAACCCATCTAGCGATTTGTCCTTCGGGTTTTTTGAACTGTAATAACCATCAAAGTGCGACATGATGTCATCGGATTAGAAATTCTTGTCCATTGCTTTGATTTTTCCAACGGTTTACTAAAAGATCCAACAACATTTTTTTGGCCATCGATGTCTTGTGAAAGAACCAATCCGATTTCGCTAGCATCTGTGTCCAGTATAAACTTCTTACCTGGAATTGGATACGCTGTAGTTGCTGAACAAGTGAAAACATAAGGTTTTGATAATCCGTCATAAATGGAAATCTTAAATGTTGATGAAGAAACCCCAAGGGTTGCGAGACTTCAATTGGGAGATCTCTTCCCTCATTTGTGATATCTCTTGCCCTTCCCTGATCCTAGTTGGGTCAGCTTTTCATTGGACTTCATTTCAAATTCGCCAAATTCAGCATCGCAACCTCGTACACCCTGCTCAAGAGAATTAAATCAGAACAAAATCATAAAATGTAAAAAAAGAGCCAAGTTCTCTTTTGAGCGAACAACACTGTATAAATAGTCAGCCACCAAAAGTAATGAGATCTGAAAGAACGTCAAGTTCTTAACAAGTAAAAGTGTTATACTGAATATTTCAAATCATAGAAGGCAATACAACAATATTAAACGAAAATAGAAACTGAGCCCAAAGTTAGTTTGAATGAAAATGTTCAAGTTCTTTGTTCAAGTTTTAAAATGCCAGTAATCACGCATTAAACGAAAACTTGGCAAGTGAACTTGAATTCTTTGACAAAGTTTTTTTTTTATGGAATGGAAGCATGAACCTCGAAATACACTCAATAAACTAGAAATTTGCAAGCTGACAACACTCGGCTCTGCCAGGGTTCTCGATCTTTTAACTTTCGGTCGCTGACTTTTCACGCAGTGTTGTTTGCATATAAGAATTTTTTCTCATTTTTTTCATGTCATTCAACCAAAACCTTACAGGAATTCCAAATTTCAACATCAAGGGGCGGAAACCACGCCCCTAAATGAAATTTAAATATGTTACTTATATTTTTACTTATATTCAACCTAAACGCTGATCGAATCCCGAATTTCAACATCCTACGACCATTTTAAGAAATTGGGCGGATACCACGCCCCCTGAATAAAAAAATTGATGTTATCGAAAACCTCCCATTGTACCAAATTTCAAGATTCTGATATTGTTAGAAATGCTTCAAAATTTTGATGATTACTCAGTCAGTCAGTCAATTACGGTTTTTGAAATTTTGACTGTTCAATATCTCAGGAAGTAGTGATTCCACAGGTTTATTACAGGGCCCTTGTCTCCATAAAGTCAATACGTAATTCAAATTTGAAGCTTCTAATTCCATGGGTATGGGGGTTTAAAAATGTTCTTAAGTTCGATCCTGTAAACTGAGAGTAGTGCTAGAACTTGACTTGATTGACTACCAAATCCTACTAGAGCACTTTCAAAATTTCTTTCCATTAGCTTCTGCATTTCCTTTATAAGCTGTGCCAACTTTTGAGTACCGTTTCCTTGCGAGTTTTCTGTTTCCTCAATCTCTTCCGATGCTGATTCTTTGAGTTTTCTGGAAAACCCATACTTTGAACACCGAGACCTTGTTTGGCCGTATCAGTCTTCAAATCAAACGTAATTGTTATTCAGCCTTGCCCCCAGTTGTAGGCTCCTTAAACTTGGTCAACTGTTTCTTAAAGTATTCTGCTTTTAGCTGACCGAAATTAATCATCTTTACTTCTGACACCAGTGTTTAATGCAACAGGTTTTACAAAATTAACGAAAAGGTTTTAAAGTTTTATTCAGACTGAATATTCTTTTGATGACAAAATAATAGAGTTCTGCAATCAAAAATTATATCAACGACAAAGTATAAAATTACAAAGTAGTATGTTTATATATTTTCTAAACAATATATTGTCATTTTCAAATGGATTTGATTTATTAAGACCAGAGAAAGACGAACTTACAACCAAATTATTCGAGCCCACCTGCTGCAATCTTTTGTTAGGTAGCACTCAAAGAATTAAGGTGTAAAAAACAGTATTCCTCGACAATTATAACATACGATACTAATACGTATGTAACGTGCATATTTTTTTATAGCGTTACAATGATTATTATTATTCAGTCTAAAGAGACGACTAGGGCGGTGGATACAGTTTGTATTTATATTTGTATCTATATTATTTCCACAGACAATTATGTTGTTAGCATAACATCTACTCGGAAGAATGGGATCAAAACAAAATAAAGAATGAATTGTAAGTAAAAATGGATATTATTTCCAATCCCAATCCAAAAATGTTTCAATTCCATCAACTAAGGAATGAAAGGAATAGAAAGGTAGGAGAGGAATATGATGGGTAAGCTTTTCACATAGCATAATGCAGTATTGCCAGTATTATGTTGGCAAAAATTAAAAAAATATCTTTCGTTTTCATAACAGTTTATAAGGTATGTACAACATATTATTTTGTAATTTAATGCGCACATTGCCAAAGATGTGAGTCAAAAAAGTATTTGTGAGATGAAAGAGTATTTAGGATTAACAAGTCTTCTGTAGTAAACAGTCTTCGAAGTTTGAAGATAAACTATTCGATTTCAATTAAATAAAATATGTTAAACTATAGTACATATTTATATAGTGCAATCTCAATGCATTCATCGAACACGTTTTGTTCACAGATGAGTTTAAGTGGGAGATGGGAAACCAAACTGTCAAAATGACAAAGCCTCCAAGCTATGGTTCAAGTTTACTTCAAGAGTATTCGTGTTTTTACCAGTACTATGGGGATACCTCCTCAAATGGGGCCAATGGGGTTAAGCATGATATTTTTCGAAACATCCCTTTTCAAGGCATAGTGTTTTCAAACATCTTTTGCATTCCCAACGAGCTTTCTTGTGACAAACTATGCATCGTAGCTGGTGTCCGACTCCATCTTGGAGTCGTTAGAAACCACTGAAGAAGTTTTACGGCGCCTTCCGCCCATTTCAGAGGCTGTTTTCTTCAAATATACTGAAACGAAATTGCAATTGATCTTATTTTTCCTCAGCAGCCAGTAAATAAAGACGCCAAGCATTAGCTTCAGCCAAATCGAGAATATAAGTTAATATAGACCACCACCATTTTTTACCACGTACAGCTGTTCGAAACTCCAGTATGGGATATGCTGCTCGGGTTGGGCATATCAATCAAAAATTAACCCTCTTCCAATCCTACAGAAATCGTTTAAATCGATCCATGGAGTTGTTAAGATCCCTAAACATTTTGCCTATCAGACATATATTATTTTAAGACGTCCAGAATATTTCTTATGAGAGGAGGTTATTTGCAGAGCCCCATATCTGATGTCCGAACCTTGAGAAGAAACCGTAATAATTATGTGACCGTTCCCTTGTTCCGTACCACTCATCTAAGAAACTTTTACTCTGTTGTGTCATGCAAACTTTATAATACGTTTCCTGTAACTATACGTTCCATTCGTGTATTGTCCTTATTTCTGAGAAAATCTAAAGCCTGGCTTTTTGAATTTGACCATCATCAAATCGAAATTTTGTTGACCTATGTAACTTGAGAAAATAACAGGATTTCAAAATCTGTCCCCAAACAATGAAGGCGGACAGTCAAAATGGTAAGCATTACATTTTTTTTTTATTATAAAATGTTTTCGTAAAAGATCTCATTATGATGCTCTTCTACTCTGGTCTGAATCTTTGTATATCTATTCGACAGGCATTAAAAATGACATTTACTGCTCTCACTATCTAACAGAGACAGCCATTTTTTTTTTTTTAATAAGCTGGTATTGAGAATGAAATGGCTTCCTCTGCTTCCAACTAGATGGCGACAGTCAAAAATGCCATCTTGATAATACTTGTCAATTCGAATAGATAATTATACAAAGCTCTAAATAACTATCTACGGAAGTGAACCGACATATTTTTATTTGGACAAATGGAAACTCTACTATAGGGGAACAAATAAAAATGAAGAGAAATTGAATGGAAAGCTTTTTTTCTGAACTCTCTGGTGAGCTTGATGAATTTTGTGTATGCTTTGATGGATAAGTCAGACGTCCAATCCCCCCCAAGCGTTGGTAAAATGATGAGCCATGTTACGCACGAAAGACCCCATAAAAGTTTAAACTCACACACTGCAAACAAGATTCTCAACTGAGGCCAAACGCGAATGAGTATGTATATGAGAAAACATTATGAATGAGATCCGTTTTCACAACGTTTCTCCACTTCAATTTCAAGTTTCAGTCTTCGTTTGGCTTCCGGTGGATATGGTTAACGGTTCTGTCGGTCGGTTGTGTTGGAATTCTCTAGTTGCGTGTTGATTATTTCAAATTTATTTCCCTCCTAACACCGTGCTCTTAATTGTCCTCATTTAATAGTGTAGTGAAAAAACAAGGAAATTATTAATATTTTAAGGAAATGTTTAAATTTGGAAGTGATGGGTGATGTGATGTGATGTGAGCTAAAAAGCGCAAATTAAAGTTAAAATACCAACAAAAAACCTTCATGTTTATGTAAAGATACCTTAAACCTTGGATTATCTACGAAATAGGTCAGCAGTATATTCCCTACTTTCTATGGATTATGGATTAAATAAAATTAATTTATTTTGCGGCGACTTCTCCATAAATAAACACCTACAGCTACACGTAGAAGTTAGTTTCCTTATGAGTCGTAGGTAAATAGAAAATATTCCAACAATTGTTTATTATTTTTGGACTGAACCACCTGCGTAAATATGTTTATATTCAAAGTACTTGAATGCATTAAATGTATATAAAAACAATAATGAATGAATACTAACAAAATGTGTCTGTGTAGTTTTATTTATTTGTGTCAGTTTTTGTAGAAAAAGTTTTTATGTTCGTATGTAAATTAGTGTAGATTGTAGAATAAAATTTTGTCGTCTGCTTGAAAACATCAAATTTACTGATTTGAATGTATATTCTTGGGTGTTTACAATACATTTTACTTTCTGTCATATTTCCTTGTGTTTCGAAGAATGATTGCATTCAATCATAAAAATTCGTTGTTTGATTAGTTTCCCCTAGTTTAAAGTTGATAAAATATTTTTACTTTCTTCAAAAAACTTTGCTATTGCCTCTTTGAAAGTAAAATTATCGACTGGTTTCTTGTCTATCTAAATCAAGTGTAACATTATTTTTCAATCCATTTGTCATTGAACGCTTTAATTTACACAATGAATCGGCCTTCGTTTTTGTTTTAAGCTGTTTAAGTTTAACGTGCGAATAAGAGAATACAAGTTATTTTTGTTGTACGTAAATTTCGCTTTTTTAGCGTGCTCAGTTCTTCAAGCATGACTGTAATTCTACACACACCCCTTTGTTTCAATATCATTATCAATATTCAATGATTGATGTTTATTATATCTTTAATCTCAATCTTATATGGTATTGAAATAGATTGAATTGATAAATGTATAAGCAAGTATCTACATATCTGAATAAACCGGTACCTATATCTATGTATAAATTTGTAAGCAGCGAATTTTCATGAATTCTTCATGCTCATTAAACAAATGTTATGGCTAGAAATCTTCTTCTAAATATTTTCTAAAATAAAATAGTTAAGGCTTATTAAGGTGAAGGGTCTTCCAATAAGAGGTGTTATTTTGATATTCAATGAAAATGGCATTTTTTGAGATAAGTGATCGGATGTTTATTTCATTATAAAGTGGTAGGTATACCGTTAATAATGTAACACAACATCGGCCCAATGGCCGCCACCATCACGCTTACAGGACCATATCCTTCATGAAATTTTCCATAACCAAATCGCAAAGTGGCTGCCCTCTTCGAGAGATACACGATCCGGAAACTTTTCCGTAAAAATCGATGGTTTCATTGCTTGTGTGGCACGTAGCGCCGCGTGTTGAAATAAACGTTGTCCAATCAATACCATCCAATTCGCCATAAAAAATCATTAATCACTCTCGATAAGCAAACCAATTGACCGTAACAGTTGCGCCAGCCTCATTTTCGAAGAAGTAAGGTCCAATGACCCCGCATTGTTGAAGCGTTGTTGAAGCGTGTGTCGTTCCATTTTTATTAATGGCGTAGTTTCTACTTGTCAAATGTCAAAAAATAACAGCTTAAAAAGTGACAGCTACCGAAATAGCGGTCTATTCAAAATAACAAATAACACACAGCATTTGTCCAGCCAATCCCAAAAAAGGCGAGTCGTCTTCTCCCTCCAATTATCATCCGATTGCACTTACGTCCCTTCTTTCTAAGGTCATGGAAACGCTGATAAACTATCAGCTCAAGAAATATCTCGAAGACCGAAAGCTTCTTAATGACCGGCAGTACGGTTTTCGCAGCAACAGGTCCACTGGTGATTTGATGGTTTATCTCATCGAACAGTGGAACAAATCTTTACATCGTTTTGGAGAAAGTAAGATTGTTGCACTTGATATTTCAAAGGCATTTGATAAAGTCTGGCATCTTGCTCTTTTATCGAAAATGCGTGCTTTCGGAATAGATGAATCCCTTCTTCGTTGGATTAGAAACTTTCTTTCCGAACAAGTTGTATTGGACGGATTCAAGTCTGAAACCCACAATAAATGCTGGTGTGCCCCAGGGCTCCGTTTTGTCTCCGACCTCTTCTCATTTTCATTAATGATCTCTTGTCTGTTACTTCTAATCCAATAAATTGTTTCGCTGACGATAGTAGATTCACATCCCTCCTCTTGGATGTGGAACTGCTACGGCAAAATATGATAAGCTCATTAAACTCTGACTTAAACAGCATTCTCCAATAGGGAATTCAAAACCGTGTAGCGTTTAATGCTTCGAAAACTCAATGCTGTCTGGTATCGTTGAAGCGAGATATACCCCCCTTGCCACTGTCTATGAGTGGCACTTGCATCAATGAGACCGAACATCTCTAGATTCTCGGTATGTGCATCACTGACCACTTGTGGACCGAGCATATACGCGATGTCGCCAAAAACGCCGCAAGATGTTTGGGTTTCTTAAGGCGGTGCAAGAAATTTTTCTCCCCATCTGATCTGGCTAATATCTATAAAACCTATATCCGTCCAAAGTTTGAGTACAATTCCCACCATTGGGCTGGTGCTCCAGCTACTTACTTAAGCCTCTTTGATGGAATACAAAAAAGAGCTGTAAGAATGATTGGTGATAGAGAGATCACTGACACATTCACTCCTTTAGACCACCGTCGTAACGTAGCGTGTCTCTCCTTGTTTTATCGCTACTTTAACGGTAGTTGCTCTAGTGAAATAGCCAGTTGCATTCCTCCCCTCAAACAATTCGCCCGTAATACTCGCGCTTCTAGGAATGCCGATCAGTTTACCCTCGACGACCTAACTACGCGAATGTGTTTAAAATCCTTCTTAATAAAGAAACTATAAGTAAACTAGCTGACCCGACAGACTTCGTACTGCCTCACTCGATATAAAAGAGACCTAAGACTTTTGTAGCCCGCTACCATACCGATACCACCCGCTACCTTCTACCCGCTTTTCCACTATCGTCTATCCGCTTCCCTGTTATACCTAGTTACCGTGTTACCCGCTACCCCACTACCCGCTGCCAGCTACCCAATACTTACACACGCTACCCGCTTAATCGGTAATCGCTACCTACTAGCCGCTACCTCATTGCCCTCTACACGCTTTCTTCTAAACTTTACCCGCTACACCAGTAATTGCTACGCACTACCCGCTACCGACTTCCCTGCTTCCCCACTACCGGGTACCCAGGCTCTAAGCATTTTGTGCCGCTGTTACCAAATTAGTGATTCCTCAACAGATTTGCATAGAGTTGAGAAATATAAAATGCTATCAAAACATAGGGGTCGGTTGCGGGAGATCAAATTGAAAAAAATTCTAGCTGAAAATGTTAAAGTTTGTAATTAACAAATAAAAATAGGGGTTGATCGTAGAAGGGTCAAATATTAAGAGTAATATGATTTTTTTTAAAGTCATAACAAAATAAAATTAAAAATATTGCCAAAAAATTAAAGTTTTTAATTAATAAATAAAAAATAAGGGTTGATCATGGAGGGGTGAAAATTGAGGTTTGTATGTATTTTAGTATGATGTAAATATCAAAAAAATAAAAACATATAAATTTTTCCAAAAAAATAAAAAAGAATGTTTGGCTGGACCACCCTTTACATTTAGAGGGAAGAAAAATAGATGTTGTTCGATATTCATCCACCCTAGCCGATACTCTCACAAAAATTCACGAAAATCGGTCGAGCCGTTTTGGAGGAGTTCAATTACGCACCCCGTGATACGAGAATTTTATATATTAGACTAGCTGACCCGACAGACAGACTGACAGTTCTGCCTCAATCAGTATAAAAAAAGACCTAGACTTTTGTAGCCCGCTTCAATACCACCCGTTACTCTCTCCCTGCTTCTCCACTACCGTATACACGCTATCCCGTTATACCCAGTTACCCTGTTACCTGCTACCCCACCACCCGCTACCCCGCTACTCACTACCCAATACTTACACATTCTACCCGCTAAAGCGGTAATCGCTTCTTACTACCTGCTACCCCACTACCCTCTACACGCTATCCTGTTATTAGTATATGAGCCATTTCGGGCACCAGACATGAAATTTGTCTAAAACTTGAGAACAGCGCTACCTACCGGTTCTGTCTCGGATGGACCTTATCACACCCACCAAATTTCAGAAAAATCTGTCCAGTGCTTTGGAGGGGTAGGGTCACAAACAACGCACAGGAGAATTATATATATAAGATTAACATTTGTCGTCACTTTTTGCTAAAACGTTTTAAAATTAATCCGGGAATGCAATATTAAAAAAATATTTAAACATACAGTTTTCCACAAAAGTCATGGTATAATACTTGCAAAATTCCACAACAATACCTACTAAATTTAATTTTTATTAAATTTTAGGTATAAGAACTCATTTTTCGCATGTTGTTTTTAGAACATGAAAAGAATCTACAATTGGAACATAAACATTATATTATAAATAACATTTTTTACAAACGCATGAATTGTCTTCCATAACACCTATCAAAAAGTGAAAAAATAATCTCAAAATATTTTTTTGTTATTAGAAATAACCTTTTTGGTATTAAGCTGGATAACCGTACAATTCTATAATGGCGTTCATTCTGTTTTTGATTGAATTGACTAAGCTTTCAGCGCAAGTTTGTGCAATAATCTGCCATTCGTCAATTGTCTGCGTCGCAGAAATGCTCAATCAGTTCAAATCCGGGGTTTTGGGAGGCGTCACTTATAGGTTGGGGATATTGTTATTTAGCCACATAGATACGCACTTTTTGCTGAAAGTAGTAATTATTTATAATATGGAGTTTTCTCGCACTATCCTTTAAATTCTCTTTGAAAATACATATTTAGGTTAATATGTTGGGCTATGGTATTTTTTTATTAAAACAAGATGTCAGCCATACAGCCCCATACCATTACACCTCCACCACCGTGTTTTATTTTCTAAATCGTATTTTTCGGATCTACTTTCGTCATACATACGCGACCATCTGAGGCAAACAATTTGTAATTCGATTGAATGGTGCAACGGCTTCTAGAAATAAATTATCATATTTGGAGTAGATTTTTGCTCTGATTTGATTAAGATCAATTATCCAGCGCTTTTCTTTTACAGTAAAACACCCCTTTCCTCTACCAAAAAATCTTCTTTTTTTTATATTCATTCTTTTTTATTCATTTTAACTAAGCACTAATAAAAAACTAGACAATAGAATTAAAACTAGCTTATGATCTAAAATCTTATAATTAACTTACTGGCCCCAACCGGGCACTCTAAGCAATTCATGTTATACTTAAAATAATGCCTTTCGGCCTATGAGCTAATATTTTGTTTTTTATTAATTTATTTTGTTTTTTGTTAGAAAATTTTAATAAAAACTAACGCACTATCATTTTTCATTTTCTTATATGCTTACTTAAAATTAGGATCCTTAAAAAATAAAACTTAAAGTTAACTAAAACTACCTTATCAACCCAAACACTACTTACAAACTAGAACCAACCACAGCAGCCAAATCTCTAATACTTGTTTTTATTTTTTTTTTACAAAAAACTCTAAAATAACTTCAATGTGCTTAACATATTTTGTTCATTTTATTTTTTTGTTTCATTGTGGCAAAAATAGTTCTTTTCTTGTTATTGAAAAAAGAATAACTGTGGTGCCCAGTTTCATAAACAAACACTAAAAGTACTTCTAGCAAAAATCTTTTTAAATTTTATCAGACCCTTAAAACTTTTGAGTTTCACCAACTTAAAATGGGAAATTTCAGGGAATTTTTTGTCAAAATTGACGTCCTTATGAAAATTGTGTGAGAAAAAATGAGAAAGCGTTATTTTCAGTTTTCAAAATATTCAATGACACTTTTAAAATTTAATGATCCAAAAATGGGCATTTAGTTTTAAAGGGTGTTTAAAAGTTTGTTTATTTAAAAAACGCTTGGTGAAACCGAAAAATCTCATTTTACGGTTTAAAAGCTTGTTAAATTTTTAAAAGTCGTTTATGAAATCGGGCATTGAATCTGCTAAATTAAGTTGACAAATTTTGAAATTTCGTTTATTGCGGAATATTTTAAACATTGTGACTAAAAATGTATTCTGTACCATGACTTTTGTGGAACTATGTACGTGATGCCTATTTGAATTTTGGTATCAATTCTTGGGCCGTGTTCGAAATATGTACTGATATTTTAGAAAAATGTAATTGTAAGTACTTGCGACATAGAATACATATATGGCAATGTTTTGGATTCGTAAGAAAACTCAATCTCGCACAATGTACTGAATCATTTTGTTTCACAAATAAATTCGTGTAAAACACTAATTACTTAACAGACATTTATTTTTATGTTCCTTATTATTTTAGGACAGAAAAACACGATTTTTCACCTATGAATATTATTCGTAGCAATTTTATAATAAACTTTTTAAGTGTAGAAATCGGCAGAGTTCGTAAATGTAAAACTTTCGCAGTACTGCCAAAATTGTATTCGTAAATGTAAACAAACAGCATTAGTTCTGCATGAGCATGTTAACACTTGCTTTCATAAAAGTATAACGACTGTCATGTTGCGGTCAAGTCGGCATTTGTTTTTATTTTGTTGCTGAATTTGCAGAAAAATGGCAGGGAGCAAATGTGATATTTGTTGCTCAATAACTCCAGAAGTACTAAACGGATCTGGATGAAATTTAGCACACAGACAGATTATAGTCTAGAACATCGCATAGGTTACTTATATAAAGTAAATATCTATGGTGCACGTGGAAAACAATTGTTTTAAGTTTACAAAGCGCATATGTGATTGACATGATTTTCTGCACAGGTAGTGGTGGTTGAGAAAATGACAAAGGCTACTTTTTAACCCGTTAATCGCGAGTAACACCGCGGGCATAGCTTGTTTAAGTTTGCTTTTGATCATCATATTACTGAAGTGAAAGCATTTTTGGGTGCAATTGACCGTTTATAAAATCATTAGATAACAATGATTTGGAGTAACAAAAATTGCGCCACGCTTACAATATATCATACGAAAAGTCCAAGGGTTTTCTTCTTTCTTAACTTTTCAGTTTTCTTATTTCCGCAAGTTTTTCTCAAATGTTTTCGAAAACAGTTTCTTGAACAAAGCTTAAAACAATGCATTTTAAAAATATGTTTGCTGAAAGCCATTTTTTGAATGAATGAATAACTACAAACCAAATAAAGAACAAATAAACTTTTTTCCCATTTTGTCAACGTTTGCTTTTGTGAACTCATCTTAAATAAAGTATTATGACCGCACACATGCAGTTGTAATTGAGTTCATAAAAGTCTTTGAGCATTTTTAAGGCAGGGCATGGGCAACAAAGCCTGCAATTACGAACTCGGCCATCGTCCTTATATCAAAGGGCACGGTAGTGCCCAGTCAAATTCTAGCACTACTCCCTTTTTATACAGGATCGAACTCAAGAATATTCTTAACCCCACATAACTGGGTTATAACCCATAGAGCTAAAAGATTCAAATTTGATTTACTATTGACTTCATGGACACAAAGGCCCTGTAATAAAAATAATTTTGTGGAACCACTCCTTCCTGAGTGGTGAACAGTAAAAAAATTCTAAAACGTTTTTGACTGACTGACTGACTGACTGATCATCAAAATGTGAAGCACTTCTAACAATATCAGAATCTTGAAATTTGGTACTTGAGAGGTTTTCGAAAACGTTTAAGACAAAATATAAGTGGTTGCCGCCCACTTTTTTAAAATGGTCGTAGGATGTTGAATTCCGGTTTGTTTAAGTTCATAACACTCCCATGGGTAACTTTTTTTAGTGGTTTCACACCTATGGGGTCTAAATGAGATAACAACATCTATTCTAACTATTATTTATTTATAAATTGGCAGAGCAATTATATTGTTAAAGTTTGCAAATTGCTAGTTGAAATTTAGTGTATTTCGAGGTTAACGCTTCCATAAAAAAAAATTGCAAAAAGATGTAAAATCAGGACAAAAACATAATATGTGAAAATGAGCCAAGTTCTTTCATGTGTAAACAACACTGCGTGAAAAGTCAGCCACCAAAAGTAATGCTGACTTTTTATACAGTGTTGTTCGCTCATAAGAGAATTTGGCTCTTTTTTGCATTTAATTTTTTTGTTCTGATTCTAATTTAAAATAAATATCTTCCAAGTTCTTGCTCTATTTTCATCAATATCTGCCGAGAAATGTGAATGAATGACAATCTAAACAAATAAATCGGCCGCTCATGTGTTTTCTTAAATTTTCAAAAAGACAAATAACATTTGCTGAGTCCTGTTCGTTTTCAGAAAAACATTGCATATTCACACTCATACAACCATCAAAATGCCAAACACAGATTTAAGTACCTACGATAATGAGATATAGACTTAAAGGTACTCATGCGTAGGAACTTCACAAATAAAAACAAAAACTTCTAAATACTAAAAAGGCTAAAAAACTTGAGTAAAGTAAAGGTAAGAAACTATGTTATTTGGCCTTCAAGAAGTACCTACATTACATATATTAAAAAATAAAGCGTTGACGGCAGAAGTGTATGTGTAAATATACAAAAAGAAAACTCGCACTGTAAATTATTACAAATTTTATGTCTAAGTGGGTGTTAGCAGCAAAACTTCATTTGAATTGAAATATTTGTATTTTTGCCTTGCCGTTGAATTAAGCATTTAAAGTCTATAAATAGGCACATATCTAATATAAACACTGAGCAGTCGAGCCGTTAACTTATACATACATACGTAGTACAAAAAAGTACCAATGGCAAAACAAACACATTCTTTCTTCTCAGCTCCTCGTTTTTCCAAATTTAGAATCACACAGTAAATTTAAATCTACAGAATTTGAATAAAGGTTTTCATTTTTGGACTCGCTTTGTACTTTCTGTTGATGAGTCGGAGGAAGATAATTTAAAATTTGTCCATTGTTTTCTTTTTTTATCGGCCGATCTTTAAAACAATTGCCATATTTTATTTCTTTTGAAATCATTATCTGATTCAAGTGAATGTGAGCCACAAAGGCCTTGGCACTTTTAGAGCTGTCGCACTACTCTATTTACTTATTTATTTATTTTATTTGTATCTTTTATCTACAAAACGTCTATATGCAAAAACTTGAGTACAACTCCCACCTCTGGCTGGTCCTCCAGTACCGTTCCTAAGCCACACCGATGACGTAATGTCTCTTGCTTCGAATTCTTTTACCGATATTTAAACGGAATGACCTCGAGTGAGCTTTACGATATTCAACCGTAATAACAGCGCATCCATGAAGGAATACTCATCAGTTTACTAAAAAGTCCAACTTCGGTATTTTATAATCAAGAACAGGAAAGAGGTACTTGATATTACACTTACCCCTGACTCCGTCCATAATCTGATTTCAAACTGGCATGTCTCAAAAGAGAACTCCTTCTCTGACCAGAGATATATTCAGTTTGAACTCAATAATGTGGGAAATATATCTACGGGTTTTCGAAATCATCGTAATACATACTGGGAACGATATAGGGAGTACAGCACAACTACTTGACCACAACCTTCTTAAAAGCTCTTCTACCAAAGATGAACTAGACTTTTCTGTGAATCATCTCACCGAAGTCCTCAACGAATCAATGAGGCCTTCATGCCGTGTAACAATTTTAAAGGGTAAAAAGAAACCTTACTGGTGGCACAAATAATTAGAACCATTCAGGAAGAGTTGTCGCAGACTCTTCAATAGATCTAAGTACACTAGATTTCCCTCTGACTGGGACTTAGGAATATAAAAATGAATTAAGGAAGAGGTCTTCTTCGAGAGATTTCTGTGGAAAAATAGAAAAATACTTCAGAAGCCTCAAGACTTAGAAGAATTCTCTCAAAAAGTCCAACAACAACCAGTGCTTTAAGGAGAGAAGTCCACTATCACATATGAAGAATCTCTTAATCTGTTTTCAGACATCCACGTTCCAGGTAGCTCTAACGACTTAATTAGAGTCTCAAACCTTTACAAGCGATTTAGTAGACGGAATCATTACGGCCGAATTACAAAAATGTTCTGATATGATTATTCCACCATTGGAGATCATTCTGACTAGCTGTGTAAGGCTGAGATGTATTCCAAAAGCATGGAGAATGGAAAAAGTAGTCTTCATTCCAAAAGTAGGGAAACACTCTCACGTTATCATACTCCGTTCTTAAAACAGCTGAACATGCGTACTAAACGATGTCCTAACTTCAATAGAAACAGAGGGTTTCAAGGTGATTGCCTATGCTGACGACGTTGCAATATCCGTATCTGGGAAACATCCTCAAGTTCTCTGGGAACTATTACAAAATGCCTTAAAAAGGCTGACAAATTGGACTAAACAGTGTGGTTTGGACGTCAATCCCCATAAAACAGAACTAGTTCTTTATTAAAAGCATATCCTTAAGCTTTTCCGACCAAGCCAAATATTTACGCCTCATATTAGACAAAAAACTAAATTTGAAGGCAAATATTGATGAAAGAGTGAAAAAGGCTACTGTAGCACTTTTTACTTGCAAAAAGGCCATCGGCTCAAAATGGGGCAAATAACCCACTGGCTATACACTTCAGTAATCAGACCGATACTCATTTATGCAGTTGTCGCATGGTGGACCACACTGGATACGTTGGTAAATCTAAATAAACTTATCAAAGTCCAGCGGACAGCAGTTATGTGTATAACAGGAGCACTTCGCCCAACACCAAGAGCAGCCTTGGAAGTGCTTTTAAACCTAACACCTCTTGACATCTTCTCCAAAATGGTGGCAGCCAACTCATGTGTGAGGCTTAGAGCCACCTCTCAATGGATCAGTAACAACACTGGTCATACTACTATCTTAGACAACTTCAGATCTATCCCAGATAGCTTAGACTTAGACTATACCGATAATAGCTTCCAAGTTTCAATCCCTTCAAGATCTTCTTGGGAAGAAGAAAGACCTCTGGAAGACAATACGCTACCCTTCTATACAGACGGTTCATAGACCGATTACGGCGTTGAAAGTGGTATCTATTCGAAACAACTGAATCTGAGTCCATCATGTAGATTTAAGAAGCAAGGATATACGTAACTTCTCGGACAGCCAAGCCGCTCTCAAATCTTTCGCGTCTGTCTCCACAAACTCTCAAATAGTCCACAACTGTTGATCATCTCTGATTGAGATGACGGAACTGTTTAACATTCACTTCATATGGCTGCCGGGCCACAGAGACATCCCGGGAAATTGCAAGGCCGATGAGCTCGCCTAAAACGGAACACTTCTGCCTACTGTTAGACAAAGACATAATATAGGAACACCACTTGATACATGCAAATATCTTCTCAAACAATATGCTCTAGAATCAACTAATGCTAGATGGTCACAGGGTACCAAATGCCTAGCAACCAAACAAATATGAGCAAGCATAGACCTGAAACGGAGTCATAACAGGACACTGCTTCATAGGTAGACATACTTTGAAGCTAGGGGTTTACGCAAATGACTTCTATAGAAGCTGCATGGACGACGAGGAGGAGGAAACAATCCAACACCTTCTGTGTACATGTCCGGCACTCTCCAATAGAAGGAATAACTATCTTCGATAATACCAGTGAACTGGCAACGATCGACAAAAAATGTCTCTCTAACTTCATTAAAAGCGCAAAATGGTTTGTTTAAGTTCATTACTCTCCCACAAGTTACTTCTTTAGTGGTATCACAATGGACCCTTGAGGTCTAAGTGAGTCAGTAACATCTATATACAGCCACTCCGACCTAACCTATTTTACAGTCAAGATAGAGAGATTTATTCCAATCTGCATCAATATGCACTTTGTCTTTCCAAGTTTTTGCATTTTTAGGAATTCAAGAACAATGGTAATTGACTTTTCTTCTGAAATCCTCTTCTTCTGTCTTATCTTTTTTTAATGTTCGCACAGTGTTTTGGCATTATATATGGTGTCATATACCTCTTCAGTACAACTGAGAACACAACCAGTAATTTGGAAATCCTCACTACCTTATAATTTTACAGAAGTTGAGAATCACAACCCTGTATTTGTATTATACAATAAGATTGAAAAGACGAATGCGAGATTTTGTTTTGCTCGGGAAATTATGGTTTTAGCTACTTGCTTTTCATCTCAAACAAAAATAAATTATAAGGAAGTCGGGAAATGCCTTG
This sequence comes from Sphaerophoria rueppellii, assembly GCA_920937365.1. Classification (NCBI taxonomy): domain Eukaryota; kingdom Metazoa; phylum Arthropoda; class Insecta; order Diptera; family Syrphidae; genus Sphaerophoria; species Sphaerophoria rueppellii. The sequence continues at coordinate 76,083,632 of CAKKXW010000001.1, forward strand.
AAAATTTTTTACAGCTAAAAATAATCTTCGACAAAAATAAAGACATACATATGTAGGTATAACTCAAAAGCGAAATTCTATGTGGCTACTTGAAAAGATTACGTACGGCCACCATGAACATTTTGTTGCAGTGACATTGCCTTGGAGATTCGAATATTTCGCTTATGAAAAATAGTTCAAAACGAAATAGTATTTTATACTATAAAAAATCAAAATACATACATATTTCACTTGTATGGTACATACAGTACGCCCTCGATATAAACAACTAATAGAAATTTTGGCGGTTGCGTTTATTGAATCTGTTTCAATGACCGAGTCAAAAAAAATGTATCCCGTTCATTTAAAATTGAGTTTAAAACAAGATATAATGCTCTTTCTATTTTTTGATATTCATATTTTCTTAAAGTTTTGCGTTTTCCCGACCGGACTCTGAGTTCGAAACACACTTTTTCAGCACCCTTTGATTTTTTTTTGTTTGATTCTGCAAATTGTTGACTTGTTGCATTTATAACTCTTACTCAACAATGTTGCAGATTCACCATTACTCAATTTAGTAAAAATTTCAGCCTTTTGTTTAATTGACAATTTTGGGGCTTTTTTAACAATCGCCATGACTCAAAAAATCTACTGACCGAACACTAGAAAATTAAGCGAAAGCTGAAAAAAAAACAATGCCAAAAAAGCAATGCACCTACGATCAATTCGCATACATTTTACAAGATTCAAAATAGAAAAATGTTTAGAAAAAATTAAAAAAATAAATTCAAAATGCAATGCACCTACGATTAGGACGGTTACAAAAATTCAAAAAATGAATATACCTTCAGAACAAATAAAAAAAATAAATCAAAGTTGGAAAGTTGCGTTTAATGAGTCACACTTTTTGGAAAAGTTGCGATTACTGAGCCAGTAATGGTCAAAAATTGGGTGTTGCTTTAATCGAGGTTTTGCGTTTATCGAGGGTTGCTTTTACCGAGGGTGTACTGTATATACCTACATTATTATTATTATTACTAGCTGTACCCTGCCACACTTCGCAGTGGCACATGTGATTGGATGGTTGAGAAATGAGAAACAAAACAAAGATTACATTTCATACAAATTTAATTTTTCAATATTTTTTGTTTTTCTGTCTGCGTAGATATAAAGACTATCCGTCGCATCTAAATCTAAGCCACATAATTCTAAAGATTGACCTTGAGTTTTATTGATTGTGATTGCAAATGCTATAAATTAAAGACCTAAACTGCTATCCGTTTCCCGCAACCCCGGTACCTCGTTACTCGCTATCCTACCCTACACGCTAACTGCTACCCCTATGCCCTCTACATATTCCTGTTTCCTGTCACTCCGCTACCCCGCTACTACACTACCCTGGTCATATGTCATTAACGACTTGGTCGATCTTTCACAAAATACTTAAAAACCCATTCACGCCACTACCCGAACATTCTGTCAAAATTCGGTGCAGAACACTCCACTGGTACAAAATAAGTGAGTCGGACTCAATACCACAGAAACAATCAAAAATACATGTGCATCAAATAATCCGGTAAAAATTTGAATTAAACTCTACAGTACGAACAATTGAAATTTTCATGACAAACGATATGAAATGATATTAAATATTCAGTATGATTATATTTTAATGACATGTATCAAACCAAATACAGGTTGTTCAATGAAATTTAACATTTTCAGTCATTTCCTTAACAAAAATAATCCTACGTTTTTTAGAGAATTTGCTGCAAGCAGTTCAACTCTCTCTTCAAAAGCAACGAATCTAAAAAATCAGACCTAGCAGACTTCGTACTTCCTCGTTTGATAAAAATAAGACCTCAATTTTTGCACCCCGCTATCGAACTACCCGCTAAACGCTATCCACGGCCCTACTACCCACTACCCGTTTATCCTTATCTGTTTCCTGCCACTCGGTTAACCTACTATACGTTACCCGCTACCCACTACTTCTACACGCTACCCGTCACCCCACTCCTTGCTACTCACTACCTCGCTAATCCACTACCAGCATATCCTGGCCATATCTCATAAACGGCTTGGTCGATTTTATACAAAATACTATTAACTCATTTACGCCACTACCCAAACGTTCCCTCAAAATACGATGACAAACGCTCCATTGGTATAAAAGTAATGAGTCGAACTAAGCAACAAATCTAAAAAAATTAAAAAATCAACAACGAAAAATGTCAAGTGCATAGTTTTTATTAGGTCTGTTTAATGAATCTGCTCCGCACAGAGAGTACAGAAAGATCCAAAAAGTACACGTTTGTGTGTTCCATGAGTAAAAACCCTGCCCCAAACTGTTCTACAATCTATCATTTTGTGTTCCATGAAGTTGTTCAGCTCAGTTTAGTACACATTTTTCTGCCCTACTTTTTTGCTGGTGTAGCTTTGTGAAAACTATCAAATGTTAAAATTGCAAATGCCAAATTATTTTTATTTTTTTCCAATCAAACAATTTTTTGAAATTATCTCGATTGACGAGTTTTCCGAAGAAGTAAAAATATGTCTACTATACTCCCAAGTGAAAATTCCTCAAAAAAAAATCTAAAAAGCTATTCAGATTCTTGTTTCCAACAAATGAAAATTTTATTCAATTTGATTTGACCTGGAATATTTATTTAACAGCTGATTTTATTCTGTCAAAAAGATTAAACAGGGAGCTGAGCTTTTCTGTTCTTACTTGTTTGACAGTTTTCATTTACTTGTGCTGTTCTGTGCTGCTCTGATCTGTTTTTTCTTCATTAAACGGTACTATTATTGTCGATAAAAAACAATATTTGACAAATAATATTTTATTCACTGACATTTTTTTTTTCATACTGAAATCTAAAAATAAAAATATTTGACGAAATCGAATATTCGTAGCTATATTGATATAATTTGCTGAAGTGAGAAAAGCATTATTTTTTAACATTTATACCGTTTGTGATTTGAAAAGTTTACATTTTGTCTGTTAACAACCTTCTGCCCATATTCCTCTTTAATTTAAAACAAAAATTAAGAAAATCGGTCAAACGGCTGTTGAGTTTTTCGCGCGTACACAAACCAACATAACATTTTTATATATATAGATTATTACATATTATTATTATATAGGTTTTCCAATAAGAGGTGTTATTTTGAATAGCCCGCTATTTCGGTAGCTGTCACTTTTGAAGCTGTCATTTTTTGACATTTGACAAGTAGAAACTACGCCATTAATAAAAATGGCGCTTTAGCAACGCATTGAAATTATTAAAATTCACTATAAAAATGGTGAACATTTGGCAGAGACGGTTCGTAAAACTAAAACATTTTTGGGTCGTCGTGATGCACCTTGTCGGAACGCAATACAGAAATTGGTGGACAAATTTGGGCTCGTAAAACCCAAGAGTTATAGTTGAAAAGCCTCTCCATCCTCAACGCGTGACTGTTTGGTGCGGTTTATGGTCCGGCGGGGTCATTGGACCTTACTTTTTCGAAAATGAGGCTGGAGCAACAGTTACAGTCAATGGATTGCGCTATCGAGAGATGACTAATGATTTTTTATGGCCGGAATCGGATGGTATTGATCTGGACAACGTTTACTTTCAACAAGACGGCGCTACGTACCACACAAGCAATGAAACCATCGATCTCTTACAGGAAAAGTTTCCGGAACTTCCGGCATTATTAACGGCATACCTTCCTCTTTATAATGAAATAAACATCCGTTCATTTATCTCAAAAAATGCCATTTTTCTTTGAATATTAAAATGACACCTCTTATTGGAAAACCCTTTATTAAACATGCCGTCGAGTTTTATGCTGATATTGCTTTAAGCAAATTTTTGTATTGAGCGCTGTTTGTTTTTTGTAAACTGAATCTGCAATTATGATAAAATTCCGAACTTTTACTTTCCACTTTATAATGATCATCGATTGTCAAAGGTTAATTAAGTGCAGACAAAAATAAATGCACAAACCATCGGAAAAGGAGAAAGCGATTAATGATGATAAGTATTTTGCTTCCGTTGTTAGCAGTCTGTGTATTTAATCATCTATACCTATACCCATATAAAAATGCTTTTTTACTTGCTCAATTGCCCTGTCTTACACTTAAGCATATTGTGATTGACAAGAACAAAATTTAACCTTAATTTCGAAGAAACATGACCTTTTGAAAAAGAACAACAAATTTGTCTGGCTTCATCACCAGATGCTAAATCAGTCAACAGCATATGGTGTAAAATCACATCAGGATTCAAAGAAGGCCTAAGAATTTCTCAGCTATTGTCTCTGATGGTTCTCTGTTCATTCACCTGTGTTGAAAAAGTAACGAAAAGACAAAAAAGAGAAACTAGTGCCATAACTCATTTTGCGGTAGCCATTAAAACGCTTGTACCTACTTAAACATTGTGTGTGAATGTGAAAGACCAACGATAAACAAAATTTTCACTTAACGCATGACTTGTCACCCAATTCGAACGTTGTACTGGCTTGTTTGCATCATAATCATAAAGCAAAGGCTTACCAAAAGCCACTTCCTGTTATTTTATATAGTGCTCAAGAACATGTACTACCGGCGGCGCGAGTTTGTAAACGAAGCCAAACTCCCTGATGAAATCTTGTCAACAATAGTTAGAATGATAAATTGCTAAATCAGAGGTGGATATGAACATTGTTTTTCTTTCTGAAGCTGATACCTATTTGCTGTTCGTACTTAATTACTTACTTTACTCATCCGGCTCACAATTCATGAAGGATTTCAGTCTGAGAAATTACAGCCTTCCATTGTGATCGGTCGCTCGCATGCACTCTCCACTCGCCGAAACCAAGCGCTCTGGCATCCGCAGTCACTTGGTCTTTGTACCGTAGGTTCGGTCTTCCTTGTCGTCTCGAATCTGGGGTCCGGGATGAGAAAACTTTCTTGTCGTCCATTCCATTGATGTGGCCGAGCCAATGTAGTCGTCTTTTCTTGGCGTTCAGGACTACATCCACATCTTCGTATAGCTCGTACAGTTTTCGGTTGAACCTTCTTCTTCATACGCCATCATCTCATACGGGAATGAAAATCGGTCGAAGACTTTTCTTTCGAAAGTGCCCAGTATCAATTCCTCTTTTTTACTTATCATCCAGCACCCGGGGCCGTAGAGTAGGACTGATAAAATCAAAGTTTTATATAGCAGACACTTTGTCTTTCGAGTTGAGAGTTTTAAACCCAGATGTTTTGCCAAGTTGAAGCATCAGCGGTTCGCTGGGGTGATTCTTCTTGGATCTCCACTAGAGTATCGTTTTTCGGATTGATGTTTGTCCCAAGGTAGGTGAACTCCTTAACTACTTCGAAATTGCTGCTACCAACAGTGACGTTTTGTCCTAGGCGGTGGACAGATGGTGCTTTGTTTGTTGATAGCATGTACTTTGTTTTGTCCTTATTCACAAGACCAACGAGTTTCTCCTGTTCTTCAATCGCTGTAAGGCCTCAAACACAGCTCTCTTGGATCGAACGATGATGTCAATGTCGTGCGCATAGCCTTGGAGCTGGGTGGCTTTGTTGAAGATAGTGTTTTCCATGTTCACACCTGCCTGGCGTACTATCTGCTATAGGACTATGTTGAAGAAGTCACATGACAGCGCATCTCCTTGTCTAAACCCTGCGCATGTTTGAAACAACTCGGATGAGCTGTTACCCATTTGCGCACTGCATTGCATATTGTTTAGTGTCACAGCTGGATCAGTTTGTTCGTGGTCCAGAATTTAGACATCGCCATCATAAGCTCTTGGCGGTGGAAACTATCATAAGCAGCTTTAAAGTCGATGAAAAGATGGTGGGATTCGACTTAAAATTCGTTGGTCTTTTCCAGGATCTGCCTCAGTGTGAATATTTGGTCTATCGGTGTTCTGCCTGGCCTAAACAACACTGGTAGGTACGGTTTAAGACGCTCACACAGTAAGTTCTATAGGATTTTTTATGCAACATTAAAAGGGATATGCCACGTTAGTTTTTGCATGACATCGGATAGCCTTTTTTGTAGATGGGGCATATGGAGCTTATCGACCAGTCAGTGGGCATGCAATCTTCCTCCCACACTTTGTTGATGACCTGGTGCATGCGGTTCATCAGAACACCTCCTTCATATTTAAAGAGTTCCGCAGGAATGCCATCCGACCCGGCGGACTTGTTATTTTAGCTTTTAGATGGGTCTTTCTACCTCTTCTGCGCTGGGGGACTGGTCTTCATGACTGTCTGCTCTTTTCGTCATACTCGCTCGACATTTTGCACATTCAGCAGCTGTTGGAAGTGCTGCTTGAAAACATCTTGCTGTTTGTAGCATTTGAAAAGCCAAAAGTCTTTTCCTTAATATTATGTTTAAGTTAAGCTCTTCGCATGAATAGTTTTTGGAAAATAATTTTCAGTCAAAATTTTGAAAAAAAATTTTTTCTTTTTCAAAAAACTTTAAGACCCATTTGCTCATTCGAAACATAAATTTAAGTTCTACATAAAGTTTTCATTTTTGTATGGGACGTTCCGGAATTCTTAAGTTCGACATAAAATCCCCATACAAAAGGAGAACTTTAAGTAGAACATAAATGTATGTTCCGATTGAGCAAATGGGCCTAAATCACATAGAAATCAAACTTTTTGTTGCTGGAGTCTAAAATAAGCCTATACGAAGTTAGCTGGGTCTGCTTGTACTTATAGGTTTATATTTTACTGTGTGTAGACTATCTGTGGTGCCCTTAAATTCTTTACACACACTCAGAGGATTGTTCTGTGCCACTCTATCTGTGTTTTTTTTAGCATACAATGAATTTAATTCATACGAATTATGCAAATACAAAACATAATAATTTAATTTAAATTCTGTTGTCTACATATTATGTTTATGTATGTATCTATGTAATGTACATAGATATGTTTTAATAAAAAATATAAATAAAATATTAATCGTGCCAATTTGATGTGAAATTCTTCTGCAGTTTCAACTTGACATTCACCTTCAAAGTGAACTCATAGCTTGCTCTTATAAAAGATTCAAAGAATATGCTCCAAATTTAATTCAATCTAAAGTTATAAAATTATTTGGGTTTCAATCTTATAAATTATAATTGACATTGAATCCAATTTAACGTAGGAAGATACATAGATATTTTGTTTGTTGGGTATCTAAGAAAATTGTCTTTTTTGTACAAATACGAGTGTCAATTTGAAATAGTTCTTGGACGGTTGGGCTTACTTTTGATTTGCAAATACGGGTGAAGATGAAGAACTGTACAATTAGTTTTGTAGATAGAAATTACCTTCACACGTATTTATACATTCGTAATACAAAAGCGAACATTCAGAGACCCTACGGGTTAAGTGCATCCAGTTTCTGAAATATTTTTGGTTAGAATTCGTTAGATTTTCTTTGATGTTATCTTAGCGAAATTGAAAGCCAATACTGATTGTAGCCTCATCGTGAATCTTGGACTCATTCCTAGAAATGCTTCAAGGAGTTCTGGGAGGAAAAGGAATCAAAGGAAGATAATCAGTTTTTGCATAAAATGAAAAAAAAAAAATGTTCACGATGCTCACCAATTTTATACCACAGTATTATATCTGCAAATATCTCTTGTCAAGCTAATCCAGTTTGAGATAGAGCTCCGTAGAGAACCGTGTGGCAATACGAGAAAACCAACTGGGACGGTCTCAACAACTTTTTCCGGATCATTAACTGGTTACTATGCTTCCTCCAGCATATAGACTCTAGCGCAGATATGATTACTTACATGATTATTTTGTGAATGAAAACTTTTATCCCGAACAGGGTTTAAAGCATCAAATTCAAGGAAAAGTCTTGGTGTGATTTAAGCTGTGTAGAGGTTATCAGGGAAAAAGAAGTAAAGTTCCGGAGTTTTACAGCCAACCCAATGCGTAAATCCACTGGTCCGAATGGTATCCCCGCTATTATTCTGAATGGTGTTTTTCTACGCTGGCAAAACCCTTGCGTAAGCTTTTCCATCTATCCTAATCTTCTGGGCTCTTTCCGAGCAGTTGGAAAACAGCATTTATACAGCCAATCCCAAAAAAATGCGAATCGTCTTCTTCCTCCAATTATCGCCCGATTGCACTTACATCCCTTCTTTCTAGAGTCATGGAAACGCTGGTGAACTATTAACTCAAGAAATATCTCCAAGACCGAAAAAGCTTCTTAATGACCGGCAGTACGGCTTTCGCAGCAAGAGGTCCACTGGTGTTCTGATGGTTTATCTCATCGAACAGTGGAATAAATCGTTACATCGTTTTGAAGAAAGAAAGATTGTTGCACTTGACATTTCAAAGGCATTTCATAAAGTCTGGCATCTTGCTTTTCTATCTAAATTGTGTGCCTAAGGTATCGATGAATCCCATCTTCGTTGGATTAGAAATTTTCTTTCGAACCGTTCTATACAAGTTGTATTGGACAGATTCAAGTCTGAAACTCACAATATAAATGCTGGCGTGCCCCAGGGCTCCGTTTTGTCTCGGACCTTCTTTCTCATGTTCATAAAATATCTCTTGTCTGCAACTTTTAATCCAATAAATTGTTTCGCTGACGATAGCTACCTTCGCTTTTCATATCAGTTTCCAGATTCACATCCCTCCTCTTGGGATGTGGAACTGCTACGGCAAAATATGATAAGCTCAGTAAACTCTGACTTAAACAGCATTCTCCAATGGGGAATTAAAAACGGTGTAGAGTTTAATGCTTCGAAAACTCAATGCTGTCTGGTATCGTTGAAGCGAGATATACCCCTCTTGCCACTGACCATGAGTGGCACTTGCATCAATGAGACCGAACATCTCGAGATTCTCGGTATGTGCATCACTGACCACCTCTTGTGGACCGAGCACATATGCGATGTCGCCAAAAATGCCGCAAGATGTTTGGGTTTCTTAAGACGAAGCAAGATATTTTTCTCCCCGTGCGTCGTCTAATCTGGTTATTATCTATAAAACCTTTATCCGTCCAAGGCTTGAGTACTCATATAAGCCTCTTGGATAGTATACAAACAAAGCAGTAAGAATGATTGGTGACAGAGACATCACTAACTCATTCACCTCATTGGACCACCGTCGTAACGTTTCATGTCTCTCTTTGTGTTACCGTTACTTCTACCGTAATAGCTCTAGTGAAATAGCCAGTTGCATTCCTCCCCTTAAACAATTGAACCGTATTACCCGCGCTTCTAGAATGTCCACCAGTTTACCCTCGAGCCCAACTTCGTACGTACTCTCAAGTATAGGGAATCATTTTTAAGCCGTACTATGTGAATGTGGAACTCTCTTCCACACTCTGTCTTTCCGTCTCTGAAATGTTTAAGTCTTAAATTTACTATACCGATCCACGTAGGTAGGTATCAATCGAATTTTTTCGGTCAAAAAGACACTATATGTGTTAGTGTATGTTTTTCTGAATATGTAAGTGAATAAAAATCAGATTTTGTTGGATCATTCGTTTGAAAAAACAAAATTTCTCAGGGATAAAACTTCTTGCCTTGCCGCATTAAAAGAGTGAACATTTTCTAATTTTAGATTTACACAAAATAAGCAAATCTTAAATAAAACTTTTTGTGTAGCCTTCATAGTACAGCCTGCAGTCTGCTACGAAGAAATTTTACAAACAAAAAACCTAGGTATATATTTATCTTCACTCTTTCTTTCAATGCGTGTGTACGTAAGATTGAAAATCTGAAATACATTATAAATTTATTTAAAAGACATACCACGTATAGTATTTTAATTGTTAGTATTCGACTATGACGTGTATTTGTCGTTTAAAAATGCCTTACATTCTTTGTTAAAACTAGTTAATGCAGATCATTTTTTCTCAGGTTCTATTTTGAGGAACGCATAGATTTTTTTTTCCGAATATGCTGTCAACGGACGTTACGTGAAACTTAAGAAATTATATCTAATGTCTCTTTACTTACTCTTCATCAAAGCAAATGCAGGAAGAGATTAATTTTTTTGCAAGCAAGCAATAGGGCTCAACTACATCAGCAGCAGACATCTAAATTCTAAACGAAACAGTTTTCCGCAAAGCAAAAACAAACATCATACAAAAGAGTAGATGCTGAACGATAGTTGAAACTATTCGCTTGATGTTGTTTCCTTATGAGAGTAGTTTAAGTCGTCTCTTTTGTATCTTTTTAATGAAAAGCCACCCACATCACCATCGTTCAAATATATTCTTAAGTTGGCTTTTTTATATCATGCTTTTATATATTTCTGCAACATTTTACATACATACATTCATACTAACATTTTTATTGTTTGCCTTATTGTGTATATTTCATACTGAATGTAATGAGTAACAGTCAAAGACATTTAATACAAATGCAATAAAAAGCACTGATATTTTCAAATTAATACACAAGATGCAATCGTGAAGTTTGAATAAAATAATAACTCGTATTGAAAGAAGCGTCCGTAGTTCAGAGGTTAGGTGCGTTGGCTGCTAAGCAGAACGTCGTGGGTTCGACTCCTACTCGTGCCAATAGTTTTTATTTCATCTTTCACGGGCACTGCCTCTTGCGAAGAAGTGACAAAACTTCAAAGAATAGCAATCTGTCATGAAAAAGTGCTTCTCAACTTTGCCGTTCGGAATCGGCGTAAAATTGTAGGTCCCCTCAATTCTTCACACGCACCAAGAGAATTGTTGAAGAGAGTAAGCCCCTTAGGCCTTGGCTCTTCAAGAGCTGTCGCGCCACTCTATTTATTTTTATTTTATTGAAAGAAGCGTAACAAAATTTGTTCTTCAAATTTTCAAAGAATTTCCTTGTACCTATTAAAAATATAAGTGAAACGTTTTGTGTATTTACACTTACTTAGTTATGGTGGCGCTACAGTCCAGGTCGGACCAGGGCCTCACCCAACAAACTTCTCCAGCCAGCTCGGTCCCTGGGTAGCTGTCTCCAGATTCGCACGCCAAGTAGGTTCAGGTCCTCTACCACCTGTGTGCTCCACCTGAGTTGCGGTCTTCCTCTTCTGCGACGTCCTTCCGGGTTGGATTCGAAGACTCTACTACCCTGAGCATTATTTTCCATTCGCTCAACATGACCCAACCATCTAAGTCGTTGAACCTTTACTTTTCTGGCTAGGTCAGTGTCGCTGTACAGCTCGTACAGTTCTTGGTTGAATCTTCGTCTCCATTCTCCATTAACCCAGACAGGACCAAAAATCACTTATAGAATTTTTCTCTCAAAGCAGCCCAAAGCGTTTTCATCAGATGTTGCCATAGTCCATGTCTCTGCACCATACATGAGGACCGGGATGATGAGAGTTTTGTAAAGTGTCACTTTAGTTGCTCGATAGAGGACTTTACTACTCAATTGCCTTCTAAGTCCAAAGAAGCAGCGATTGGCAAGAGTGATTCTTCCTTTGATTTCAGCGCTGGTGTTGTTGTCTGAGTTGATAGCGGATCCCAAGTAGACAAAATCCTTAACTACCTCGAAGTTGAATCTGTCTATGTTGACGTTTGCTCCAAGACGTCGGTGTTGGTAGTAATTTCTTGTCGACAGCATTAATTTGTCTTGCCCTCGTTAACCGCTAGACCCATCTTCCTGGCCTCCGTCTCAAGACTCTCAGACGCTCCACTGACATCACGCTGTGTTTTTCAATTATGTCCATGTCGTCTGCGTATCCTAGTAGCTGGACGGACTTTTGAAAGATTGTACCTCTGGTGTTGACATTGGAGCCTTGCACAATCTTTTCAAGAATGATGTTGAAGAAATCGCATGACAGCGCATCGCCTTGTCTAAAACCTTTTTTGACATCAAAAGCGTCCGTTAGATTTTTTCCGAGCATGATGGAACAGCGTGAATTTTCCATTGTCATCTTACACAGACGGATGAGTTTTTCTGGGATGCCAAAACTAGACATTGCTCTATATAGTTGGTCTCTATAGACGCTGTCACAGTTTTTTCCAAAATCTGTTCCGCTACGCGACAGTACGCTAAAGAAGTTGTAGTAAGAACTTTTCTAACACGTTCCGAGGTTACAGTTGTGGTCTCCATGTTAGAAAGTTTTCAGGCAGGTCGATGATCCTATGCGTCTGCTGTACCTGTATTAACTTTTTGTGTCGCACTACAGTCACCTCGCAGACTCTCAGAACTC